>JARJLF010000148.1:0-351334 GCA_029378395.1 Mycena leptocephala
ATCGTTGTTCAAACGCGGATGCTAGGCCCTGCCACCATTGCGGAAGATCTGGATGATCTGGGGCACTGAGTATCACCGCTTCCTGATGTGTCTCCATTAAACTATTAGGTCCTCATCTTCTCGAGTATCTTGTAGCGCGTACTCAGTGCAATCCCCCACGCATGGAGCCGGCTAGACGATCGGGATGATCCTCAGGGTCAGCTGCACACTTTTCTCCTTGCATTTAATGGCAGCATCAAGGTCTTTTAAATCTCTTGATCTTCATATCTGTTTGCATATAGTCGACCGAGAGTGGTCAGATACCCAGGGAGATCTGGGTGACCTTTTTGTGTCTGAAGCACGGCAGACTCCGCATGCCGCAGGGCGCTATTGAGGTCTGTTAAACCCTCAGCTCGGTCGTAGCGATGTCCAATGGAGAGAGCCAACTGATGAAGCCGGCGATTGTAGTCAGGATTCCTATCTTCTGGAGCACTTGATTCTAGTGCTGCTTGATTGTTCTGGATTGCAGAGTTGAGATCGTCCGGATCACCCCACCGCTTGTACCTGGAGAGGAAGGTGCTAGCAAGGGCTTCCAGATGGCCAGGACGTTCTGGGCCACCAATGGCACCAGCATACTAGCTTCTGTGCTTTTCTCCAGTGAAAACTCCAGATCTTCAGGGTCTCCATGTCTTCGATATCTGTCGCAAATAACATTGCCAAATCCTGCAGGCGGGCTGGGATGTCTGGATACCCTTCTGGAGCTAACAATATAGCAGCTTGCCCATTATTCAGTGCAGCATCAAGATCCTCCAAATCTCCGAGTCGGTCATATCTGCGGCTGAAGCGAGGGCCAGACCAGCCACTCGCAGATGTAGATCAGAATCGGTCTCCTCTGTAATTCTACCGCTTGTTGAAGGTGGGAATTGCTATGTCGATGTCCTGACACTCTCCAGCTGCTGAAGCGTTGCATGAAGGAACCGCCAGGCTCTGTAGACGGGCTGCCCGCTGTGGGTGCCCAATGTCTATCAGCTGTATAGAGGATGCTTTATTTTTGATGGCACCCTCGAGATCCTTTAAGTCTGCATATTTATCATATTGGTGCGAGTAGGCCATCGCCAGATGCCAGAGTCGATCAGGGCCTTTGGGTCTTCGCACCGGAGGCTCGTCATCGTCGTCGGAATGAGGTCGACTCCAGTCGGTGGTCCGACTGAGATGTACAGCATCTCTGATCTGAGCATCCAGGCTCCGAGTATCCAGATTCTGAGCAAGCCGGAGGTGATCGGGCCGCATGGATCTTGGCGCCGGAGGCACGTCATCATCGTCAGAATCAGGCGGACTCCAATCGGCATACAGATGTGGAGGCTCCACCCGCCGAGCAAGTTCAGTAGAGGTATTTGCGAGTTTACGACCCTTTGGATGGTCCCGAACAAGCCTGCTCTGCAACGAGCTCGAGGGTGCGGGGACTGAAAGATAACGGCCCCGGGACCCAGGAGGATGCAAATCTAGATACCCGCCTCGTCGTAGCGATGCCAATGCCCGTGAGGAGCCCTATCCACTGCGTCAGGAACACTGCCCGCTCGACATTCAATAGTCAATACTCACTGGTACAGGGACTTCTTCTTCTTCCTCCCAGCCAGAAATATTCGAGATCTGCTCAACTCTTAGCCTGGCCGTACACAGACTGATATATTTGTGCCTACCGGGGGTGGGTGGGCCATAAAGTATAAAATATACTGCGAGGATCAGGATTGAGGACTGGGCGGGCTCTTCAGCGGCCGGATGATATACCAGTACTACCAGTATGCCACGTCTGCAATCACGGGGCATTGAATATCCGTGATCATCAGACTCTGTCCCAAAAAACTTGATCGCACTTGATTTCACTTGATCTGGCTTGTCTCGGCCTCGCAAGTGACAAGTGATCAAGCCAGGTCCCATTTTCCTCAAGTGAAAAAAAAAAAGACTTTTTCCTACGGGGTGCGGGCTCATTTTTATCCATTTTGACAAACTAAAGTTTTTCAGATTTTTTGGGTTCAAGAGGAACAGTGCATTCAAGGCCAATCAAGTGACAAATAAAATGCCGAAAGGCTGACGATTCTGAACAATCAGGGATGTGAACAGAGAAATTGTCAGACAAACTGTCAACTTTCAGCTCTAGCCTCTTTCTGTGAGAATGAAATAGAAGCAGCCCCACTTAAGTTCTAGGCGGTCCAGACCGAACCAAGACTTAAGTTCTCATAGGACTTAAGTTTTCCGCAGGTGCGCCTGCGCGGCCATATGCGCCCCTCAGCGATGGAGCAACTTAAGTTTCCCCCCCACTTAAGTCCCGTCGACGTCTTAAGCTCTATGAAACACTTACTGCTGTTTGCGGAACATAGGGCGCGGATCAAAATTTCATCAAAAACTGTTGTTTTCACTAATGCCCCTGTATCTTGCTTGCCTCTACTCCAAATGCCCTGAAAATATTCCCAATCGATTTCTACAAATGTTTTACAGTGCTTAGGCTGCCTAGAATTTTCATCCTCTTCGCTGATCGCTGAGTAAGCAGAATCATGTGATCTTGCACTAATGCCCCTGCTTCAGAGGAAGGATGGCGTGTGGACCCCTGGATTTTTGTCTGTAAATCTTTTCAAATGTTCTACACTGCCCTGGGTGATTTTTGTTGCAATTGATCCAGCAGAAACATACAAATAGATATATGCATAAATTTGTTGTTCTTAGCATGTCATCTGTACCGCAGCAGCAAGGTATTGTGCCTATTTAGCTAGCCAATGCAATGAACAGGATATTGAAGAATCCCGAAACAAAAATTTGGGGCACACTAAGTTGTTTTCCCTTCCGAACAGGGGCAACAGTGGAAGACCACCTGAATTTGCTTACAAAGCCATCAACAACAAAAATAAATATCCTAGTGCGCCTAAGCACTGTAAAACATCTGTAGAAATCGATTGGTAATGTTTTCAGGGCATTTGGAGTAGAGGCAAGCAAGATACAGGGGCATTAGTGAAAACAACAGTTTTTGATGAAAATTTGATCCACGCCCTATGTTCCGCAAACAGCAGTAAGTTGTATGTGTGGCTGAATGCAATGAATTCAAAACTTGAGTTACACCCAAATATCACTGTGGCTAATATAACGACGAGCAGCGCGAGCACGCCACCAACTGGGGACTGGCCCGCGGTGTGCAGTGCCAATGTGCGTTCGTCAGCACGGCGTATATGCGCAACGTCACCGGGTCGTTCCTGTCCCGCATCCCGTCCTCACATAGGTGCAACACGCCTCGGCTCAGGATGGGGCAGCGAGGAGGGGGCAGCGAGCAGGAACAGGAAGTAGGAGGGAGGGAAAGGGAGGGCGAAGAACAAGGGGATGGAAAGGAAAGGCACACCTTTGGCTCATCCTTCTTTCCATACGTGCTTTCGTTTGATTTGGTGTTCTCGGTAGGGCTGCACATGGTTTGCGTGGGGAATGTGGACAGCACTGGTGTCATGGGCAGATCAGCCAGCAGAGAAATATGACAAGTGCTAGCTGCATACGTACCGTACCTCTTTCAGCACCCAATTCTTGCCACTGAACACAATCCCATGTCTTATAACATGTCGCAAGTCAGCAAACCAAGAAGACGGTGCGCGATAGTTAAATGTACCCTAATTCACTCGTGAGGACACTGAGCCATGCGCCGATGGACAGCTTTGGAGAACTGGATGGGAGCAATGAGCGAGCGATGTCATCATGTTACATGTAGGATCACCGTGAATGCCACTGAGCATCAAGCCATTCAGACGCGAGTGGGGACGAGGGAGACGTGGCAACAAATATCGGACTCACCAAGGCTGATGAGAGGGTGGGGATGACAAGGAGCATTGACACAGGTGGCATAGAGAGATGGTGGTGGGAGGGGAAGAGAAGAGCAACGTGACACAGTGACAGTCAGTCGCCGTCAATATTAATTCCCATTGTCCGCTGATCAAACTTGAAGCGCGATCACTTCTCGTCTTACTCCTGACTTCCACTTTCATCGACACCACTCACCATTTAAGCCTCCCACCCATTGCCTAAGACTGTCTGCCCAAGGCTGACTTCGACTTTGGGTCAGCATCAATAGTACCGTTCAAAGTTGGCCCTACTCGCGCTCCTACTCATCTTCCTACTTCAGCTCCTACTTGTTATTTCTCGGTCAAAAATGCAACTTTTTCTTTCGGGTAAAATCTAGTCCATCTGAAATGTTATTCTGCACCCCCCAGTCAATTTTGAGCCATATATTTCAAGCCATTATTGCATGGCCAGGAGTAGGGGGTTTAAATGTGATGATTAGTAGGAGCTCAAAATGGTCAACTTTGAAACCATTGCCTAGCCAATTTGCGAGTAGGAGATTAGTAGGAGAAAAAAAATATTGAAAATGTTTTCTAAGGTTTAAAAGGCCAAGGAGATGGTTCTATAGGTCGGTGTATGTAGAGAAATGCTACAACTTTGTGAAAAAATATCGGGGTAAAGAGCAATAGGCATTGAGAAGGAAATTCAAGTAGGAGAAATTTTGCAAAAAGGAGCTCTGACACTCCTACTGACAAAAAGGATCCTACTCCCATCTCCTGCTCATCTTCCTTCTGAGTTCAGGAAGACGAGTAGGAAAGCAAGTAGGAGCGTGAGTAGGAGAGGAGTAGGAGCAACTTTGAACACCACTAATGTATTCTTGGGACTTGGCCTTCGCGTCCCACAACTTGGTGGCACACTGTACGTGATTTTCAGATTTCTTCCCCGTGCTCTCTTCTGTCGTTGCAGGGTGCCTGTGGAAACCCTTCCACGAAAGGCAATGTGGATTGTCATTTGTGGCTTGATTTGGCTTGGGAGGCTACGGGCATCTTTCATTCGCGTCAGTTTTTATGAATACCACCTCCATTTGCGTGTCATCAATCTTTTTATTTTCTATTCACATTTTCATTTTCATCTTATTGATTAAACCCAGTGTTTTCAAGACTGTACCCGGTGTGTACTTGGGTTCATTTCGATCTTGGGGTGAGTTTCATTTTCATTCTGGCTGACTCCACTGATTCTTTCCGGCAGTTCAGTATGCGCTTGATCACTTGTGTTCATTTTCAGTATCCAGTGAGTTTAATTTTTAATTTAATTTCGATTTTCACTCAAGCTGACTCCTATTTCCATTTCAGCACGAGTTAGTAAAGTCCGGCTAAACCGAAAACATAGAGGTACAATTTTTATTTGTTTTATCATGTGGCACCAAACTCAAATCGTCCTAGAACTTAATTTGTGCCGGGACTTCAGTCTCAAGGCACAACTCGAGTTTCTACGGAACTCAAGCCCATGTGAAGAATGTAGAACTTGAGTTCAGGGGGGACTTAAGTCCGGGACTGGAGTCTTGAGTAATTGTTACAACTGAACTGCAATGGCGAACTCAAGTTCTGGTTGTCTGCCTGCAAGTCTTAAGTTCTCCACAACTTAAGTTCTGAGCAAGGTAGGTGTGCAGCGCATATATAGGGTTCTACAGTGTACTAGCCATGACTTAAGTCCTACGACATCTCAAGTCTTGATTCGGTCTGGACCGACTACAACTTAAGTGGAGCTAATGAATTAGTTGCTCACACTGTGAGACGGGACTATCGAGCGGAATGTCGCGCCGAGGACATTATTGTCGTTGTGGATGGGGCTGAAGGTGAGAAGGCTACGATGAACCAGATGCTCGAGTTAACGGCATCGTTCGGCCGTCTGATTTTTCCCCCACGGTTGACACGACCAACTTTTGGCTTGATCATCTCCCGGAGACGTGATGCATGATGATTGGAGATACTTACTCGGGTGGAAATCGGGATCGACGAGATGCAACCCACTCCGGAATCAAACTCACCACAACGGATAATTTCGAACGCGCCAACTTTTTGGGAAGGCGGCCCGCTGAAGAACGTATTCGCGCACTAATTAGACTGGTGTACTTTAGGGGTGGAGAACCCTGTTCGGCCCGCACGATCTTACGTTGTATTAATAATGCTGTGGTGATTGAGCTCTTTCAAATAAAAAAAGTTCCTTCCGATCATGATACATTCCACTAATTATGCATTCCCGCATTGCGCTTAACTCATATCCAGAACCCGGCTAGGCTCGAGTTGAGGCAAATTGCAATCAACGCGGGGGAGCAGGGGGCAAGAAAAGAAGGGGGGGAAACAACCCGTACTTCGAGTCACTACAATTGACGAGACAACGAAGGCTCGATTTGTTCCGTCCCCCACGCCGACGATTTCACTTGGCCCAAGTGAATCAAGCTGCAGCATAAAAAGATGGACTGAACCGGAATTTTGAAACACGGACAGAGAGGGAGGCATGGAAGATGAATTCGCATGCAAGTCCAGGAATTGACGAGGGGAATTTCGGGTTCCAAGGTAAGAAAATGATCTGCAAGATTGGATTGAACGCAAGTCTGCGAGTTATGAGTTCCACGGAGACCCGCTGTTGAAGGAGGCTCGCCGCACTCCATATACCCCGTCCGATGATTCGCCCAGTCGATTTCTGTGTGAAGCGGGCGAGTAAGATGATGCGTTGGACCAGAAATATGATGGGAGAGGAATAAGGCGAGGATAAATTCGGACAAAGCGTGGTTCATGATCCGCGCTGGTTGTTTTCCGAGCTTCCGCAGATCGTATAACCTGGGTAGCCAACCAAGAATCAGAGATGTGGATTTAAGAAACATTCCCTATCGACAGATTAGGACGCAAGGATTAGAATCTATTTAGGACTACGGGTTAGTATTCAATTTGTCATTCGCCAAAACTCACGATGAGGTGTGTCCGACTTGATACTGTGTTTGCCGAGGTCAATTACACAAGAGTTCGGACGCGGCGAGTCAGACTGACCTTGGTTAAACATGAACATGAGAAGATACAAGATGATTCTGTGATCGCGGTGCCAATGGCGAAGACGGCGCATGTATCACAACACGTTAGCGCCTGGGATGCGATGCGACGAAACAGCAGGGCTCCGAGTCCGCTGCGGCGCTCCAGAGGAAACTTGAAAGCCACGGCGCCGTGAAGAAAATTAAATCCACCGAGAGAATTTGCAGGGAATTGACATCCTCGGATACTTGGAACTTGCAAGCGGCTCTGATACTAGTACGGAGAATTTCGAGGTGCAGCATTCGCATTTGGTGGACTGCGTGCTGAAAAGAAATTCCGAACGAGTTGCGGCCGCATGCGCATTGGGCACCAGTTTGCGGATACTTGACTGGGGACTAGTATCTTGAACCCATGCGCTTAAGAAGGGAATTTGGCGCCGTTCTGGGGGGACAGTAACAGCCTGCACATGTCATCGTTGCAGAATTTGCTTGTAAAAATTACAGCCCTGCCGTTCTGCCAGCGGGGACTCTTTTCTTGTCAGCGGAAACTACGAGTCGAGTAGTTCGAGCCAAGTGGGGAGCTGCGATAACGGAACACTCGAAAATTGTCCCTTGCGGGGTTCAGTTGAGGAAAGACGAAGGAAGTGGCAAGCCAGCAGCTAAGAAACAAAAATCGGCGCAATCACCCGATCGCCGACGGAGCCGATGGTCCGAGCTTTGGCTCTGTTTAGCAGCATCAGCCTCTCGCGCTTACATCATGTAGCGGCTAGCCGTTGCCAACGTGATCACGCTCGATGCACTTGCACGCCTCTAACCTCCGCAGCCCGAATCAGCCTTCCGTGTCCTCTCTACAGCACGTCTTGCGCTTCGTCGCGCATTCGCCTTTCCCGATGTGTTATGGCGACCACGAACATGACGCCACTCCCCTTGTCCTTCTCTCGCCCGCGGGTCGCTCGCAGCCAGGGAACGATGTCCGCACGCTCGCAGGTATCAACGAAACTCTCTCCAGGACTCTCCAGCGGCAGCGCGAACGCGAGCGGAACCTAACTGGGATTCCATTCTGCGCACTGGCAGGTTCTCCGCTCTCGCTCCCTACGCATGCATCGTCACCGGCGGCCCGACAGAGACAGACTCAGACGCCTATGGGCAGGGTACTGCGTTAGGGTTAGGAGAGCGAGTGCGAGCGCGCGGGTGGGCTGGTACATACTACAATCCGCGCGCCCATAACCACCATCGTACACCTTCATACTTCCGATGTGCGGCGCGGGATGGATGGATGGACGGCGCGAGGTGATTGCTGTGGGATAGACTCGGAGGCAGCTACAAGTGAGGTAAGTATAGGATCTCTTCCTGTCCCTCCGTCTACATGTGATGCTGACACTTTGCTCGTTCACTCGTAGGCGCAACATCACACATGCATGGCGTTCATCCGACTGGGCCAACTCGGCATGGCGGGCGACGAGGCTCAGGGACTGGGTGCACTTCTTTCTGTGTCTGTTTCCTTCTTCTACTTTTTACTTGGGTGGGATTTCCGTTTCATCCCGGCTCTCTGGCTCTCTAGTCCTTGTGTGAGGACGAGAGGTATTCGGTCGTCGGGCGTGCGCGTGCTGGGGATGTGCCGCGGCGTCGAGCGCCGGCGCCCGCTGTCCATTCCCCAACCCTCCGCAATGCGTGATGCCGGGGAGGTTTGCCAGCGTATGGTTTCTGTTTCTTCTCCTGATTTTGCTTGGGCAGAAGCGAGCGCGTAGCACTATCGCAGGCGCACGGCTTAAGCGTGGGCCACCTGCGTACAGTGTATCGCTCGTGCGAGGCAACATCATCTCATACGAGCACCGGTGATCTGCGCGAGCGGGATGCACCAGGAGAAGAAGGTGGAAAGTGAAGTGGATGGATCCGTGGCCACCGAGGCCAAGTTCTGTCCCGTCTGCGTAAGCGATCGTTTTCTCCTATCGTGTTTCTCATACGTACATCCCACAGAAACGCCATTTGTTTCGTATAGAATGAATGTGATCACGGTCGTTCTCAAGCCGTTCAGCTGCGATAATAGACAATTTCAGGGAGGAGGATAGGATTCGAGACCGTGGATTCGAAACTTGGGAGCGGTTGATTATACTTCGGTCCACTTCAGTGTTTTCTACGTCGGGTTTCAAGCTAGTCTAAGAGAACTAGCCTCGTGCTGGGGAAAGTAAGATTCTTTCCCCTTCCGCGCCCCGCCGCTCGTGCACAAAGATAGTGTTTTCTCGAAGCTGAGGCCACTCACAAACAGTTTTTTTCCCCACCTCACTCTCTCAAAGAAGAAGTAAAAATACGTTTTTATTGGTCTGATTAGGGACGCTTCTCCCTTGGGGCTCCGCCGATTCGATCCCGTTTCTATCTACCTCTTGTTTCTCCTCAATTTATGTAACTTTCGGTGGCTTTTTGAGGCAAAAAAAATGCTCTTTTCCCAGATGTCCACCCTCAAGTCCGTATATACGGTATCGTCGTGACTGAGCGAGAAAACAACTCGGAGCTAATTATTCAGACATTCTTCCCAATCTCTTTCTTGGCGTTGTCCTTTATGATCCTAGACGTTGTCGGCGCTGTTCTAGAGAAGCTTCCCTTTAACAGTTCAATCCACTTTTCGCGGCGCTGCTGTCGACCCTCGTCCATCACATTTAGTTCATTCCCATTGATCATGGGATGCCGCGCTGAATTCAATATTTTTTGGTAGAGCCAACCATCAGCTGCTCAATAACCTGCCAACGAGGTGAATGCGAGAAAATTTTGAAGAACTAATCGACAAAAATATATAGTGGGGGATCTTATCTTCTCCCCCCCTTCATTTCTTGGAGTTGCACCTTGTATTTGAATTGCTGGAGAAGTATTTTCAACAGATGTTGAACTATGACAGTGACCTCAAGTTCGAAGAAAGCTGGAGTGAACACGAAAGATAAAATGGAGAACTAATCTCGAAATTTATTCAGAGTAGAATATTCCATCTTTGGTAGCGGGCCATGCCGCTCGTCGGCCTTTTTGCATGATCGACGTCGGGAGATCGGCTTTTTCGGCCGCCAGCATCTGCCCTGCCTAGGTGGCAGTGCACTGCATTTCCTCTTTCGTCCGTTTGCTTATCTTTGACCTTGTACGGCCATCTGCTGGATTGAGACTCCCCGGGCCCCCATGGGCCCCAGTATTATCGCAACCCTACAGAGCTCCACACGAACGCGATCCAACGCAAGGACTTGAATCATCGCAGACAATGCCGAAGTGGGAGAGCGGGAGAGGAAGAAAGCCGGCAAGCGCGACAGCTCAGAATGACACCAACCAAACCAAGCAAGAGAAGCGCGACGACAGCAGGGCGGTGGGTCCATGCGCGTGGAGACCCATTCGGTATGTGGCTTGTCTTTTTGAATCCTCAGTCTGGTACTGATAGCATCCCGCCGTTAGCAAGCCCTTATGGACCGACACAAACGGCGCGGCGGGTCATGAACTGCCAGGAGACAAAGCATATGGTACGTGTCCTGTATGCCTTTTGCGTGGATTACACGCCCCGGGTTCTCCCTACGTCCCCTCCGTTCTGTCTCCGTTCTCCCTCGCTGCCACAACACTACCACCAATCCTCTTTTCTTACTCGCGTTCCTCGCAGAGAACGACACCCTCTTCTCTCAAACGATTCGTTGCCGACTCAGCGCGAGCTTCCGCGGCGCGCACGGCTTTGAGGTGTGGTGCGCGCGAGGTGCGCATTCGTTTCTTTTTGCCTTGGCCGGGGATTTCCACGCCGAGGGCCGTGAGTGGAGTGTTCACGCACTGCGTGCCTGCTTTCTCCGGGAGGAGGGCAGCCAGCATGGCATCGCGCAGATAACGGATGGTGTGGTGTCGAGGCGCTATCCTCGTTCTTCCTCCCTCCCCTCCAGCACAAGGCTTCGAGCTTTGAGAGCGAGGGGGTGTTCTCCTTCGTCGGCGAACCCCTCCCTCCTTGCCTTTCTTTATTCGTGCCAGGCTTCCCTCCTTTCCCTTTCCCTTCCGAGCCCGGAGGGCTCTTCCTTTCCTTTTTCTGATTGTTTCTCCGCTCGCCTCCCTCCTCTTCGTGATTTGCTGACGCCCATCTTCACAGCCGCGCGTTCAGCGGTATCCTTTTCTCGAGCCGGGCACAATCGGTGAGTCTTCCTCTCTTCCCTCCGTTCCTCTCCTTCTTTCCTGTCTGGTCTTGCCACTGCGACCTTGGAGGATGAGAAACTTTAAGCGCCCCTCCGCACCTATTCCTTCTTTGGAAGGTGGACCATTGTACCGCTCGTGTACGGGCCGGACACGCGGTGCGCACGCCGGATTTCCTGCGCTAGGTCCATGCGTGAGCGTGCATGTGCGTGTGTGCCGCAACGATGTGAATGTCCTGGCGCAGCTCGAGAGGGGTAAATTCGCCGGGAGAGAGGCGGGCGATGAGGCACGAGGTCAAAATGCTCGAGATGGCACCGCATGTATGGATGGGCGAAGGCGAAGAGAGAGCGCGATTGTAAGCGCGCATGGACTCAGCGAGCGGGAGCTGCGTGTGTGCGTGCGGACGTGGATGTCTGCGTGCGGTGTGGACGTCTGCGCGTGTGATGGAACGGGGCTGGTGCATGGCTACGCGCACTCCCTCCGTCGGCACGACTTTTAATTACCGTACTGGGTGTGCGCGGGTGTTCGCTATGCGCATTCGGCTCGGCAGCGGTCTTGCTAGGCGGACGCGTGTGCGGTAAAGCGAGGTGAGTTGAGTGGGAAACATCCCAGCGCCCAACATTTAAACGATTTACAACAAATTAGAAAGCTAGGATTCAATGGACGGTTACAAAAAACAAAACAAAAAATCATGTAAGTGACTGTAACGTCTTTCTAGATCATTTTCGTAGCAGGCATGGCACAATCGAATTAAGTTGTGGTCACAGTAAGCGATTAAAGATATTGTCTGTGCCGTTCCCGCCAGCGCATCCATGCCTTCTCCAGATAATCAAGAGTGGAGCTATCGTATTCCCATTTCTCGCGACCAATAGAGGCTGCCAAAAGATCTTCGAATCGAGTGATCAATTCAGTTGGGTGCCGATGAAATGTCTGAATTCGTTCACATTTGTCTGAGCACCGAACCGGAAGACGGACTTGCCTTGAGCCATTGCACAACATTGTGAAGGTCTTCTGGTTGCACCGAATCCATTGTCCAGGGGATGGCGGCAATATCGGACAGATCCCGAAGAAGTTCGGGTGAAGGGGGACAGGATCTTAAGAAAAACCCCCAGCCTGATGCTACCGGACTACCCGAAGGTTAGTTTAAGCACCGAGGGGTCTATATGACACCTACAAAGGAATATCCGCTCTCCCGTCGCCGCCATACTCGCCTATGACATGCAGACAACCCTCGGCAAGTTCCAACAATAAGGATTTCAAATCCACTCTTCCGAAGAAAGTTTCGTCCAAATTTGAACTCAGCAGCTCGTCCAGCCGCGCCATATCACGGTCCAGAATTTCTATGAGGGGAGAGAGGGCTGTCCTCAGTTCACACCAAGGTAGATCCAGAACGACGTGGATCCTGAATAGAATACGGCGGCCTCGGGTGTCAGGAAAGACTCTATGAGCATAGAGAATTTTAATGAGGAGCGGAGATGCCGTCGACAAGATATCGCGGGTGCTGTTTGATTGCTGTTTGTTCGTCATTTCAGCCGCGCTCCAAATTTGCTCCCACACAAGCATAAAAGTGTAGTCCTCCCAAAGCTGAATTTCGGCGGAGGGGAGAGGGTCAAACTTCTGAATAAAGATTATAGCCTCAATACGGTGCACTGAACATGAGAACATACCTTTAACCAATTAACAAAACGCATGGTCGATGACGCTCCGAAAGCACAGAGGAAATCCATGCTTAGGGACTGTACAAGGGGTAGAAAGTCAGTGGATGGCTCGGTGGAAACAATATATCTGAACGGATCGGGACCGGTGCACAAGTCAAACTGCCGGGCCCACCCCACCCTAAGGTCATCAATTGGCCGGGAGAAAGCCTTGAAGAGGTGGTGGGTCACATTTTTGCGATATTGAGAGCCGCCCACATAGAATGGGCCCGATCGAGAGAGGTGGTTAAGAAAGTCCGTGAATGAGGCATGATGAACAGTAAGGGCGACATTGTGTTCCTCCGGTACATTGATGACTGAATGCAAGCCCCGCATAATCAAGCGAACGTCGCCCGTTTCTAGTCCGAGAAGCTCTTCGATTTGCCAAACGCAAAAGGAGAATGTCGGTTCCACGATAACCAACAGTATTTCCAGAAGTTGAGGCCGAAAATCCATGGGAACACCACATAGGACTTGGAGGTAAAGCTGATCGAGAGTATTGAATGGTGGTGCGGATAGGCTGTGCTTGATACCCAGGATGATGTTAAGACGGTCGACGGGTCGAAATCGCTTATCATCGACGAATTTGACAACAGTAGATGCGTAGATGAAGTATCCCGATGAAGTTTTAAGAAGAGCCTCGACAATTTCCGATGAAGGCCAGGGGGACGGGACTGTATGCATAGTGGTCCGATGCGCTGCATGAATTCGGGCAAATTGGTCGACCAAATATTTGCGGACATCGTCGAAAGACTGATCAATGTTCATCGGTCGATGAAATCCGTCCAGTGCTGTATCGCTGAAAGCCTCACGAATATGAGCTTCTGGTCTGCTGGCAATAAAGAAAAGGATAGAAAGCTGTTCTCGGGAAGCCACCTTCCCAATTGAGTCCAAGATTTCCTGCTGAATATCTTCCCCGTCGCATTCGTCAAGGCCGTCAATGATAATGGATAATGGATGGGAAAGAATGCTCTTCCGACACGGCTTGATGATCAAGTTCTGAAGCTGGTCGGAAAGCGACCTATCCACGATGGCAGGATCATTCTCCACACTTTGCGATATGTGCTTCTTCAACGCGGGGAGAGTAAGGGCAAGTTGATATGCGATTGTTGGAAATAGCTTCTTCGCGTTGCCGCGCGAGGAGTGGTCACGCTTGAAGAAGAAGCTACCACCGAGCCGACCCTCATCCTTCAGCTGTTGGCAGAACGACTGCGCAACGGCTGACTTCCCTGCGCCAGCGGGGCCATACAACCAAAGGATACCCTTGCTTCGCTCATTGTTCTTCTCCCTTTTCTTTCTTTCTTTCTTTCGTTTTTCCTCGTTGAATAACGATGCGGAGTTGTCAGACGTCCAGTTTGTAGGCGGATTAATGCCGTTGGCCCAGTTCCGTAGCACGCCCAGCAACTTCGTTCGCGTCTCGGGATGACATCGCGGCGGTGGATATCTTTCTGCGGAGTCGTGGAATGCGTCACCCGCGATGGCACGATGAAGAATATGCAAGCCTTCAGGAATTCGATGTTATTTGAAAATTCGTGATGCCATTATTATAACTTACCTGCTTCACCGTTGCTTTCGACATTCCCAATGAAAATACCGCCGTTGATACTGGTGGCGGGTAAATCCGACGGACCATTCCACGGAAACACCGAATCATTAACCACAGGATGAGGTCCGGAATGTGACGCAACAGGATCGTGCAGAGATTCTCTTGAGCTTGATTCGACATTTGTAGATCGATATTCGCACGGAGGATAGCGACTTTCCACTGGAGTGCGTGAGCTGCAAGCAAGGCTGGGCGGGGCAAAACGATGATTGTGGGGAAGGAGTTGCGGGTTTCGAGGCCACGGTGCGTTTTGCGGATGATCCCACGGAGAAAACGGATTAATAGCCATTTGTTGAGTTCTTGAGGTTGGTTCCAGAGGATAGGTGGAAAGGTGGCTTGGCCCTCTGGGAAAATCGGTGGCACGATATTCGCTGTTCGCATCCCCGCTTTCCACTGGACTACGTGAGCTGGAGGAAAGGCCGGCCTGATCGAAATAGTGACTGTCCGATAAAAATTGCGGGAAATGTACGCCGAGTCCGTGATCGCTCTGCCTCAGTACAGTATTGGTACCGAGTCCGTTGATAGTGGACGAGTTGGGGAACTCGAGTTCGCCAATTTGTATAGGTGGACCATATGAAGGGAGAGATGTTAATCCAGTGGCATGTGAGTTATTTTCCGGCGGCAAAATCTCACGCCGGTGGACAATATCTGCGGTACATATTAGGACATACACGAAAGAGACGTCACCAAATATACCATAAGGAGGCATCCTCACGCCTCCGTCTCTTTCCACAGTCCTCTCCGCACCCACCAGGTGTCGACCCCAGTCTTGACTCAAATCTGTGAATTGTTAGAGGTTGACATAATGTGTAATGGCCTAGCCCTACCATGACACATCCTCATTCCTCCCTCTCTCTCTGCGCTACTCAGCTCGCGGCTGGAGTCCGGCTCCACCCCAAGTTCCAGTCCCATCATCGTCTCATTAATGATCTCCGGCGGCTGGATGCTTTGCAGATTGAAATCTTTCCCGATCTCAATGAAATTTCCGCCATTGATCTGGACATGAGAGGTGGAGGAGAATATTGGCATGAAGGAGAGAGGGTACGATTGGGGTACGACGCAAGGGACGATCTGTCAAGCGCCATCAAAGATCAAACCGATGCAGTATGTTGGTGCTTGTCACCGTCATTGATCCCATGTGTCAGCGGCACGAAAGCGGCGATCAAGATTCTCAGACACTTTTACCGCCGCATACGCGCCTGGCCGTCCGAATTCTTGCGCCTCCGACGCGCCAGACTGCAGTCACGATGGAGAGCACTAACTATGTGAATACTGTACAGTGTCCCCTGCCAAATATCAATGAAAAAATTGAAAATACGTCTTGGCAAACATCATCGTTTTTTCTGTGCGACGTGTACATCGGCCCTCCCTCGTCCTCCAGTCAACAATGGAAATTCACAACCTATTCTTGAAATTGGTGATGCGCGCGCGGCTAGGCACTCGCGCTGTTTTTTGCTTACCAATACATCAATCACGGTCATGATCCCGGCCCGACTCCGATGATCCAGCATGTGGCGGGTTCAAAATGTCTTCCTATATCTGGTGTGTCAAAAATTAGCCTTCATAAGGCTCTCGCTACCTCACTCTTCAAGATTCTACAGCTCTCTTGTCTCATCCCATTCCATATACACAGTCTAGCTCTTTCGGGAACACGTACCCTATTCACGTCAATGACCCGGAACGCATCTGCCGAGGCGCGAGTGGGGTGGCAGTGGTGACTCAGTTCTCGGACCGAGATGCGAAAGCTCTCTCTCATCTAGTAGCTTGAGCGTTTCTTCTTTTCTAATGACTCTCTGCTTTGAATGCCCATGATTTTCTTGTCATTCAGTGCTGTGCTTAATTATACTGTTCAATTTACGGTGCGTGGGAGAGCCTCACAGCTTAAGCGTACTTTGGGTGTTTAACATCTCTTCCTCTTACCCTCACCATCGATGGACGAGGAACCACATCTCAATGCTGAATCCGTCCCGAACACCCCTACGGATACTCCTGAATCCACGTCGTGAGCCTTGAACTTGGATCGTGAGTCATCGGCGCCTAATCTAGGTATGGCAGCGCCATTTTCTCGGGGTCACATCACTTCACCGTGGCCGGTGGTACTTTCAACAATATCAGCAACAATATCACGAACAGCTATGCCAGCCCTCCTATTACGCCCTCTGGTAGATTTTCTACGCACACATCCTGTGAATATGTGTTCATTATCGAATAGACTTCCGGATGATCCCCATGGGAGACATCGATCTCCAGCATGAAATATGCCTGGAACATAACTCCACTGTTTTGGGGCGCTACCGACATGAGAGGGCGTGTGTTCGGCGAGTGTATTCTGCCAAAATAAATGGTCGAAAGTCGGGTGTGACGGTGGCCATGTATCAGGGCGATGGCGCGGAAGAGGTGTGTTACCTTCTGCTTTCCGAAGGTTGCGTCTGACTCGCTGCTGTAGGAGTGGCGGCGAGATTTTGCGAATTATATGACGGTTCGGTGAGTCCAATACAAAACCTTACTTGGCTACGATACAATAAATCATGCAATCAGCCATCCAAATATTGTCCAGATGTGTGGGGCAGCGAATTCGGGCGGTATGCATGCCACACTCTTCCATGGTGGTGCGACCTTCGATTTAAAATGGGTTACCACGGAGCTTGACGGTTCAATTAGATCTGATCCCATTCCAACATTTCCTGGATCGATATCGCCATTCACCCGTCCTGACCGTGTATATCCACGGATGCTGTGTATGTGCATTGCTATTTCCCGCTTCGTAAGTGTTGATTTCTGCGTAGAGCATGGATTTCATGGTACGAATGCTCAACCATGTCGGTGAGGTCGCTGACAACGGTCGCAGGAGACGAGTGATTATATTCGTTCAGCTGTTCAACAGGAGCCGGTAAGTTCAGTTATCTAGATTCTTTACTTACCTATATGAATATATCCAGTTCCAACATCCTCTCACCTTTTGGATTCGTTGCTCTTCTGGTCGCCTTTGCGTGGAGCTCATACCAGGGAACATATCACCCCGCTTGTATTCCCCAGTGCGGTCGGTATCGCCCCAACAGGGAATCAGGCGATTGGACGCCCTTAACCAGGAGGCGATAGCCATCGACTCTCTAACACTACAACAGTATCACGGCATATGCTATCGGAGTCTATCGCAATTTCGATTCTTGGTTTGTTCCTCCTCAGTAACCGTGAATCTGAACACGATAATTGCCTGTGCTCCGAGGATTCGACTCGAAGACTCGGAGGCAGAAGATTGGCTATTTGGTTGGCAAATTGCTGAAGCTGAAGGAGAGACAGAAAAAGTCAACGAGGATGGCTGGGCCTGGTATTACAATTTTATTTTGGCCGCATGGTATCTAGTCTGACTGGCGGGCCAACTTTCAGTTTCACCTCCGGTGATGTACTTGACAACAGTCTCATCTTAACTATCATCAACCGGACGGACGAGTCCTGGCTCAGTCAAGCCAACCACATTTTCCGCCGCCTCGGGATCACATCCGATTTTGAGGATTATGGTGCATCTGAACCATTCTTGATCTGATTTCCTCGTTAACCCATCGACACAGTTATCCTGCAACACATTTATTTTCAATTAGAAATTTCAGCAACCTCGGACAATCCTCCTACGGGCTACTTGTTTCTCTGCCCCCCAGAACATTTTCGAACGGTGTGGAAGAGGGAGATGCCCGGGACGTAGGTTCTTGAATAGGGTCGGTGATCCGATAATGGTTGAGTAGAATTTGGAAATAGAATGAGAAGCGAGGGCCCGAAGGGTAGAGTACGAAAGTGAGAGGAAGAGACCGTGTCGATGGCGTGTAAAAGTGGCGTGTAACGAGAGGACGAAGAGATGGCGTGATACGGCAAGATTGGTGGCTAAACTAGCCCACTGGTAAGTTTTTCACTTGAGGGAAGAGGTGCTCCGCTGCAGCCTCTGGGCACGTAGCCTTGCACTGGATACGAGATGGTGGTACGAAGGTAAAAGGTGATGATCTGGCACTGTTTACGATACAAACAAATGATGTAACGTATAATAGGGGTAATTATGAAATGAAAATAAAATGTAAGTAAGTACCTATTTCCGCATGCGGGCCATCCGACCCTACCACAACGGGGCCGTCGTCATTCAGATGGCCGGAGGGTCCAGCATACTGGTCCCTCGATCCATCCGGTGTCGAACGTCTTAGCACGGAGGATGCAATTAAGCTGGGATTTCCTTCCATCTTGCTCTCAACAGAAATCCGGGGAGTCTCCTGGGATGCCAGTGTGTACGCCGGATTGCGACATTTCCATCAAGCGAAAGGTTTAGTTCCAGACAGCCAGGACGTCGCTCGACATCTTGGTGAGCCACTTTACCAATTGTCCAAAGAGATGGATGCTCCGGTCGCTCATGGTGAGTTCACATCTCCCCCACCGAAACGTTTGAATTGTATTGAGCTGATAAATACTGCCAGTGGATGAGCAGGATTCTTGTGCAGATGACAATCTGGACACACTCTTTTGTTTAATTTCTCCGATTTGCTGTTGACGGAGTCGGTAACCGGGCGGTTCTCCTCTGGCACTCAGTTCGATGTGGTTATTTTCTCCGGGATGGTGATGTACGATTGATCCAGAGGACGAACATCTTTGTTGCGGAGCCGTCCTGGACTTGAAAGTATGCGCAGTGCGCATGTCAATTTTGGGTCGCGTTTGTCTACCGTTGCGGAGGGTTGAAGCCACGGCAGGGCGGTGTAAATGAACATCCAGTGGAGATCCTAGCGCTGAAGCGGCGTCAGAACACACGAAACGAAAAACAGCGTTCGAAAGAACACATTTCCGTTTTCGTAACTCAGCCAATCTCAGAATTGAACAGCACCAAAATATACGAAAACGAACCTTACTGCTCCAGCCTCCCGCGTTGTCAGAACTTTGGGCATTTTTTCCAGGGCCCGGGCTCAACGAGCTCATAAACTGTGGCTTGAGAGACAACGAGTGCGGGGTCAAAATCAGAGGCTGTATGCGATTCTCTTCCACAGCACGTATTGCAAACGTACGTACGTCACGGTAACCACGGCCCGGCAGGCGGCAGTGCATCCTGTTTCCTCTTCGTCGCACGACCTGGTCGTTTTCTGCTTCATTCTGGCCCAGTGTCTTTGACCCTGTACTAGCACTCGCTGGACCGAACCTCTGGCTCGACCTCGAGCCCGGCATCCCCGCCCTCCACCAACCACGAGCGAGAAACTAAATCCAATCAGCCCAAATCGTACACGAAGGATGTCAAAGGGGCAGAGCGGGAGAGCAATAGAAAGCACACGACTCGGAGCGCGATGAAAACCAACACGACCAGTCCCAGAACGACAGCAGTCCGCCCGACGATGACTCAGACACACAGATAACAATATATCTACTTTCCTCGAGCGACTCCGCGTGAGCTTCCTCAGCGCCCGCGCGTGGTGTGGCGTCGGGACGAGGTACGTTCTTTTTCCTGTTTGTTTTCTGCGGCGCGGTGGATGTGGGTCGCGCTCACGGCTTCTCGGGAGCAAGGGCGTCGTCCCACCCGATGGCGGCACGGGAGGATCGTTCACTTTCATCCTCCGTTTCTCTTCTCTTGCCGCGCTTCCCTGCGGTCTTGCTCCGCTCCTAAAACGCGACTACCAGCGCGCTCTCTCCTCATCTCCTCTCCCTTTAGCCTTTGCGCGTCTGCCATACTCACGCGCCCTCATATAGCGACGTGCTGCGAGATTCCTTAACACGCTTGGCTCGGAGGTGTGGTACGGCGAGGAGTACTGCGGGCGAGGTACGTTTCATCTGTCTTTTCGGTCCGGAATCTTGGGGGTCGGGGCGCGTGCTTCTCTTCCCTCCTTCCTTCCTTTCGCTCTCGTCCTTTTCCGACTTTGAGAAGGGAAAAGTGCGTTAGGCGCCCAATAAGCGCCCGTCGGATCCGCTCTTTCCTTCACTAGCACAAGATAAGCCTCCGCTTCGCTCCGGCAGGCAAATATTTAAACTAATATTTCGGGGTAAGTTACATTTGTAGTGGAGATTTCGCCCGGTCGTAGGAGAACTCTTGCGTGACTACGATGTCTAAAAAAGTCACCGCATATACCGCATCTGGAACTGAAATTTGAAGAAGCAGATCGGAAGTCTTCATCCATACGAATATCACCGGGGTCCGTTTCACATGCCGTATCATTTCGAGGCACCGACCCGTGCGATATATAGTGGAGTGTTGCTGTTGGGATTTCAGAGATTGGAACAGAGCATGTAAGATGGACGAGGATGAACCGTAATGATCGCGGGAAGCAGGCCAAAGGTAGTGAACAGTCCGTCGTCCCATACTGCGTTGACGATGTTCAAAATTTGGTCTCACGTAGTACTGTCGGAGTAAGTGACTGCCTCGTCTTCTTCGGATGCAAATAGGTCCGACGACGCTAGGCATAATGAATTTGATTGAATGCATCATAGAGAAGCAACCGAGCAACAACCCCTGATGCGTAAATCCTTGAAAAAGCAAGCAGTGGGGGGTTGTAGAGGCCATGTGGGGTACTACTATTGTTCGGGAATATATACGACGAATTGGCGATGGTGAAGCAGTCTCTAATATTGTCTGGTCTGCGCGCGGAGTCGGTGCACAGTTACAACGAAGTCCGCCGGCCAAGTGGATGTGTTTCGAGAAAAGGAAGTCCACGGAGACCCAGCCGGTGACAGTGGGAAGGCGAAAACCATGCCTGTTCAGGTAATAACAGATTTCTTCTGTGATTGCCGGCGCGCAGAAGGTGACGCAAGATATCGGAAGAAATCCCATTCGGGAATTCGATTGATCGCGATATAAAAATATATATACTGTTCTCTTGTTGACCGAGGATGCTCATATGGGCTATGGGAAGTATGGGTCTCTAGGATCTGTGAGATATTGGTGAGGATATCAACTGTTTGATCTGCAAAGTTCCGGAGTGCGAGTGGCTATGAATATTTTGCCATAAATGGTTTAGGAGGTCATGAGATCACGGGTAACAATCTTGGCGTGCTGCGAAGATTGGAGCGAACACTGCGCCCAGCAGGCTGTGAGGACTTCCGAATTTTTTTCTTCCCATTTTGAGGGAGAAACGTTGAACTTACTGTCAACGGAAAAAATTGCAAAACCAGGTGAGGAAGACCGATTTGGCGGCTTATAAGGTTAGGTTCAATGAAACTGTCGGGCACTGATCAAATTGGCTCTCAACACGGTCAGGGATAGAAGACGGAACACCTTCCGGGCTTGGAATGGGTTAGCCTCCTCGAAAAATCCGCAGTGTGGACTGCGCGAACGCAAGTATGGAAGCACAGGCAAGAAGTCTGTCATAGTTCTATGCACCAGGCAAGAGCAACACATATCGGTTAAGGCCCGCACAGAAGTAGTGTTTAATGTTGTTCCGAGTTGCATGTCTAATCAGTCAGAATCAGTGAAACGGTTCTAGCGTTCCAGATTTAGGAAGGAAGTATGGTTTTCCTCTTTTTGCTATTTCATTTCATGGATCGCTGCACAGTTTCAGAAAACTGTCTACCCTGCGAACGTGGGTATATTCTGGGGTCCTTTATCTTTGTTGCCGAAGTCATAGTTCTCCGCAATGCAATTGCGGTCGCAGTGTGTTCCGGGCACGAATAGAGTGGGGTTTATTTATTATTGAACATAGCGTATTAATACGACAGAAGTGGTTTAATTAATTACTTTCGAGGTCGAAGATTTGGCCCCTGGACAGTTGACGGTGTGGAAACAGTCGCTGAACTGCCACCTGAAGTGGAGCCGCTCGGGGTGGCTGGTTGCGGGTTCCGCTGTATGCTATGAGCCGCGGGGACGGGCGGCGAGGAAGACGACGGTTGGACGGAAGTTGATGTATTGGATTGCGAAGTACTTGCACTGAAATTAGATTAGGAGTGGATTTTATCGTTAGGGTCGAGCTTACCTTGATGAATTCATTACCGGAGGGCTGTATTAGAGTTATGTGAGTTCACGAAGTTGAAAAAGAAATGTATTACTCACACTTGTGTCATGGGATAGCTATACGGGTTCGCGGCGGACCGATTGACTGCAGAATTGTCCGGCACAGGGACGGTGGATGGCGGTGTGATAGAAGCAGATGAAATATCCACAGAATCCGGATGCGAAGTCGACGCGGGAGTGCGAGAGTCAATAGAAGGAAGGGTGTATTCACCCCGGGAATTGTACGGAGTGTATGGCGGTTGAAAGGTCAGATCCTGGCATACCCTGTTGGGGATGAAAAGGGGGGACATAGACACCTGTGGGCGGCGGCATGCATTGAGGATATTGCTGGAACAGTTGAGAATAGTGCATAGGCCCAATTCGTGCATTCGGATCAGGGACTGATGCCATCGAAGTGGCGACATTCGAAGACGGCGTCGAGGTAGAGGAGGCTAAGGGAGAGTCTGGGCTGTCCGCAGAAGGAGGAAGGGACGGAGGGTCGAACTTCCTTCGTTTGGATGGCGTAACTGGGGCAGAAGTGGTCGAGCCAGGAGACCCAGAAGTGTCGTCGGAAGGAGCCGAACCACTTGTCGAAATATTGAGTGCAGTGGAATAGACTTTAAGACAGAGAGTACCGGTAGGACCAAGCTCGTGACACAACCCGTAGCATTGGATTGCGGTATTGGGCTGTGGTACTGGAGCACGCGTCGAACGTGCAGTTGAAAAGTCGAATATCAATCTACGAATGGGTCAAGGCTTTAAATTTAAAACAGTGGTAGGAACGTCCTGCACCGTAGAGGCGTTAGTTTCGCCGCAGGCAAAGTCTGAGACAGCGACTGTTACGGCACGCGAACCATGACCGTCATCAAGGGTTTGAGGACTGCCAGTAACACGGCCTACCCCGTACACCATTGAAGTGTGTTCATCGGGCAATTGGTTCTAGCGTTAAATCAGAGTGAAGAATATGAGTTACAGGACAACACTTACGTTGTATGTATCGCTGTCGGGACTGCCTGGAAGTACGAAGAAAGTCATGGCATCGAGGGTCAGGGTATTAATGAGTAATGAATTGGTAGCAGGTGGAACGGCAATCGATTGTACGGAGCACACTGGAAAAGCGACCATGCTGTCCGCGAGCAGGGGGTACTGGTAATATAAACACGTAGGTCAGCAGGGATAATGGTGTTGCCAGTGTCTTTGATGCACCAAACATGTGTGTTATAGTGAGCATAGTGTGTGCCGTAGGTCGAATTGAGCTTGTTGACGATGACACGACGGCCAGCTTTCAGCTGAAAAAATTCGAGGATATTGAAAGACGACATGAATGCGGATGGATGATGGCGAGATGTGTGAAAAGCATCGACGGTATAAATCAGGACGCGGGCTTAACTGCGTGCGATAGCGGTCTTGTCGTCGCAGCAGGCTGGAGAGTGAAGATGAACAGAAATGGGTTGAACGGAACACACGTTAATGGAAGCATCAAAAATGCACAGTCCGTACGTGAAGAGCGGGCTGTCGGTCGAAGTGGCCAAAGACGACGCGTATATGCGGCACGCAGCCACATGTAGAACTGTGAGAGAAGGCACAACATGTCTGATCATGGGAATCAACCAAAGGAGATAATTTCTCCTTTTACTGCGGCATGAGGACTGAAGATTGACAGGAAATGGAGAAGGTCGTACACGAAGACGGAGAAAGACAAAAGGGATTCAGCCGAATGGAGAAAGGTCCAAACATATACAAAGAATCGCGAAGCATTTCGTTAAAGAACGGTTAATTAATACGGATCCTCCACTGGACTTTCTAACGCTACATGCCTCATAAAGATATCACTTTTAGGATGAGGCTGGGGTGGGCCCCCTAAAAAATAACGAAAATTGTGCACACGGCTTAGAGAACAGAATCCCATCATTGAAATGTGTTGGCAGGCACCGTTGACTTGCCATCAGTTGAGGCCTACAAAAAATGGGAGCACGTTAAAAAACATTGAACAGCAGTTTGCTGGTGGTACTGCTGGTGGTGCGTAGTTTTCTCGCCAGCTTTGAGACCTATGCTGCTCAATGATCAATCATCTCGGTCCCAAATGTTCGGGACGGAGACGATCATGATCGGAAACGACCACCGTTTCCAGTGACAAGGCACATCAACCGGTCCGTAATACGCCTACGGGCTTCAAGACCGGCGAGGAAAGTTTTTTATGAGCGACCGAGTATATTACTAAGTTCATTCCACGCTCCTATCCGTCCTCCCTGCAGGTACTGGAACACCGCCATGTGGCGACCCGACGCCCCGTTGTGTCACTGCCCGCGGCACCAACATTAATGTTGCCGTTGTAGAAATCATTTTGCACTGATAAACGCGTAAACGGGCGGTCACGGCGACCGTTTACGGCTTGACCCGTGCCGTCCCCGCGCACACCGTTACAAGTTGAACCAACCCGTCCAACGGTACGGGGACATAACCGTATGTACGGGACATATTTCTGTAAAAATACCGGACGGGTTGGCCCTATGGCTGACGAAAGCGGCAGAGGGTGTAAGCGGTGCCAACAAGAGCAGACTTGTCTTGCCCGGCGGCAAGCTAAACATGGTTACAATTACGACAACTTACGGCTAAACGAGAGACGTATTTTTGCATATTTTAGCCCACCACGAGGGACCACGAAAAATCCGGGCCTCGTTCGGAAGGAGTTACTCGACGAGGGACTTGCCGCAATTGCCCTTACGAAATATCAGTGGTGAGCAAATATTACTTTCCATTGTAGATTGTATGGATTACAACATCTTGAACTCTCAGACGTGTATGAGAACTCAAGGGATGCTGAGAATCGAACTCAAAGAAATAGGGGCAACTTCGGCTTGGCGTCTTGGTCGTTCCGATCATAGCGACATACATGGTGCCTGAGACCTGCATAAAGATATGCCGCCTTTTCCATCCTCCGTGTCCTTCACCATGTCATCCTTCGCGCATCCCAGGTATTCACTCCTCGTCGGAGACTGTACACTTCAGCATACTGACGGCTCGTAAGCACAGGGATCTGCTTAGGACTAATCCTTCCAGGCGCCGGTCTTGTGGTCGTTCTTCTCGTGCTATACGCGTACGCGGCGTGGTATCCTGTGTCACGGAGATACCTAGACCGGGTCAGCTTTCGTCTTCTCGTGTACGCTCTGCTTGCAAAGTAAGTACCCTCACACTTGCCCACTAAAACCATCAACCCATCGTTTCGTAGTCTCACCTTCGGCATCGTATTTTCCATCATTGCGCTGGATCGGTCGCCCGGTTGGAAATGCGGTTTCCGTATGTTCTTGGTGAATGTAAGCAGACTCGGCCGCTCCGCGTCAAACGTGCATTTCATCTCAAAGCTAACCACCGGCAGCTAAGTCTTATGTTTTCTGCGGGGATGTTCTTCTGCATAGGCATCAATCTACCGTAAGCACCACCCGGTCAACTCCTGAGGAACTGCACAGTGACACTCCCCAGATTGGTACTTGCGTTCGACCTCAACGGCCAACGAATGGAAAAATATTACATCATGGGAACGGCCCTCGTCAGTAGTGTATGCAACATCATGCCGTACGCGTCTGGGCAGTTTGGGTTAGTCCCTTGACCGCAAATGTGTGAATGCCCAATTGATTCCCAGCACCGCGCAGGTGGGATACCGCCGCCCAGATGTGCTGGTATCGCCGCACCGACCCGGCGTCCAGGCTCCGCTGGTTCATCGGAACGCAGACGGTCTGGCTGCTCCTCGCATCATTCGGAGAACTTGTCGCTTTCCTGATCATGGTAGGACATTTAGCTGCATACGATGTCTGTCTCTTCACATTATACCTCCGCAGTGTGCTGACATTGCCAACAGAGGCTCGCGGCGGGCCGTCGATTTCGTGCGGAAGCCAAATTACACCGCAACATTATTCTCCGAGTTGGTAAGCTACCATCCGGCTTTTCAGGCTCTTAAAATTGACACAAGCATCACTGGCAGGCCTGTACCCCTTCGTGTCATGTCTACTGACAACATCTACGTCGATCTTGGAATTGCATGCACTGAGTGAAACCGCACCAACAGAACTCGTACGTCGATATCTGATTATAATTGACCGTGAAAAAGGCCTCATCTCATCATAGAACTTGATATTAAACCTCACGGGTGCGATGATCTCGTGCGCTTGCATTCATATGTATTCAAGCCCTTAGATCTCGCACTGTTTTCCGCGCGCCCCCTCATCTATGGCCTGCTCGCTGCCACGGATCCGGTGCGTATCAGTTATTTCTGAGGCAAAATCCCGGCACTGATTAAGACATAGTCCTTCCTCCGGGCCATGCGTGAGCTATACCCTGGCTCAAAAAATTCGAGCGATTTGGATTCGAGTACTCGAGGCGCGGCGCCTTGCTTTTCAACCATCCTGGAGTTTCCCTTGACGACCATAGAGAGCTCGAGCGGGAAACATGATATGTTGGAATCTCTTGAACTGGGGCAGACGACGAAGGGGAATGGTGGTACCCCAGAAGATGGCGGGGAAGAGGAACAGGCGGGGGTGCCAGTGCATGCGTTGGATCCCGCCATGCACAGCCCAGGTGCATCTGTAATTACCAATATTGTTTGTCATATTTGAGCTATGATCAAATACGCCTCCCAGCCATAATGTACTTTAATCATAATATAATCTTAAAGTTTGAGCCTATATATAATCGTAACAACTTACTCACCTTCTTCTTTGTGACTTTTTGTAGAGTACTCTGAGAAGGTTGTTTTGAAATGTCCGACTCAGAAATGTGGTAAAGCTGGAGTAAACGACGCGTCTGACTGCAACTCTGGTGAATACATGCGAAGCCGAGGAGAGCAGTAAATAGAGAGCTTGCGCAAGCCGCATGCGGTTGCACAAAGCCGCCTGCGGAGATACCCCGTATCCCTCATAATATTTACCACTTGAGCCAAAACCAAAAAGCCGCATGGAAACATGTTGTGCAGCTTCCCTAATAAGTTCCAAAAGATTTGATCTCCAGAAAACAGCATTTCCACTATTGAGTCACCCATCAAGCAATCTGCGGCTCGGCATGCGAGCAGAGCTGAATATAATCATTGCATTCTGCGGCCCCTTCGGCAAGAGAGATTGACATCGGTTAACGACGGCCAGCCGATTCCAGACCTGTGCCGACCCAGGTTTACGGCCCCGGATCGGTCCGTTGTCGGCCCACGCTTTTGAATGCGGCTAACAACGCCACGGAACGCAAGTGAATGTGGGTGCAAAGCGGCCATCCAGTCGGACAAGGTAGCGGATGTGCTCGTGCAATTTTAAGCCACTCAATCATTGGGCCCGAGATTCCTATCGTCGCAAGTTTAACCCGATGAGTTCCAGGAAAGGCAGTCTTAAGGTCCAGATAAGCCACGTAAAGCGTTTTCCAAGTGTATCGGCCTTGTGAATAAGGCATAGCAGATCAAAAACATTGTCGTTTGTTCGCAGATGATCCTGGAAGCCATTCTGGGTCACAGGAAATAAACCGAAGTCTTCTGCCCCTTTTGGGAGATAATGAAAGTTAACATGTTCGACACGCAGCATTCCAACGCCATAAGCGGGAAGCTTGAGGATCCCAATCAACCAGAACCGAGGCATGTCTTGGTGCTTTAGACAGTCGAAAAAATCGGAGCAGCTCCTCGTTTGGGATGTCCATGCAATTTTGGTACGAAAAACTGTCAGCTCCAACTGCAGTATCGATGCCATGAGCCTTAATATGACGCTTAATGGCTTCAATTTCCTCAGGTGATATCTCTCGAGTATACGACTGGCGCGAAGACATGCCAGAAGAGTGGAGCTTCAGCTCTCGTTCATTCTAGCATTGAATGCGAGCTGCTCTGAACTGAACGAAGAAGGCATCACTTGAGGATAATTTAGGCGTGCCTCGAAGTCTGTAGAGCGGGCATCCACTACTTTCGCTGGTTCAGGGCGGGGATCAGTGCGCTTGCGAACAAAATCCCAGAACTCTTTTGGCTCCTTGCAAGCCAGGAACTCCTGCCTTAGACCAAACTGAAGATCATGAACTTTGGCACGGCCACCAGGACTTATACCCGTATCTTTATCCAGAATATCTTCACCCGTCTTCTAAGGCTTGTGTTTAACGGGATTTCTCCTCTAAGGTTGTGTTCCACGATAGGCGCCATCTCGCACGTCAAAAGGCGCCGCTTCCTCCGCTCATGGCGCCTCTGTTCCCACGCCCGCCACAATTCAAAGGCACCGGAACGCTGCACGGCCACTGCCCTTCTATCAAATCTGCACTTCTACACCGCTACACCACCCGCCGCTCCCCCCGCCTCACACGAGTATTTGGCTGAGCTGAACAGAAATTCAGCTTGAACAATATACTCGTAGGACTCGTACTACGAATCAAAAGCCATCTGTATATTTGACATTGCCCAAGGTAGGGCTCTTCGCATACTAAAGGTAAGAACCGTGCATCGAACTTTACAGCCGTTGTCAGTACCGAAGGCGTGAATCAGAAAATTGCCGTTTTGGGCATTTTCTGATTCCTGCGACCGATTTGCCTATATCTCGACGAGTATTGCATGGATCAAGATAAAATGTAGCTAGATAATTCGGGCTAATTCCTCCGCTATTAGTGATAGAGAGATATCAGGGAAAAAATCTTATTGTGCACCGTCTGGCATATCAGATTTCTCGGGCAATGAATCTTGACTGCAGAGCCCAAATCCTGTCTGAATCAGCTGATTCAACCGCGGCGACCAGGACGAGACGATTCTGGGAGGAGATCTGGGGTATAAACAACAATCGCGATGGTTTGGCGGTGCGGACAGCGTACCCGGAGAAAGCACTAAAGAGGCGAGCCTCGGGCTGGTCTGGGCAAACCAGGTCAATGTGCGGATCATGCTTTCCCACACCGGTCGACGACGATATCTCGAAGCCAGCGTCAACAGCAAACGGCCAAAGCGCGACCGCGGGCATTCGTCTGAATCTTGCAGCACGGATGACGAGCCAGACGACGGGGCTACCTTGATTCGGCGAATGAGTATCATTTTCAGTTGCGTCGCCCCGCCTTGCTCCCTCGATTATATCGTAACAGCGGCCGGCCTGTCTGTTATACCCGATGACGATCTCCTTGCGCCGCAAGAAGTTGCGGCTGTGCGTGCGCGATAGTCTGGGCCTCTTCCCCGGGTTCCTGTCTCGAGTGCCCGCCCGCGGGTGTCGAAGCTATGCGGACCCTGCGCGCATTCTAGCCGCGCCGCTGGAGAGCGATGCATATGCGTGCGGAGATGGGAATGGCCCGGCGGGTGGAGAGGTGCACGTGACAGCGCGAACTGTGTGCGCCTCCAGTCTCCTCCATGGGATCTTAAGCGAGTTTACTCTAGCGCTCTCCTCGCTTCGGCCTTCGCCGGAGTAAAGAGCGGCGTGCACTCGGTCGCTCGCTCCCCCTCTTTCCTTGCACTTGCATTGCTTCCCTTTCCTCCCATTCTACTACCTACCACGGGGTCCTCAGAGTATCGACGAGATGAACAGGACTGGGACCCGCCCAGTCCGAGTCCATTTGGGAGTTCGAAATACCGGGATACCGGTTCACCGGCGGTGTGATCGAGATCATAATTTGGGAGAAGCCGTGCCACCGAAAGTTAGCGGAGTTTCAATTTGTGAGGCTTCGGCCACTAGAACAAATAAAGCCCAAACACTGCGCCTTTCCAGCCCATGTCTTGTTCCGACGCGTCTCAGGGTGCAGTTGATGCGCCAACAGATGCGGAGAGCCTCTCCCTTGCACAAACCATTACCTTTACGCGTCTTCTGTCTGTTCTCAAGCATGACATCTTACTAGTCCAGCCGTCTTCTGTGTCCACAGATGAGGCACCCCTCGTACTTCCTCCTACCATCACAACATTCATCGCGGCATCTGTTGAGATCTCGGAGCAATCTGTACATGGGTTCTGGACGCTACTCAAGAACGATATCTGGAACTTGTCTGAGCAAAAGTTAAGTGATAGCGAAGAAGAATTATTCCGCCAGCATGGATGGAAACTTGGCATAAGTAATAAGAGGCTGCACGATGAGGTCTTAAAATCTGCTCACTCTTTTCTTTAGCTTCAATGTCAATGTATCCCCCTTCGCACCATTGCTCGAATGCTAAATGCGGACGGAAAAAACCAATGAAGAAGGCAGCACCTCGACAAGTTGTTGTGTATACTGTTGCGAGCGGAGTTATTCCAGCTTGGGAAGTGCAGCTTTATTGCCCTGACTGTAACACCACCTACCATCCAAACTTTTGTGTGCAACACGGAATGCGCACCTATTACCCCGGTGTTCCTCAATACATTCAAATCGGAGGACATCAGTACGCGGAAAAAAAACTTGTAGGATCTTGGGTGAGTTTAATGTTAGTAGCGTGGTGAGCATGAATTCTCTGTATTGTCGTGCATTTCTCATTTATGCTGTCTAGGGTATCGGCCACGAATTGCTCTCGCACCTATGATATGGCATTATCTGGCCAAGAAGAGCGAGATTTTGCAGCGGGAGGTTGGCAGTTTGGCTGTCTACTAACCACCGACCACGTCTGGGATTCATTTATCGTCATCACGCTCCTCGACTATCACCGACGCAGTGACACTTGCCTCCAAGTCCCACACACAGGCGAGCAGAAGGATCGATTCAAGGCTGCGATGGCGGCTCGAAACGCCGAAGTTATTCTGAATGGTCAGGATGTAGTGGATCATTGCTGCGACAAGTGTATGAGGGCATGGACCCGTCCCGATGGAACGGAATGTATGATTCTTACCTTCTCTCGCTGAATAGCATCTGATCTAGCCCAGACGATGTCCAGGCTGTCCTTTCTGATGGGCTTGCCATGGGTCATGTCCGGTGTCAATGCGCTCACTGCACAAAGGAGCTCGACAATAACCGCCACCGTTTCTGCGCACTCCATCGCGGCCTTGACGACATATGCTCGATTGTCGGGTGTGACAGGCCGATTGTTCCCGGAACAAAATCGTGCGATGACCAGCGGCATACGGAGATGGAACGACTCCACTACGAGCGTGGTAAAGCGGCTTTCACCCTTCGCGACCGACTCCAGAAACATCGCATCGCGCATCCGACCAGCGCTGATGAGCAGGACCCAATCATTGCAGACGACTATATTGAGTGGTTTGAAACGGACGGGGATGGGAAGTTGCGTCTCCGAAGCAGAGAAAATCCAGGCTCCGTGGGGACAACAAATGAAGATACATGCGAAGCGTCGAAGTCAGAAACCGGCAACCGAAAATTCAAGGCACCATTCGGTCGATGTCGCACCCACAACGAACAAATCCTCGTCTGGCCGTGTGGCGTCATTTTTGCTCGTGCGACGTTTTACCATGCGGAGGCTGTATCAAATGTTCTTGTAAGTGCCATTCAGCAACGGATCCTTCATCTGATTCTCCTTAGTTGTTTGTACAGAAAGCCTTTTCTGTCCCTCGCGCCCACAAGCCTGAGCATCTAATCTACGACACAAACTGCGATGCCAAGCAGCAGGTCAATGCGCACCCCGATGTCTGGTCTTGGTTTAAAGACATCGGCATGACTGTTGACGTCTTTCATTTTCTGAATAAGCACGACGTCGGCCATACATTTTGCCAGGAAAACTGCAATCCGATTGCATGTCCCGAGCTTATGAATGCAGATGGAAAGACGTGGTTCTTCAACACGTCTATTGCTGAGCAGACCAACGTCTGGCTCGGTGGGTATCACTCAATTTGTCGGGAGATGCTCCCAGTGAAGTACAATTTTTTCTTGGATGAAATGATCAGACTACGCAACCAGAAAACTGTCGCCAAACTGGCCGCAGATGGACATAATCCGAGACAGCGAGTACGACGACCATAGTATATATTCAATGCATTATACAGAAAGTGGTGTACAACTATACAAATAATACAAATCTATTTGAATTAAAATGACTATAGCAAATGCAATCTATCTACGCCTGTGAAGCCTGCTCCACCTTGAGCGCAGCCCGGAATGCACTCCAGAGCCCCTTCTCCGTCCTCCCCGCTGCTAGCGACTGGCGTCGCAAATCCTCCGACGCATTCTTCCACCTCCGGAAGTTGTCGTCATACGTGGCTGATTTATATGGTTTCTTAAACACATGCACAAAACGCGCCTCCCGATTCATCTTTGCTAAATCTTCTGATGCCATTTGGAGGAACCCATTCACGACGTCCACCGTGAACATGCCCTCGGGCCACTTTGCGGGCCGAATGGCCGACGTGGGGATGTAGTCCAGCACAGGAGTCGGCGGTTCCGACGCGGAGGAGTGGGAGACGGAGGCGAGAGAGAGGGCTGATGGTGGAGAAGAAGTGGGGGAGTCAAGTGTTAGAGGATGGCTGGGGCTCGAGCCAACGCTGCTCAGGGCCGTGTCAATCATGAGACGAGGGCGTTGGTGTGGACGGGATGGGCCAGGAGAGTCTTCGTCTTCGACCCGGCGCTTGCCCGTGATTGACACCGCAGTGACCTCCACCTCGCCCTCGGACTCCGAATCACTCGTGAAAATCTTCACCTTGGCCTTCCCTTTCAGCGTCTTCAGTTTGGTGCGCACAGCCCTGCGTTCGGCGGGTAGATTGTGGCGGAGATGTGGAGGGGATGATTCAGGAAGGAACCTCTCGATAGTGTCATCGTCTTGCGGTCCGTACATTCCGCGAGGGCGAAGGATGAGGACGCAGTCTGTGGAGACTGTATGAATGTAATCAATGGTGATCCCCATCTACACCCGCTGACGGCTAAGGAACGTGTCGAGCTGGTCCACTGCTAGGTCGCTACCAAGTGTGTCGCGCGTCTTCTTGTCTGCCGACAGTTGATATGCTGGCCAGCGGACCTCTTGGATTTGAGAAGCATCAACAGACAAGATCTGCGGATCCCCGCCCGTCTAAACGAGCATCAATCAGCTGCAAGAAGAAATAATAAAAGAAAGAAGTACGCACCAAAAATACCAGCGTGAATCTCTCAACCTGGCGAGGGTCAGCAAAGGCACGTCGTGTCGCACCTGAGCGGACAAAGAAGACAGAGGATGGTGTCGGAGAGACTGCGGCGATCGGTTCCAATGGAGAAGCACTTCTGCTATTGAGCGACATCCAAGTATCGTTAAGCTGCGTAGTAATTTTGAATGGTGCGGAGCGGGTTCTGGATGGAGCGCTGGCTGCTGGGAGCCGCTTGCGCTGTGCTTTTCCGGTGATGATGGGAGCATCTGCTCGACCACGAGCCGGGAGTAAAGGCGGGTTGGGGGAGAGAGAAAGGGAACGTAGTTGTGTACTTGCAGTGATAGCGGGAGCATCTGCTCGACCGCGGGCTGGGAGTAGAAGTGCAGGTGGGTCGGGGGAGAGGGAAAGCGAACGCAATCTCGAAGGTCCCGCATGTGGAGGTGATGGTGGGGGCAGCGAGTCATCTTCTTGCGAGAGACGCATTGCGAGATTGCGATCGCTCGCCTCTTGTGCACGTCGGGCAGCGTCCTCCTGTCGCTCTAGATGCGCGAACTCCTCCTCAATAGTCATCTCCGGGGAAGGGGGTACGCTCTGCTGCTGACGCCCATACTCCTCAAGCACTCGCAGCGGCCGTAGAATGTCGTCCTGCACCTCCTGCAGAGTGTTATAAAATGCAGGAAGAAAGGGCAACTGTGGCGGAGGTGGAGGAGGTGGGGTGGCCGTCTGACTCTTGAGGTACTGGTTACTATGGCGCGCTAGAGTGCAGTCGCCGGAGAGATTACAATGACGGCGACACATGCTCCGGCAGCAGTGGACGTCGACTCACCCACTTCTGCAGCCTCCAGGGTAGGTACATGGGCGGCTGATAAAGGGCGCGCGTGTTTTCTGACCTCACCTTATGGTTCCTGCAACGGGGATAGGCGCAAGGGATGGTGGGGCGGAATTGGGCAATTGTGGTGGTATGGGTGAGGTTACAGGGAGCATTGGTTGGAAGGGAAGCTGGGGAGACGCGGCGGCTGCTGGCGGGAAGCAGAAGAAGTAAGGCGCATGAATGTTCACACACTAAGCGGGAGGTTAGCGTCACACCAGCGAGTAAATGTTCGACGTACACGAATGAAATATGTTTTAGGACACTTTCCACCTTGGGCGAGTTGAGGAACAAGATAGTTGCCGCAATATGGGCAACAGTTGCCGTTGTTGTTGACGGGCACCATCTACGCAGAGGAGCGGAGGAGGGAGGAGGGAGGAACGCGCGACTGTTTGTTTGGCAGCAATCACAGTAACTAACTCATGACACCGTGCTGTAATGTTGACCAACTTTGCAGCACAGCGTCATACTGTAAGTACTTGTATGTAGGCAACTGGCCTCCAGACCGTGACATCCCAAACAGCCTTTGGCAACGCAACCAAACCCTTCGTTACCGTGACCGTTGCCAATTTGGGCAACCGCCAACCAAAGTGTTCAAAATCAGGAATGGATGCTTGGTGACGCAGGCCACCTGGGATTCCATCCACCTCATCTGTGAGTTTGCCACCCTGTCCTATTCCATCCTGAGGAGGCTTAGACGAGGTCCGAAGTAGCCAAATATATTTAATCTGAATTTTCTCTGATTTTCTTTCGATGTAACGGTATTTTGAAGGCAACCAGCCCGACCGTTACCGTGACCAAGGAGATTTTAGGCAACGCAACCGACCCTTCCGTTACCGTGACGGTTGCCTACATACAAGTACTTACAGTAGGTGACCTGTGACAAGTATTCATACCCCGCTTTAGTCTGCCGTCTTGCCGCCGGTGTAGCACAGCCGCCGGTATCTCCCGGTATTTCGAACTCCCAAATTTTGTGCCCAGTCCTATCATTGATGCCCAGTCCTACTAAATCCGATCAAAGAATAGGACTCTGGTCATCAAGAACAGGACTCGCGAAGTCCGCGCTCCAACAATCAATCTGCCATTGATCTGCTATCAATGTGTGATCCGCCCCAAGCTGTCGGTGATCCAAGTGTGTGCGTACTAGACGGATGGACTACACCTTTACTTGAAAGTGACAGGCAAATGAGGATATAAGCACGCAGAACTAAAAACTTGAGTGCAGGCCGCCGTCAAATGGATTCGGCAAATTCCGCTCCGCTGATGCGCAACTTCAAAATTATCCCTTGGTTGGGTCAGATTTCTTTAGTCAGACTCCTAATAACTTGAGTAGCCCGCTGCGCGGCAAAGCCCGCTATCTATCTTGTGCGCTTACGTTGGATTGCGTATTACATACATAAAAGACTATTATCTCAGAGCATTAATATACACTTGTGGGTATGAGTACGGGCGCCCGTCCGAAACTCGGTACAGAGCTGATCCAAATCAGACAAGGCGCAAAATCCAGTGGAGAAGGCTTACAAACAATGGATATGGGATAAATTGGGAAGAACTCGTGTCGGAGATGATATTTGTGAATTCGCGAATGCAATTGTTGGTTGGAAAGGCAGACCGGCAGAAGCATGAGATTTTGGACTGAGACCGAAAGATCTGCGGATGGACCATTAATTGAGATAGAAAACGATCCCAACAAAGGACTCCTTGCCAGAAGGCGGAAGCATCACGAGTTGATTCAGGACCAGGACGGCTGAAGCACAATGTTGTCTGGGGTATATGTTTGTTCAGCCAACACCCCAAAATTCGGTTTGGAGGAATAGAGTGGGTGCGGGGTCGGGAGTATGAGGATGCCAAGCAAGATGAAGTGAGAATTTCTCGTCTCAGTGACAGCGGGTGCATGGTGCAGAGGATACGTGAAAGCAATGAGAGATCGCATCTGCACGAGGCTTCAGATTAAGTAGAAAAATTGAGCGATGACGGGGAGCGCACCAGCATGCTGCTGGAGAAAAGGCAGGATCATCTTTTTCCAATGACTGGAAGGGGATGCAGCTGGTAGGATGGAGTGGCCGTCAATAAACAGCGGACCGCGGTTGCGGGAGCCTGAGGTGTGCTCCTGGAAAGTCCATCATCGTCTCTGCCGCTTCAGCTTTGAGCTGGTGTCGGCCATGGGTGTTGTGTCCTCTAGTTTGCGCTTTCGGAGGGAGGAGCGAGTAGGTGGGGATTGGAATGGATGTTCGGTCGTGGCCGATTCGGCTGAGCCTGGAATGGGCTCAGTCAGGGCTAAGCGCCGGTTGATCGGCCCGGGAGCGGTGATAGACGCGTGGTGGCGCTGCAGCCGATCAACACGGACACCTGCGTCTGCAGACCAGTGTTCGACCTTAAGCCCTTATTAAGGGTCGGAATTTTGGTTAAGGCCTTAAACCTTAATAAGCCTTAATTAAAGGTCCCATATTAAGGCCTTAATTTCCTGGGGGAGTACAATTTTACGCAGTGGCGATACATGAGGGCCTGTAGAACTACTAGTAGTCATCCCCAGAGCCCTCCAACTCTCCGTTGACCGGTTCCCCATCACTGTGCTCCCCTGCCAACAACTCCATCAATAGCTGTTGCTGAGTGAAGGCCATACAAGGTACACATGCAGGGGGTTGTAGACTGGAACTGGGTGTGGACTGCCTCCACCTGCGCATCATTGAACAGGATATCGAAACCCTTGAATTTTCAGCTGGGTTTACATGTTGCCGGCCAATCCAGCCATGGGACGGTGAGTTTGGACACAGCCGAGACAGTATGCCTTGTAGTGGGCCGAGTTCTGTTTTTCACCAAGATGGAAGAAGACTCAGAGGCCAGGTTTCGTAGGTGGCATAGCTGGAGCTCATCGTGGATGGTCTTGGTTGTGAGGAAAATATTTGGATGGGATTTGGATGGGATCACAATATCTGATGCCATCATTACCCTTAATTAAGCCTTTGGACGATTCTGGCTCCTTGTTAAGCTTAACATTAAGGCCTTATTAAGGCTTAACTTAACTTAAGGCTTAACCCTTAAGTCGAACACTGCTGCAGACTCGACGTCCGGCATGGCAGCGTCAGGCGCAGACCTGCCATACCGTTTCTTCAAGTCCTGTTTTGCCTGTTCTGCTTCTCCTAATGTGCCATGCCGTGCAATTGTCTGCAATGCAAGATATTTGAGCCGACGAAATTCAGTCCGCACATCTGCCGACTGGCGGCAGCAGATCTTGTCCTTCGAGAAAGGGGTAAGGATCACAAGCCCCTCCAACGACGTCGCTCTCGATACCATGACATACGGTGACTCGGTTCCATGACACCCCGTGAAGTTGACTACACATGCGGTGAGAGTTTTATCTTGGGCCTTGTGAGCAGTCATCGCGAAAGCAGGAAGAACAGGTAACTGCGTCCGCTTGACAAGAAGACTCACACCGGAATGAGAATGCTTGAAAATGATGTCTGTGTTATCACGCAAACTGACAACATGGTGGGCAGGTAAGTCTGGGATTATACCAGGCGTCGTGTCTGGTGCTTCAACAACACATGAAAGTGCGTGACGCCTGCCATCCTCACCAACTTGGTATCGTACTTTGACAAGTTTTCCCATGCAGCCATTGACAACCCCACCAGTCACGTCGAAATTCTGAGATATCATTACAGGCATTCCAAGAACTAGTGGGATTCGCCCAAGACGTGAGTTGGTTTGACCTGAATCAAGCTGCATCAACCTGTCTCTGACTGCGGGATTCGTTACAGCAGTGTTTTTTGAGTGGGTATCGATCGCATAATACCAGTGAAGTTCCTGACCGGTTCTTGCAGCGAAATCGTGCGCCATTTTAATGTTAATAGCGTCCTTCATCGCATTTTGCGCAACTATCACCGGGGCTGAGGACCATGGTTCAGAGGTCCAGTCGATGTCCAAATTCTCCGCTAGGCGAGTGTTCAGTAGATCATAATCTGCTTGTGTACATCTTCCCTCGCGTAAACGGCTTAATAACTCCACAAAGGGCTGGTTCTCTGGTCCTGTTTGACGCATGTTCTGATGTAACATGACCACAGTATCAACGCTCAGCCACAACAGCTTCCCAAAAACGACCTTTTGCCCTGCCTTGGTAGCTGCCTTGGCGATAGCCTTTTTATCGAGATGGCTGTACAGACGAGTCTGGCCAACGGGCGGTAACTGTGCTAAGTCGCCAGCAAAGACGACATTTATTCCGCCGAATGCAAGATCATTTCCCTTTGCTACACTGAGAGCATGACTGATATCATTGAGTAGCGCGCATCCCACCATGGAAATTTCATCAATGAATAGGTAGTCGATACCTTCCCACATCGCCATGAGCTCACGTTTAGCTTTCGCAGACTTCGCGGATCGATATTGGCCACCCAGCATCAAGGCTGCATGTAAGGTCATTCCAGAAATATTGCGCGCAGCTACTCCTGTATAGGAAGCCAATCGGAAGCGTCGTTCCTGGCCGTGACTTTTGAAGAAATCCTGCAGTGCGTTAATGACCCTGGACTTTCCCGTTCCTCCCGCACCACCGAGGTACATGCGTAATGGCTTCTTGTTATCCGACTGGCTGTGCTGGGCGACGATAGAAAAGGCACGTGCTTGCTCTAAGTTGAGTCCTTGGTTCTCCACAATGGACTGAACGGTAAGTGGGCTCACGTTATCCAGCATGTTCGAACGTTCATCTCGGTCGAACATAGCATCGACCTCTCTGATTGTGGCTTCCATTCGTTGGGCAGTAGGTTCCCGGAAGGATGATCCGTCTCGAATCCCGACATCAGCTGAATCCGAGTTAGAAGTTGAGGCTACAGGTTCCGGCCTTGCAACAAGCGCAGACTTTTTGAGCTGCTCCTTTCTGGCGTTGTAAGTCTTGTGCCATAAAGCCTCCTTCTCGGGATGCCGGTCCCACACTACCTCGTGCACACCAGATGCAACTGAACCATGTTTAGGACCAATTCGACCACCGATCATCCCACATTCTTCAGCACACTCTAAAGCAGCAACTATATTTGCACGGCTGATATCGGCACGGTTAGAGCGGCAGGCTTCCATAGACGACAAGTGTTGCAACAACGATTCATCAGTCTCCTCTCCGAACTCATCGGGATTTCTGGATCCTCGTTGAAGCTCCAGGCTGAGCCCTACTTTCCTTCGGTTCCTCCGGTTAGAATAATGGGCATCCCTGCTGTCTTTACACTCGTGAAGAATCTGCATGTTGTCGATACACTGTGTAACATCTTCAGGGCAAGTCTGCAAAAATTGTTGAAACACTGTTGACCAAGTCTGATCAGTGTTGCGCAGATCGTCCGCATGGCGCCAAGAATTAACATCAACCTCGCATGCTTTTCAACCGTTTCTGTCCGATCTCGGCGAGGGATGGCGGGACCGATGGGAACAGGAATTTTCCGGTTCGCAAATCTCACAACTTTTACCTGGTGCGTGTCCTCTTCCAAGTGGTCCAAGAGAAAGGGAACTCGAGGTAAAGTTCGACCTTCGAAATCCAAAATATTGTCTGCATTCCAAGGAGTATCAGCCTCAGTGTCGGACAAATCATCCTCCATAAAATCTGACACTATGTCTTCGTCATGGTGGGCATTCTTCCTTCCCTTTGGTATTCGCTCTTTGACCGTCTGCGCAACAAAATCCCAAACATTGACATTTTCCAGAGCAGTCCCTCGAGACTGGTAATCACAGGCTTGATTTGCGGTTGGATGCAACTTCCCACTCGCGTCTAGGGTAAGCGTAATAAGGTCAGACTCTCCATCTTTATCATCCAACATCTCATCCAACATCTCATCGGCAGAATATTCGTCCACTGCTTCTAGGCGCTTGGAGCCATCTACAGCTTCGGCGAGGTGAGGCTCTTCAGCATCTAAGTTCGGTTCAGATTCAGCAGGTGCGGGCATGTCCTTAAGATAGCACTCGGGACTAGGGTCCTCTTTATTGATGTGGGCTTCAAGACTCCTCCAATACAAGTTCGTGAATTGGTGACTGGTAAAATGATCCTCGTAGTCCATTAAATACGAAGCAACCTGCTGACCTGACAACTCTTGCCTAGAAATCATAGAATGCGCGCATCTCTGCAACAGACGTTTTGCTCTTGAAGTAAGGTCGTCTTCCTCTGGATTAAACTCTCCAAGTTTATTAACAGCGAGCTCTAAAGCAGCATACGCAACGTGAGCCTGCAATTGGGACTTGGTAATATAATCTGTGATGTAATATAAGACTGCCTTGGCGGTTGGACCGGATCCGATGAACTTAATGTCCATATTGCAGCGAATGGCCTGTAGTATCGTTTGGTTGAAGTTGTTCACTAAGCCGTCTAAACATTGCATGGTGAACTCGCCTGTCTCTGGATCAAACACGCTGACCAAATTCTGGTTAGATTCGTCCAAATCGAACCGACATTCCTTTGGCTCCGGATAACCTTTCCAATACTTGTAACAGGTATGAGTGTGTCGATGCCGCTGACAGCGTTCAGCTAAATTATGAAGATCTTTCCCAAGAGCATCAGCAGCGTCGTCAGGAGAAATACTGGGACCCGGACCCCGAGTAGCACATGGGTGGAAGTTGCTCAATGGAGTTTCTAGATCAGGGCGCGGGTCTGGGGGTACAGACGTAGATATGGTGTCCTCGAGAAATGAGATGAGTCTTTTCTGAAACTCTAAATTCCCTCCGTCCTGGAGTGCCTTTGCCTTGATCTCGTTGGGATTCAAACTGCCAGAGACCCAGACCATCATATGACAATGAAGGCTCCCCCGACCTTGTGCTTCTACGGTCCCATAATACGCCTTGACCACACCAAGTATGCCGCCTTCTTCGTCTTCCTGATCAGGATCAAACGCCAATAGAGTTTTTATAAAGGCCTTCATATAGATGTTGAAGAATCGAGCCGCGATAAAGGGATTTTTTGCAATTCCGACAGCTTGTTCGATGTAGTTGGGTATGTCTTTGGGTTCCAATGCATCCAAATCGATCTCTGACCCAGCCAAAAACTTCACAAGGGGATTATACACATCGGCAGGGTTGATAGTGATGTAAAAGCTGGGCAATCCTTTATCAATCATGAGCGCGCGGATCTCGTTACGCATCACCAACTTGGATTGAGCTGAGCCAGGGACATGTGAGCTTATGAGATTAGTTTCCTTCATTAATCGCAAGACTCGACGTTCTTCAGGAGAGTTGGCAGTTGTACTATCACCCGCGGCGACGCGCTCTGATACAAGATGGACTGTGAGAGGAGAAACAGTCCCGAATTGAGCGGCAACGGAATCGAAATTGGCCCTTTTAGCTTTGAGGTGGGTGCGCAACAGCAATATCCTCCGCTGAATCATGTTGAATGCGGAAAATAAAAAAGAATAGTGCTCTTGAAATCGCCTATCTGCAAGATTGCACAAATGTTTGATGTGCCGCTTGAAGCCAAGTTTGGTAAATCTAGCATCGTCTTCCAGCCCACCGAGGCCATACGGGAACAGTGTCGGGTACATCATCGGAAACAGATGTGGGTTATCAAACTCATTGGCAGGCTTATGGTCGTGCGGAATTTCCAAGTAATTGCCCCCCGCCTTTCGCATATGTCTCAAAGCTGCTGAACGGAGTTCTTTTGAAGGAGCATTTCCATCGACATCGGTAACGACAACGCTCTGAAATTGTGTGGGAGTAGGAGGCGGGGGACGAAGGAGTTCCCGTAAATTAGGCAACGAATCGGAGGGAGGAGTTGACGAGCCTGGGACATAGTCAGAAGTGGTTGAGTCGATACCAGCATTAGGGACAATGTGTTGGATGTGAAATGGAGGGATATTCTCCGATGGCTCGTTAGCCAATACACTGTGATCGATGAAGACGTCGCGATACAAGTGATTGTGAATTTTCAACCAACACAAGGTGTTCATAACACGCTCCTTCCGGACTATGAGAGGGGTAGCTTTGTTCTTCAACCACTCTTCTGTTGGAGGGCTTGATCCAACAAATATCACACATATGGGTGTAATGATATCCGAAATGGAGGGAGGGAGAGACTGTGCGATGGCAGATGGCCGCTGAGGGTAGATAATAATGTGGCCGCGAACCCCACGCTGTGTTGTCGGAATACTAGAGGCGGATTCATAATCATCGTCGCGCAACTGAATAATCCAGCATTTGGCTCGACACACTGCGATCATCGCTTCCTCAACAACGGTAAGGTCTTTCAGTTCAGGTGGAACAGGTCCAAGATAATTGCGATTTCTAGTAGCGAGGGCAGGGACTCGGTCATGGACAAGGTCAGTCCGGCACTTGCGGCACACAACAATCGCAGTGTTGCCTGTGTCAATATCTTGGATAATACAATCTGGTTCAACCAACAGGCTGCTATGCGGAAGATTGTCTCTGGGCATTGGTGGTTCAGGACAGCGGCCGTCTAACCACGGTCGTGACTTGAAATCCTCGTCAACTTCCATGGGATCGTAACTACCATCCGAACCATCATCTGTTTCATTCTCAGCCGAGCCTTCATCAGCAAGACCTGCGGAGCCGTCACAAGGAGTATATCTAGGCCTACTCAACAAGTCAAGGTCGAAATCGTTCAGGCAAAGAGTGGTGTACTCAGAGTCGGGAAGACGTTCAGCGCAGCTACCGCATACGAAGAAAGACAGTGTCTTTGGAGATATTTCTAGATTAAAATTGGCAAGCAATTTTTTCTTCAAATGATCTGGAATTAGTTGTGGCCACTGTGCACGTAGACGAGCTTCGTTTCGCGCCCTTTCCGCGCGACGAGTGCCAGCAGATTCCCCAGACATGGGCTTCCCCGTAGCAAGACTATACAGAAAGGACTTGAGACGTTTTCGCAGTTTCTTAAGCTTGTCGGACTCCTTATAGGAAACATCGTGGAGTTCAAGCAATCGCCTCAAAGGCCGGGTCTTGAGAACTGGGGCAAGCTGCTTGAGGATCTGAATTTGCATTCGCTTCGAAGGATCATCTTTTTCAAAATCTGAGGTAGAAGACTCTAGTTGAGCCTCGATGGAAGAACAGCCCAAATGCGACACCTGTCCTTCTCTGCGTTTGCATTGTCCAGTACCAACATGTGCGTAAATTTTGACACGCAAAGCCTCTGACGTTAAAATGCGGTCGCCAACTTTAATGTCCAACCCGTGAGATAGAGCTAAGGATATCAGACTTCCCTTCGGAATGTTCTCTATAGTTTCGAACAGAACACGCGTTGGGTGTTCAGTGGAATGTTGATTGACCAGGCCCTGCCGTCGAGCCCCGAGTTCGTTCAAAAATGATATACGCGAGGTTGTCACACTCGATTGAAGTCCCAGACATGCTCCGATGAATCGCACATGTTCCTGAGGCAATCTCTCAGGCGAAGCAGACAGAATGATACTCAAAGAGCCAAAAGCCATAGATTGCAGAGAGTCGTAGAGATGGCGGAAATGAGCGCAACAACATTTATGCATATGAACATCAAGAACTTCGTCGCATACACCGATACACGCTCCGGAAAGTAGATGAGACAAGACGGCGTGGCGAGCTTGATCAACAGACAGCTTGTCGGTGTATGGTAAGTGATGCGCGCGCAGCATAGATTTGAGAATTTCCAAGGAAGCAAGAAATATATTCAAAGATGGATCGGCAGATAGATGGACGGAGGGGAGATTAGTAGTTAAGGATGGGTCATCGAACGAGGATGTGGCAGTGGAAGCATGCAGGCGGGAAGGATCAAGGGAATCCCCATGAGCAACGGGTGGGTGATGAATGGATGATATGGTGGCAGCAGAATGCGAAGTGGAAGAGACGGCCAATGCAACAGAGTTACGATTATCATGGGTATAACGGTTATCATGGTTTAAATTTATAGGTTTTTCAACAGGGTTATTAACTAGTGAAAGAGGTTAGAAGCAGACAGTTGATAATCGGAGAAGGGACACACCATGCAAATCAAACCCACTGAGAGCTGAGGTGGATGCCGGCGGATGTTGCGAGGTCATTCCTGATTAAGATAAGCAAACGACGAACGGCTGAAAGCGAATAAGTAAATAAAATGCACCTGGAAGATCGAGTTTCGTTAGACTTGAAATGAATTCGGGATCGTGCCACTTACCAGACAGGGGATGTTCAGGATCAGTAAGGAATTTCCAGGCATTGAAAGAGGCTCCAGGGCGGTGCCCAGAAAATAGTAAGGTTTCTCGAAGATGGGATGCCCAATCCCAGCCAAGCGAAACATCCAAATGAGCGCTCTCATCGAGTATAACTTGGATTGAGGTGGAGAATGTGCCATAGGACGGAACAACTGTCGACAGGAGAACCCGATTTCCTCTAGAAAGACGAATGGAACGAGCAAAGGCACCAGACACGACGGTAACAGGAGTTCCAGCAAAAGAGACCGAGGAGACAAGAGCACCTTCAATATAGACTGACATGAGGAGCCAGACTGACGTTGGGAGGAGGAGGAGGAGGATGAGGAAGGAGGAGGGCCTTTTTAGCAGAGGGGTGACGGAAAGGAGCCAGGTCCGCAAGGAGAGCAACAGAGAGGAGACAGAGGTTAGGGGTAAGGAAAACATGATGTCATTTTATGACGTAGCGTTAAAAACTCGCCTCGATCACTTTTTTTCAGACCACTGCAAAAACCCACTACTAAAGATAGCGGGCATAATAGCTACAATTTTATTATTGAACAATGCCGCTAACTCGCCGTTGTTGAACGCAATATTGCGCCATAACAGAATGATTTGGAGTAGATTTAAGCGGAGACATTGGAGGGGCCATCACACAATGTAGAAACCCAGTGTTCGTTTTCCAGCGCTAGCGACACGCAGCCATGGCAACAGAGATGCAGGCACCGATTGTGACCATCCGAGGGATGAAAAATTAACAGCAGCCAGGGACTTGAGTTCTTAGTATGGAAGGAGGCCTAGGGGGACATGCAAATTTAGGGAGGAATTGGGACCAGAAAGGACGAAGGATTGGCCCTATTTATGCATGGAGAATCCTATGGTGGTACGTTGCCCCTAGTATCTTATAAACAGACGCTACAACAAAATTTGAGTTCGTGCCTCGCTTTTACGTGGCCGCAGGGATGCTGAAATAATACAAACTGGCACCGCCCCTCCGTCCACTCTCAATAGGACAGCAGAACAAAGTATTATCTCTGTTGGAAGGAAAGCTCTTAAACCACTGGGATTTGGTCTACGTTGGTTACAGAGGCAGTGCGACTTGCCAGATTTTGTACGCATAAGAATGCCAATAAATCCCTGGTACAAACGGGGACGAAAGTTGAACACTCAGAGAGAAAACACAGGCCTAGAAGCAGTTAAATAAAGAGGATGGGTAGAGGAGGAGGGAAAGAGTAAAAATATTATAATATGGAGAAATAATACAACAGAGGAGCCATTAGCTTGAAGAACAGTTAATCACGAAGTAATTCCCACGGTCCACCGATACTCATAATCCTTTCTTGCGCCTTCCTTCCGTAGTTTTCTAATTTATTATCAGCTACTTAAGAGTACGTATTGCACAATTACTTGATGCGACGAGTTCATCTGAAGTTCATGTCTGACTTCTCCTCGACCATTATTTGAGGCTCAAACGATTCCATAGATATCACCATTCTCCTGAGTCTCCAACCGCGGGACCACAAAATAAATAGATACATGGTAAACTACACATTCTGTATTCGGAATGACTACATGTCCTCCTCCGAGTGCTTGACGAGACTTGAATTTACGGCGCGTCATCTTGCAGGAGACAGTAGCCTAGTGATGCAATCCAGGTAGTCGAATTTTCCACAGAAAAAAACGGGTCGGTGTTAGGGTTGCTCAGAGCCGCCGGAAATGCCTGGAGTGGAATAACCATTGGATCAGTACTCAAGCTCTCACGAAATTTCTGTATGCTTCAATCTCTCTTGTCTTTTGGAGATGCGTCTTAAACATCGAGGATGCGGGCTGCATTTTTGCCAGTTAATTTCATTTTAAGGTTGAACATGTACATTGTGCACAGGCGAAATGTGAAGCAAACAAAAAGAAATATTGCGGCACAGGCCACTACCTGTGCTGCGAAACCGATGCTAGGGTGGTTGGCAAGTACATAGTCGGAGTTCTGAGCCGTTTCAAAAAGGTTTTGTTTCGAAGCGCACATCGAAATTGATGTCGGTTCGTTTTGCGCAGTCGGTGCCAAGCCAAGGTGTCGCACGCCAGAAGAGGGAAAGACAGAAAAAGCTGCGCAGGACAGCATCACACGACGGCGTGCACGGATCACCGACCTTACACGGCGGATCACATAGTTGATGGATGTTTGATTGTTGGTATGTTCGGTGAGTCGAGTCCTATTCTTGATGGGACTGAGTAGGACTCGGGCACGGATGATAGGACTGGGTGAGTCCCAGTCCTATTCCTCTCGTATATACTCTGAACATGCTCAGGGAAGGTTCCACACGTATGGTGGAAGGAGAGGAGATTGCGCGATTGCAAGCGCATATAGACGCAACGGCGCGTGTGCGTGCGGATGCGGATGCCTGCGTGGGGTGTGGACGTCTGCACGTGTGATGGAACGGACTCGTGCACTGCGGGCACTCCCTCCGTCGGCGCGCCTTGTGATTACCATGCTGGATGCACGCAGGTATTCGCGATGCGTTCGGCTCTCCAGCGGTCGTGCGTTACGAGGCGGGGGCGGTTGGACCAGGTCCAGGTGGAAGGTGCGGCGCACGTGCCGATATATCGGTGGAGGTCTGAATGTGTGGAGGTCAGTGGATCTGTGTGGCCGAATCTGCGGGTGGACGTGCGGGACGCGGGCGTACGCAAGCTGAGTCGTGTGTGATGAGGCGTACACGGTGGCGGGCTTGCGAGCGAGGCGGAGATGGGGATAGGATCTCTCGGCGCAAGGCGGTGGAGGTCTGAGCATGGGGAGGTCGCTATAGCTGTTTGGTGCCCCTTGAGGCGCGTGTAGCCGAAGATGCACTAGGTGGTACTGGTGTATTGAGACGTTTCAGCGTCGATGGTGCCGGGGGACAGTGGGCGTGGAAGTTGGGATGTGGGCGCAGTTTTGAATGACCGCTCCCAGCGCATTTCCTCGTGTTGGAAATGCCGGAGGTCGGGCGGAGGTGGAGAGTGGATTTATTTGCTACGCAAGCGGCATGTGTTTAACTCGTAGAGATCTATTCCTCTCCGTAAACATTCCAGTCGCCCCGGCCGGCGACATTCCCGATCTTTTTTTCGCATTGCACCATTAAATCCTTTCAGTTTTCCTTTGATAGTCCCGTCAATGGTCACCGCCTGCGGAATTTTCTTTCCAAGCGCTCCAGGTCATGTACGGTGTGTATAACTTTCCATGGAAGTGCTTCGTATCCTAATGCCTTTTCATTCAGTCTGCATGGCCTTATCTTTACACATGTGCTGGTTCGAGCATTGCCATCGGGTGTTCGCGGTGGACGACGGTATGGCAATCTGTTCACACACTGCAGTCCGACATTTGGTCGGACGATTTATATCTTCTGGCAATCCTTCGTGCATTGAATTCTGGCGGTTCGCATTAGACAGTGATCTAAAAGTCCAGTGTTGAAAGAGAAGTTCTGAAATTCGCTGCTGTTCTTGCAGGCATAGTTATACAGGGCTTTTTCCGACAACCGTGATTTTTGAAGTACGAGCGGTTGTTGATGTCTTGTCTATATTTTTTTATTGCCCACTGCTGAGCAAATGAAAAATGAAATCTGCCCCGAGGTCCCTGCTTGGTCGGCCTGTCGACCGAGCGGGAAATGGGCTAATATTTGGAACTTCTTTTCTGCGATTGCGGGCAATTTGACTTAGAAACTGGTTGGTGGGCTCTGCCGCGACAGCGCGATATAGTACATTCAGAGGCATTGGGCGAACATTGAAAGCGAGGCCTCGGATCAAACGGCACCGTGTTTGCTTCTCTGAGTGCCAGCACTGCCACATCGGCTTGCTTTCCACCACAACATCGATCCATGGCCGCCTTCTCAGGCACGGGCCCAACTCTTCCACGGGAATTGGAGAAGATTATATTCGAACTGGCGGCCTTGAAGCATCCGCTTTCTATGCCATCGATGGTGCGGGTGGCCCAGCGCGTGAAGATTTGGTACATGCTCTCCTTTGCTTGTGTCGCACCTTACTGATGGTCAATAGGATTGAACCTCAGCTATACAAAGTCCTCATGATTGATATTGCACCTGGGCGGTCCACATATGCTCAATGCATCGTCATACGCGCGCTCCGTACGGTCCAAAAGCTGATTGCGTCGAGCTCAAGACGCGCACCCATGCTCCGCAAACATGTCCGCCATGTCATACTCTCCTATTATTGCCCGAAAGATGTTGCCCTCAAACTTTTGTCTCTCTGCAACTCTACAGTAAATCTTGTCATCACTGCTGGTCGTGGGCGGGAGATCCTGCCACTGTTGGCCAGTCTTCCGCTGAAACGCTTAGGTCTGGGCGCATGGTGGATCGACAATGTACTTCACGGGACCTTCACGGACCCGGCTTTTGCTGATATTACGCATCTTCACATTCACGGACCTGACCCCCGTTCGTATCCGTCTTGGTCCATCTTTATATGCCCTCCGCAGCTCACCCATCTATCCTTCGCGGAGAATTGCGTGAGAGAGTCCACCGTTCGCTCTGCTCTCCAGCGTTGCCCGTTACTCGAGGTTCTGGTGTGGTTGTTGCGCGATCGTTATCGATACACCCCTTTCCGCTACGACACCTGGCAGTCGCTCAGTCACATTACCGATTCGCGATTCGTTCAGTTGAAGGTGCCGGATCACTGGGCGGAATGGGAGCGTGGTGCGCGTGGATTCGACGACTACTGGGTCGAAGCGGAGGCTATCGTCGCGGAACGGCGCACCAACATCGCATAATGTCTACAGATTTCTTGAGCATAGATTTCTTGGCGCAAACCTGGGGATTACTTTTCATCATACAATCTTCCCAGCGCAGTATGTTTCCTCAACCTGAATTCCCGCACCTGATCTCACTCTATGTCCCTTCAGCAATGCAGCATTTTTTTTGAGAGATGGGAGTAATGGAATGTCGGGTGCATTCATTCAGTGCTGGTTCAACTTGGAATGAGGGAGATCTCTACGTCTCCTTCCCACAGAGTTTGGTAATTAGAGTGTTCCTGTTCCTTCGAAATTCAATTGTATGTATACATCCGTCAAAAGTAGATATAGTCAGTCAACAGCTATCCGCAACGGCATTCTCCTCATTTTCGGTTGGTTCAGATGAGAAGGATTTTTCTGTCTCGCTCAACGATCTGGTTGAGTCGGGTTACTTGTCATGGGAAATAAATCGACAGACATCTCGTCAAATCGAAACTACGTATATGGTAAGAGATTTATCGAGCTCCCTGAGGACCTGGAGCCACTGATGGCGGCTTGTGGGGACCGGCGCGTGAATAGGCACATCATGGACATGTTCATGCGGGAGGGCAAGCGGAATGCATGCATATAACTAATTTGCTCTTTCCCAACGTTCCTTCGTATTTCGCTCTTTGCTCTCCAGATTCGAAAGCCTCAAGCGGATTCACGTCTCTCTTGATGTGTTCACCGTAGAGGACGGCACGATGACGCCCTCGATGAAGCTCCGGCGGAAGGACGCGTAAAACAAGTTCAAGACGCAGCGGCAAGCTGCCAACCCAAATAACTAGGGACGTAATCAGAGCAAAAACAGAACTGAACCATCTCTCCCCTCTTAATTCACAGGGGACATGCACCACCCGCGCCAATGCAGTGTCCACTGCAACGAAGGTCAAGCATCATCCAATTTTTCAAGAACAAAGGACGACTCACGGTTTTGGGGGGTTCCGAAAACGGGGACTGGACCGGGGACACAGCAGATCGTGCCTTCGGGGCCTAGAGAGAATTATTTAGTCAGTGATCAGACGTAGCACGAAACGGAGTGCTTCATACAGGGCATGTCCTATGATAGGACTATTGTCAAGCTTAAGCCAAAATCTCACGGCAAATAATACGCACATATGGTCCTCCGCCTACGTACGGGGTTCAGGCTTCAGTGGACTCTAATGCGTCAAAGTCGAGGAAGACATACAGGTCCGGGGAACTTCCTGAGGGACGGAGACAGCTCCCTGTCCTAGGACGAGGATCGAAAGGAGGGCAGTCAATAGCAACTTGTTGAACATTGTGGGGATGGGGAGATTCGCAGACTCAGCTGGCCCTTTTATACCGAGACTGTTGTTTATAATTATATCCAGGCACCGTACGTGGCGCCGCTGATTTTCAACATAAATTTACCAGCTGTCGTTTCTGACGCCGCCGCAGCGTATTTATGGCAGCAATTAAATTGCAACTGTGTTCCGGAGGCACTGTTTTTCACCTCCCCAATTATGTTGGTAGGTAGGTAGGTAGGTAGGTAGGTATCATTACACGACACGGTCCGAATAACGAACGCCGGTTCCAGGGATTTTCCCGGTGTACAAGCAAGCGTAAATACACCATCGCCCCCGGACTCCCCCCTGCCATCTAAACCAAGCTCGCAGACCCCACAGGTTTCCCCATGCCCCACGGTAGAGCTTAGACAACAGAACGAAGCATAAGATATACCTGGAATCAGCCTGTCAGTTATCTCGTCTACGATACACAGGTGTCGCATAGAAGACTTCAAGGACATCATGCACGAATTTTCCCAGCAGTATAATCGTTGCCCGCTCGTATATCATGGCCTTAAATTGGCTAATGGAATCTGAGGTAAACAATCTTTCTTTGCATTTTTGGCACAGTGCGCAGCAATTTTTCCAGAAACACATTGCGTAGATCGACAACTTGAGGACAGGCTTGACACTCAAGCAGGGCGTGTTCTGGGCTTTCAACTTCGGCTATGCAAATCTGCTGGGCGTCAGAATCAGCGCTGCATGATTACATTAATGATGAAATTTAACGTGAGTTTACCGCCCACTGCCAGTCAGCCGATGCCAAATAATGACGAGAGTTCAATAATTTATTTCCCATATCCGCCGATGCGACTCGGAGCTCGCCGTGAGGTACAAGTTTGCCAGTGCTTACTCGCCCGCCTGAGCCATTGAATCGGACACAGATGAGTGTTCTTGGAACTAGAACCTCGAAGAAGCGCCAAACAACAATAGAGAAACGAAAACGCGTCCGCCGACATTGTGGTTGAGGTGAGAAAGAAGATGTGATGCGTGCCACCGCGTGCCTGTGCTGCGGATCAACCGGTCCGATACACTTTCTCCGCTGACTCTCACCACATTTTCCACTCTTCATTGGATTCATGTTGCCCATCACTTGTCATGCTCCCCTTTGGCGACTAGCCGTTCTTAAGTTTGTCGTCCTAGTCCTTGTTCGGTAGTCGATCCTTCTTCCTCAATTCATAATTCCATCTTCAAAAATTTCTGGGTCTTTTCCAGGTTGTTCGCTGACCGCTAATCAAACCTCGTAAAGACTTTTGGGAAGCGGTTTGAACATATCTAGCTCGAGTTGAGATCCAACTCCTGCATCCGAACATATGCTTTGATGTTTTTTCGCCTTCAAATATCATTTCCCTCGAACAAATTCCGGAGCAGGTCGAGTAACATCCGAGTTTGTATCTCTGTTCATGTTTAACCAAGATCAGTTACCCAAATTCAAGCAGGAATAATGGGGCCTGGCGTAAGAGAGCCAAGTTGATTCTAACTTTATAAATTGTTAGAGGTCTGCAGGGGTTGTCCAAAGGTCTAGTGTACTTGACCTCAGTATCGACGCGGATGCAATGCACCGCGAGTTTTCGTGAACGATAAATTGAATGCCAACCCGTAGTCCTAGGTTCTACTCGGGAGGATTTCTTAAATCCGCATCTCTGAATCTTGGCTGACCTACCGAGGGTATACGATTTGTGGAAGCTTGGAAAATAATCAGCATGGATTATGAACCACCCTGTGTCCGAATTTATTCTCGCTCTCTGCCTCTCCCTTTATTTTTCTCATTCGACGCATCTTACTTACTTGCCAGCTTCACACAGAAATCAACTGGGTAAATTATCGGACGTGGCGTGTGGAATGCGGCGAGCCTCCTTCAACAGCGGGTCTCCGTACAACTCATAACTCGCAGCCTGGTGTTCAAGCCAATGGGTTGGATCCTTGCAGAATATTTTATTACCTGCTCCGTAATTCCCCTGTTCAATTCCTAGATTCATTAATGCGTTGCAGACCTTGCATGCGAATCTATCTTCTATGGCTCCCTCTCTGTCCTCGCGGTTCAAATTTCTGGTTCAGTGCAATTTCACTCGCTTGGGCATCGGCGTAGGGGACGGAACAAATGGATCCTCTCTCGTCTCGTTCAATTGTAGTATCTCGAAATACGGGGTGTTTCCCCATCATTTTCTTGCCCTTTGCCGTCCTGCCTTGCGCTTTGACTTAACTGATGCCTATCTGGGTTCTGGAGACAAATTAACGGCAACACATCTAATTCCGAATGCATAACTATCAGAATGCATCACGATCTGAATTAATAAATAAATAAAATCACCACACAACCTAGATCACCCGATCGTGTAACCAGTCTAATTAGCACGCGTCAATACTTACTTAGGTTACAAATGTGATGCACACACTCCTCAGCCCGCGGTGTGATGAATTTCGGGACCAATTCCGCGTCCCAAATTGGTTGAATGTCAGTGTGAGGTGTAACGGCATGCACTAAATCAATTAACTAAATTCTTAGCCAGACGCACTTCATCCGATCTCTGGCCGGATGCTACCAGAAACAACTTCTCCTGTTTGCGCTTATTCTCCATATCAGATCTAGAACACTTCTGCATCTGTTCGAGAATGAGAGATGCGCAGCAGAGTCCGCGCCATCCTCGTCACTTCGTTACTTCGCTTAGCGTCGCGGAAGTTCGTGAGTTTGATCGCATTCCGTGAAAGTTTGTGACTTCAGCTGGATTTAGCGGAACTTCGTCACTTCCTCTGCACACCGTGAAAGCTCGTCACTTGGATGCAGTGAGAATAACCACATGACCGCGGCCATACACGTGGAGAGTGCACGGTCAGTCGGTCCACGGGACTAACGAAATGCGGCGACTCAGTACAATTACTTAGAACAGCGGCACATGTGTCCGCATCAGCGGCACTTTGCACGCCATCAGCGAAGAGGTGCACTCCGCGACTCAAAACACAAAGTAAACTAGTGTTAATACAAGTGTAAGATCATAAAGTAGAATGAATTTTTCAGCCTAAATGCAACGACAACGATGGACGCGACCCCATGTACAATCAACTTTGAGCTTGGGAATCTCGATGAATGACATTGAATGTGCAGTATGTTAGGAGATCAAGCAATTAAAGTGTGCGACAGATCTCGACAATTGGCCCGAAGCTTTAAATATATTGACCTAGACAATGCAGAGCTAGGTAGAAGTAATGAGAGTAAACAGTAGGCGCTCACCTCACTCTTCGCGCACACAATTGATACGAAGCCTGAAGGGGAGCAACTCGGAGATACAATGTCTATGAGTGGCATATCGGCCTGAAGCGAAGTAAAAAAAAAAAAGCATACGCAAACGTCCATAGGGGAGCGCACGTCTGCACAGTGTCGGAGGTAAATAGTAAAATATTATACATATAAACACGTAGGAACGGGTCATGCAGCGGGAGGCGCGGCACGGTCATGCACCGCCAACAGAGTATTGAACGAGACAGTGTTCTGCAAGGTTTGCAATCGCCATCCATGAAAATGCTAAAGTTTGTTCTGTCGTTTAAGAAGCCACATAACAAACAGTGTCAGCCCGCTCGCGGGGTGCGATAAAAAGTTGCGCACGGCGATCACAGTGCGATGGGAGACGTCGACTCTCGCAGTGAAGGGAAAGGAAATAGAAGAAACAGTGAAATGACTCACATAAAAGTATTAAAACTGATCTCCACGCGTACCCCCAGTGCTCGCAAGAGATAAAATGCAGCAAGAAGGAAATTCGGTAGTGCCAAAAATTCGATGGGAAGAAGGCCCCTCATCGCAATCCAAGTCCACCAAACCATTAGCCCGGCTCCCGAGTACTGTGTCGGCATTGTTGCGCCCCCCGAGCGATGCGGGGCATGATGTAGAACCTTCAAGTTGTTCTTACTGAAGGCTAGCGACTGTGATTCAATCCATCAGCGATGCATTAATACACGTCTTGACGCACCAAAGAGCCGCTGACCGATGATTTACGGGGAATGGCGGCCATCTGTTGGCTGGCGCGTCAGATGGCAAAAAATGTTTATGTAGATTGCGACACATATTTCCTGCGTATGAATCTTTTCATCGCCGATGTCGGTGCCCGAAATTGTGTCGGCAATTGTCGCGCTGTTGAGCGTCGGGTGGGGGGAATGGGCGGGACGCGATGGTGGTGGTGGTAGGAACGAAAGGTAAGATGCACAGCCGCCACACCATCGCCGACCGCGCGCGCGTGCGGAAGTGACGAGCTTTCACCAGAATTTAGTCGAAGTGACGAGCTTTCTCAGAATTTCGTTGAAATGACGAACTTTCACACTTTCCCATCAAACTCACGAACTTTCTCGCTCCTAAGCGAAGTAACGAAGTGACGAGGGTCACTACTACTCTGCGCAGCACGCCGGGAACACGTCATGATCGGAAATCACCGGTGCGACAGCCCATAGAGTTAGTTGCTAAGACAAGGCATCTTTCTCAGGCTCTCTCTCTCCATCTGCGACAGCCACGTCCCTCCCAACGGCTCGAATCGGTACTCAATGCTGGTTTGACCTTGCCTGGAATCTTTCTAACTGATCTATTGCATCCACATAGGCCTCTGAGACTGAGTCAGTGCCTGACAGACAGCAAGACCCGGACTACATTATGTTCCGTTTATTCACGGAGACGTTCAAAGCGATAGGTTTGTGCCTCAGCACATTCAAGTCTAAGTCTAGAGAAGCTGAGTCCATGTCTCGGAGGAAACCCTTGTCGGAATTTTGCCGGTGACGGAGACCCGGAAGCGCGATATCGAATTGCACAAACAGGGTGCAGAACTGTCGAGGGCGGGCCACCACGAAGATGCGCTGAGGGTCAATACAGAAGCCGTCAGACTTCTTTGAATGCCGCCAGGGCACCCCACACTCACCAAGATTCTTGCGATGACTTTGAACAATATGGGTATCGATTTTTGGGCGGTGGGCCGCCACGAAGATGCGGTGCGCGCTGAGGTGGAGGCTGTTCGGCTGAGGCGTGAACTGTCAAAGACAGACCCCAGCATCACCACACACCTTGCCTCGTCATTGCAAAGCCTGGGTGTGAAGTTCCAGGCGGCGAGACGCAATGAAGAGGTGTTGGACACTCACAAGGAGGCAGTTCGCATTCGTCGCAGCCTGTCGAAGGAGGACCCAGCCGTCATCGGGGATTTGTGTGTCTCATTGGTCAATCTGGCCATAGCACTTAGGGCGGTGGGTTGCCAGGAAGACGCATTAAGCACCGACGAAGAGATTGTTCAGCTTCGTCGTGGACTTGCTGCCAGTGGTCCCAACACATCCAAGGATCTAGCTGCCGCACTGAATGACCTGGGTACTGCGCTCAACCGCATGCGCCGCTACGACGATGCGATAAAACGAGGTGAAGAAGCTGTTGAGCTGTTTTGCAAGCTCACGGAGACGGACCCCGGTCGAGGTCGCACCAGTGATCTGGCCGTATCACTGCATAACCTCGGCGCACATCTAAGCGCGGTCGGACGGAACACCGAAGCTCTTCAAATTAGTCAAGAGGCCGTCGCTCTGCGTCTCACGCTCGGGGAGACAGACCTTGTAGCAGCCAAGGATCTTGCACCCGCACTCCATGGCCTCGGTGTACATCTCAATGCGGCCGGTCGTGAAAGCGATGCTTTGCGCAAACACGAGGAGGCAGTCCAACTTCGTCGTAAGCTAGCATCGCAAGATCCCAGCGCGACCAAAGATCTTGCATTATCCTTAAATACTCTCGGTAAACAGCTCAGGGTGGTGGGCCGCAATGGAGACGCTTTGCATGCGTATGAAGAGGCTGTGGACCTTCGTCGCAAGCTCATAGCGGCTGATCCCGGCATTACCAGCGAGCTATGCCAATCACTGGAACACCTGGCCCTGGATCTCTGTGCAGTGGGTCGCCACGAAGAGGCGGTTCGAACCGGTGAGGAATTCACCAAACTTCGCCGTAAACTTGCGGAGACGGACCCGTCTATCCGCGCCACCACAGATCTCACCTTCTCGCTCTATTACCTTGGCGTATATTTCAGAGCGGTCCACCGCCACGGAGACGCGTTGCGCGCTGACGAAGAGGCGACTCAGCTTCGTTGCAAGCTCCCGGAGACAGAGATGGACCCTGTCTTTGCGCTCAACAACTTATGTGTAGCACTCAGGCTGCTGGGCCGCCACGAAGAGGCAATCCAATTTGCTGAAGACTTGGTGGGGATTTCCCGTAAATTTGGGGCGACAGAATCCGCAGTTAAAATAGCTCTCCCCGATTCATTAGCAATGCTGGCCACAAACCTCAGGGAGACACGCCGTCACGAGGATGCGTTGCGCATTGATGAAGAAGCTGTTGAACTTATGGGTGAAACGACGGAGACAGACTCACCCTCCAGCGCTGAATTGCGCACTGCCTTGGCTCGTCTCGCTCTGGATCTTATGGCTGTGGGCCGTGATGATGAAGCATTACATGTGGGTGAAGAAAGAGTAGAGCTTTGCCGAAGGGCGGCAGCGATGTGCTCCACCCCAAGTGACGATCTCGCCGGTGCGCTATATATGCTTGGGGTGCATCTGCACGAGCTCGGCCGCAAAGAAGACGCGTTGCTTGCCTGTAAAGAGGCCGTGGAACTTCTTCGCAACGTCCAGGAGACGGGCGCCATGCCCGTACCGTCCCTCGCCAACTCCATGGAAAACATGGGTGTTTTTCTACGCACGCTGGGCCGGCACGAAGATTCGCTGCGTATCACGCAGGAAGCAGTTAATCTCCAGCGCAGGCTGATCGCGACAACTCACGATCTCAAGCTGTTTCTTATTAATTCACCCAAGAACCTGATTATGGGCTCTTTTGCCCATTCTCTCGAGAATCTGGCGTTCAGTCACAGCGCTGTGGGTAATTCCGAAGACGCGGTACTCGCCGCGGGGGAATCTGTTCATATTTATCGGAGTCTCCCTGATCGCACCGCAGGGTTGGAAGCAGGACTTGCCAGCGCGCTTTGCTCTCTGGCTGCATTCCTTCGCACAGTAGACCGCCAGGAAGATGCGTTGCGCGCTGATAAACAAGGAGCCGAGATCTATCGCAACTTGGGGAAGACAGATACTGAACTCACCGCCCGCTCCTTCCATGCATCAGCCCGAGATCTTCGCAGTGTCGGCCTCCACGAAGATGCCCTACACGCCGAGGGACAATCCGCTCATCTTTACCGAACTGTTACGCAGACCAGGCCGGCTCTTCTCGGTCTCCATATCAAGTCTTTGCAGTCCCTTGCGGAGGATTTGCGTGTCCTTGGGCGCGCAGAGGACGCGGCGCGTACAGATGCCGAGCTGGCTGCCGTGGAGGCCATGCGCAGTTTGGAACAGATACCCAAGAATTGAATGACAGGGCTGGGTGCGATAATCTGTGATGAATCTGACGCCGTCTATTGATATTTTCACAGTTTGACTCAAATTCGAGAAAATAGCGAGGAAGTGCCGGCAGAAGTTCTTCGTGGTGGACGTTTAATTCCATACCTAAGCTTGCAGCAATAGTATATTTGTTTCTTCTTGTTTTACGCAACAGTAAGCCCGTCAGCGGATACTCACTCAGTCAGAGAGGCCATCTGTGTGTGATGATGGACTGCCGCCTGGAGCCATCTCCCAAGTCCATGAACAGCCTGAGTGCTCTCGCCATTTTGGTGCGGGTTCAGGTGAGGTCCAAGACTAGTGGTGTAAATTAAATCCCGGCAGCTTTCATCGCCGCTATAGGTGATCACATTCTCCATCCAACACAAACTGCAGGTAGCTTCCAATCTTCCCTTTGTCGGTGGAATTTTCGTCGAAGCCCGGGGGCACTATCGCAGTCTTGGATTAGTTCAGCAAAAAAGATGTCGAGAACGGAAGGAAAAGGGAAATGAACCGAGTATTCGGACGCAGGGAATCGAACCCCGTACTGGACGTTACTCGCTTCCCAGAAATACTTCTGACAAAACTCCATGTGTACCATACATCACGCCCGATGTTTGCACATGGCCATGCCAGCTCATTGAGCAAATTTGGTTGAACAAGCGAACCTAGAGGAGACGGTCAATGCACCGAGAATAAATGGAACACCAGTGTTGATCAATTGAAGAGGTAGATCCCCGAGATACAAATAGATGCGAAGGCGGCATAAAATAAAAAAGCAAAGTTGCAACAACCGACCAATCAAACGCCGGGAGTCGAACCCCGACCGCGAGCCACAAAGTCACAAGAACTTTGTGGTGTGCGTTACACGACGCCCGATGATTGCATATGAACATATGCCAGCTTATTGTATAAATTCGAACAAGCGAACTAAACAGCAGAGAGCGTCAACGTACTGGGATTGAATTGAACTCCTTCTGTTACTTTAATAGTTAATGCAGCCGAGGCCTTGTAGATCGTTATGGTTGGCCCCCGAGATAGGAAGGGCGCGTGTGAGGCAAAAATATATTGAGCGACAGAATGAAAGAGTAAAATTAACAAATCCCAGCTACGGGGATCGCTGCTCTTAAGAAAACCCGATGTGCACCGTACACCACGCCGGATATTGCTACTTGTCATCTGGGCGAAGTGATTGAGTAAAATGGTTTGTTTGAACATGCGAATCCAAGAGGAGAGAGTCGACGCACCGAGAGAATGAATTGAAGGCCCAGTGATAGTACTTCGGCTGATATGTGCCCGAGGGTATTTATTCCTTGTATATAGACTCTGTGATACAAAATGTGGGATCCTCAAAATCTCTCGAGGGAAAGAATAAAATGGAAATACCAACCGATTGCATTCGGACGCGGGGAGTCGAACCCCGGACAACGAGCTACAACATTCATCGATCCTGGCAGCGAGAGCTCGTGTGTACCGTACCCGACGTCCGAATACTTGCTCAGCGCATGCGTCCGCAGGACCTGTACATGGAATTGATTATTGAATTTTGCCATAGATCCAGAGAGCGCGAATTGGCTGACTGGAGATTTGCATGGGGCTGACTGCTGTAGGACACGCCAAATTAAGCGCACCAAAAACATCAGAAAGGCACGTAGGTCGAGCTTGCGATACATAAAGTCTAGTGCACCGGCCGGTGCAATGAAGATCTAGGCGGAATGAGATGTCTCGGCGCGCAGGATATTGGTGGACGCGCTGGATCTACCAGGCTTAGACGATGCGGAGTCACTGCGTTCAGGCGGCCTGTAGACCGAGCCTGTCTCCCCGGGTGGCCCTGTGCCGACGTGCCGAGACCAACCCTGCCGCCAGCACATGGGCACAGGTCTGCCTCCTTCTGCCGACCTGGTCCTCCGCTGCATGGGCAGACCCTTCCTCCCTGTGCCTACCCGCCATGACAAAAATTGCCAGACATGGCCAGCTCCTGTCGCTGTCGACTTTTCAGCATTCAGGAGCCTGCCTGTATGCAAACTGTATTATGTTAGGCATACACCGCATCAGACTTCTTGATTACCGAGCCTTCACGGCGATCCTGCACTGGCGACAAACTGGCGGATTCGCAACGCTGGTGGGTGTGGTGAAATGGGTTTAATTCATGCTATACAGTACGAATCTGGGGGGTGTTTTCCGCAGGTACAGTCAAAAATGAAGGTGTTGTTCGGCCCAGAGTGTTCGGCTCTCGCTCGGCTGACGGCATTACGACAGCATGTTGTCAAATTGCCGGAAGAAACTTTCACCGCTTATCCACAACTTATGTACACGTTTTGTGATTTTCCTGAGCAGCATGCGACCGCTGGAGACGAAGAACTGACCACCCCAGACATTGGCAGAGGCCGGCATAGTCTGCCCACGCCCAGGTCTGCCTCAGGCTCCGAGGGTAGGCAGAGGTTCTGCCCACGGGCCCCCTGAACGCAGTGAGTGGGCTCGGTGGCGGGGAGGTCTTACGATTGCGCGAGGATAGATCAAGGATTAGATGCGCGGCCCGGGGAGGCAAGAGATTGGCGTGCACGCAGATCAAATCTCGGCTTTTTTCGGCCGCCAACCGAGACAAGTCCAGCCTGAGGTGGCAGTGCACCCCATTCTTCTCTTTATGATCGTTGTCCGACTTGATCTGCCTGCTAGCTCGAATCGGAAACTTGAGCCTAGTAAACCTCTGTAGGTGCAACGCCACCCTCCGCTGAGTACAAACGCGAACATCATGCACGCTCGGACGACGAGGTGCCGAACGAGAGGGAGCGGGACAGCTCGGAGAGGAAGAAGAATGCCTGACTACCAGGAGTTCCGGGGCGCCAGCAGTCCTACCAACGACAACCCGGACAGGCGCGCCGAGCCAAGCAAGAAGTGCGCGACAACAACAGTGCGGTGGGCATGCACGCGACGCGGATGCCCGTGCGGTTTACAAGCTACGTGGCTTTCAAAGTTTCATGAATACTGAGCCACGTACTGATACCCTGCCGCCGTTAGCGCACGTAGCGCTCATGAACCGATGCAACACTATGCTCTACAGTCCATGCTTTGGATAAGATATCATTGAATGTCATGCTCTCTCTGTGCGTGCATCTTCTCCCTTCTGTTCCACGCTCTCCCTTGCTGCCACAACACTACCACCAGCGCTCTCCTCCATCCCCTCTCCCTCTTCCTTTAACCTTCCTTTCTTCCTTGCATACTTACGCTCCCCACAGAAGACGGTACGTACTCAAACGACTCGATGCGAGTTTCTTTGCCGCTTGGCCGTAGCATTCGGTACATTGGGCACGAGGTACGTTCTTTTACTGTTTCTGTCCAATTGCTGCCCGTGGTGGGTTTGGGGCTGCGCCCGTTCATGCGCTGTCTTTGCTTCGCATGAGCAGCACGTTGTCCCATCTGTGGGGCTTTTTGTGAGAGCGGGAGGGATATCGCGAGCTGTGCGAGCCCCAGTTCTCCTTGATCGGCGAACTCCTCCCTCCGTCTTCCTTCCTCCCGGGCTTCCCCTCCCTCCCTCATCCTGTCGAACGCGGTGGGCTCTTGCTTTCGTTTCTTTTCCCTACCTCCTCGTCGATAAAGCTCAAGCGCTGACTTGTATCTTTACAGCACGGCGCTCAATGTCCTCGCGGATGGGGGCATTCTTTCGAGTTGGGTGCGTCACCCCTCCCTTCCTCTCTTCTCACCTCCTCGCTTTACGCTCTGCTCGCCTTATTTCCCTTTCCTTGCCCACTCTTGTCTTGCCACACGACCTTGGAGGATGGGAAGCTTTAAGCACCCATTAACCACGCGCCATACCTATTTCTTCTGTGGAAGGTGGACCATCGTGCATCGGTTAGAGATGCGCCGGGTGCGGGTGCGCGCGCCCGTTGGTCCAAGGGATCTTCTGTGTCGGATGCCCGCCCGCGGCGCGTGCGTCGAAACGCTGTAGATGTCCAGACAGGTACTGCGCATATGCTGCTGGACAAATGTACGGGCGGAGCGAGGGATGGACGAGTGCGAGCACGCCCGTGATGGCGGCGGGTGCGTTGCGAGCTGAAGATATTCACGGAGGGCTCCACACGGCTGGTGGGGTGCAGAAGATAGTGTGATTAATGCGCATGGAGACTCAGCGGAGTCGTATAGTACCTCGTCACTACGTAGGATGAGGATCTTCGTCATTTGATAGGGCATGTTCGTCGGATGTCTGTGCAAGTTCGTGAGATCAAAATTAAGCGAAGGAAACCTCGTCGGAAGCGGGCGCGTGCTCCAGAAACTGTGCAAGTTCGTCGCAAGCCCAGATTCTGCCAGCCATCTGATCGGTTCACGGCTGAGTGATGTACTTTTAATCCTCTCCTCCCACCATCATCTCCCCTGTGCAGTTCTTGTTGAGATAAGACGGGTCTATGGGTGGTGCGCAGAGGGGCAGGAGGCGCCCTTTGAGAACGATGTAATTGGGGAAGATCGAACTGATTTATTCGTCTAGAGTCCAGCTACTTATATACTACAAGATGTGTCATAGGTATTGCATAAACCATAAAGTCCGTTCGCCATATTGAGATAGTCGGTGAGCATGTGGGAGTCCGATTCCCATTCTAAGATGTCCGCTCGTCTGAGCGCGTTCCGCTCTCAACCGTCTATCCATATTCGGATCCGCTCTGCACAGCATTTGCACAGGGTCCGCTCGGGTACGCATGGTTGTGTTCCCGCTCCCGCTCTGTGACCATGCGGTACTGATCCGACTTCGTTCGGGTCCGCATGCTTCTATTCCCGCTCCCGCTCCATTGCCATGTGGTACTTGTCCGACTCCGTTCGGGCTTCGTACCGCTTGCCAAATCACAACAGTTCTGACCAATTGTGCAGTGCGTGCCCGACCGCTGCTTGACACTGACACCCTATTGATGTGTTTCTCATTCTCACAGGCAGCGATGGACGAGTCGCAGTTTTTATCGCAGTTTCGGGATGCTAGCAAGGCACAGCAGTAGTATTCTCCCCCATTTTCATGAGCTCAAAGATTTCACCCTCCTGCTCAGACAACGGCCACCCAACAATTCGGTGCCAGCTGCTTGTGTAATGCCATCGTTCGCATTCTCCGGTGCGTACACACTGTCGGCAATGCCCACCATAGCCCGCTGACCACTCGCGCTATTCTATCACTAGCCGTTTTCAGTCCATAAATCTTATGGATTTTGGCCCCAGACGCCGTTTTTACCTCTTGGTGCATATATCATTCTTCAAGGATACCGCGACGGTAACTCTTTTCAGATTTGTTTCCTGGCGCGTCACAGCCCGGCTATTCTAATTTCGGGCTACCCGACGGCCACCCGACTCGTGAGACGTCGCAGTGCGTGCAGCCTTCAGCCAGAGCCGGTTCGACTCCCTCCACGAATTCGAGTGTAGAGGATTTTTTCTGAATGTTCACTTCGTGTGTATCGTTACAAAAGGGCCACCAACACTACCTTGCACAGTGGATTTTTAGACCAGACAGTTGGTGATTCTCCTCAAGTACGCACATAATGGCATGCACAATCAAACATATCTCAGTGTCTGAGTACTATATGCGAATTATTGCAGCGCTTATGCTTACGAGTGATCACGGCATCGTCGGAATTCAATGAATGGTCTCATAATTATTTCATTGATCCCGGTGCTGGCGCGTCGGGTCCCTGCGTTCATCATTTGGCTTAGACAGTCATAATTTTACGGTGGGGGCAGCTGTTGCATGATCTAGTAGCACTGAATAAGTCCCCCTTTGCTACCATTAGTGGGACACCTGGTTACACATTGATCTGCTGGGCTTGTAAATGAGTTGAATGGAGATTTCAAGGTGTTACTCCTACTTAGTATACGCGCCATTGGTGTGCAGTACAAAAACTCAACTCGTCAAATGGTTTGAGTTCTATACCAGCCAGAACAACTCAACAAAATTCTGAAAATATATGAGGACCCGAAATAGATGTATAGCTAACTATTAACAAGAGCTCGCGCGATCGCAGGGATGTTCTTGCCACCCTGTCCATATCCAATCCAAGTTGAACATGAATTCACGTGACTGGCCATGGTCACAAATGAATGTACTGTACCAGGACCGATGATTATCGGTTGGGAGGTCGGATCCCAAATTTCGGCCTTTTGAAATTTTTGTCGGGATTATGGAACTGGATCAAGCCCAAAATCTTGTCGGGATTCCGGCTTTTACCTCGGTCAAATTTTTTTTGGTCGGAATTCTGAATGAGACATCAAATTTTGCGCTAAAAAGGCTAAAATATCGCCAAAAAATCATATAAAATTCACTACTCTACGCAGTCATCCTCGGGTAATTCCAAAATGCGAATGAGCCTTTCCCTTCCTCCGCACTGTATTCAGGCTTGCAACAGCCTTTGAGAGCTTCAATTTTCGCCTTACAGCTCCTCAAATAACTTGTAAGCCCGAACCCCAATTTCCACATGAGTAGGGAATGGTTTGACGCCCTACTGGTAAGTGCGCGAAACGAAGCGTGCCCAAATGCGTGTCAGCATTGTGTATAATCTTGAACTGCCGGTGGAATTCATGTTCGTACACTTGCGCCACGACAGGTGAGAGGGCACCGATTGTTTCACAGGCTGCTGTCCAGGAATGAGCTCTAGCATTGCCACCATTTTTTGAGTACATGGTTTTCTATGGTTTGATAACAGGAAGCAAATGAAAGAAATTCTGTGTTGTGAGTCCACAGCAGATCAGACTGTATTTGGTGGCATATTGTACATACATTGTCTGCAATTTACAAATTGGTTGGTGGCAAAATTAGGCAAACTTTTGTGCGACAAAGGTGTGACAAAGGCTACCGATTTACCATTTTGGGCCTTGGTCAGATGTCGGGACTCGGGCGGAGACTTTGATCGTGGGATCACTCATTGTCGGGACTTTGACTCACACATTTTGCGGCGCTGGACCCATTTGTCGGGACTTTGGTATAGATGTCTGAGGCTCAGATTTGAAAATTTGTCGGGATTAGGGATCCGACCTCCCAACCGATAATCATCTGTCCTACTGTACCAAGTTGTAGGGGAGCAACGGTCACGGTAACGGCCCGCCCGTTGCGTTGCCTTTTTTTGTCCGGGTGGTCACGGTCACGATGAAGCTGGTTGCCTTCAAAAATCGTGACAAGACGGGAAAAATTCTGATTTTTTCGCCAAAGCTGCTGAGGAGGCTCTAATGACTCCAGTAGTTTTGTGGAACAGATTATACACACCACACCTCCTTCAATTCAACTTGAGCTCCCCTGAAAATGCAACCAAAAAGACTTCATAGCTGCTTCCTCAGGCAATGGCCACGCTCACGGTGGTGCCTATTGCCTCAAAAAATGGCAACGCCTCTGTCACGGTCCTCGGGGTGTTGCTCCCCTACAACTTGGTACAGTAATTGCACAGTAACTCGATAGGTTCTCTAGGCAGTTATTAGGGTCGTTCATAGTTCCCTTTGTCGCGTCCTTTTTACTCCCTTTTCTCCTCCCTTTGTTCTCCCTTTTTCAATAATGTAACTGAGTGAGCCATAAAATCCAGAAAAATTCACCCCAGTCTTCTTCGAACATCTGAGGTGGTATGCAACCTTTGCGGAACAATAGGAGCACCCAAACTGCATGAAGTGGAGAAAGAGTGTTGAAAAGGGCACGAAAAAGGGCGGAAAAAGGGAGTCGCGGCAGGGGGTTTCACAGTTCACTTTTTCCTGCCCTTTTTCACTCCCTTTTTCGATGGATTTCTTTCAGTTTTTCAGCTGGGAGGTTCGTTTTTCCCCCCCTTTTTTACACTTTTTACCTATCAGAATTGAAAAGGGTAAAAAAATCCGGTGAAAAACGCCGGGAACCACAAAAAGCCCGAAAAAAGGGGAAGAAAAGGGCAGGAAAAAGAGAACTGTGAACGACCCTAATAATTATCATAAAGTCAGTAAACACCTCGATCAGTTGGAAATAGAGGTAATATAGGCCTTGATGGCGGTACGGAGCTTTACCATCAGTATCTAAGTTTGGTGGAGGTAGCGTGTCACACAAGTGTTTATCGAACCTCACATCAACTCTGAATGTACTAAATATCGTGTCGAGAATGAAGAGTTTTATTTGCGCTCACCCTAACTTAGCTGGTGTCAGAATGCTCGGAATATCGAATTGGCTCAACCAGGTCACGCATCACATCTGGTTTCAATTTGAATGGACCCACTTCTTACCTGACGAGTAATTGACGAGGTTGCTCATCCACAATGCCAAACTTGGCATGCGACGAGCTTGGCTCGCAAGCTGACGAACTTGCTCGATCAAATGACGAAGGTCCTCATCCTACGTAGTGACGAAGTATGTGAGGGCTCCACAAAAGACACCCCAATCGAAATTCGGCACACAATTTTGCTCGGAATCATCAAATATATCTGGCATATCACACACACTCCCTGGTCGGCAGAGCAGAAGCAGGCGTATGCCCATCGCCTTCAATGCACCAGTACTGATGGTCTCTCAATTCATCCCATTCGGTCTGCGTATATCATGCAATATACCGGGTCTCTGATTGGGCGCCAATTGAAAACTCTCGCTCAAACCAACGTCTTTCATGTCCGAGGGCTGGTCACAGATGATCAATTCACGGCCTTGAAAGCGGCCGGTGAACTTGCAGCGCTCCTGTGGGTTCCTGAGATACGAAATCTTGCAGAATATCGGGTATCTGTTTTTCCCAGGACGTGACTGCTTTGGGCTAACTTGAATATGTAGCGGGATCTGCAGGTTGCCGTCGCTAATGTTCTCGACATTGTCGCGACAATCGACCCGTCAAAGATAATCACGAAGATAAAGTATCATCTGTTGGTGCATACTGACGATGATGTGGTTGAATTCGGTCCTCTCATTGGGCTTGCCACAGAGATTTTTGAGTCCTTCAACGGTGTTTTCCGATATTGCTCAATTCTGTCTAATCATCTTGCGCCAAGCCGAGACATTGCTCGACAATTGGCTGATCAGGAAGGTTTAAAGCACCGTCTGACCGGTGGATGGTGGCCATGCGGCGAAGACGGAAAGTGGGAACGTGCGGGCAGTGGTGTCCGATACTTTATGGCGGAACATCCATTCTTCAAAAATTACCTGGATGGACCGAACCGAGTTCAATGAAGCATGGTATCGTCTCATCACATACGGAAATGTTTACCGCTGAACCAAGTTTCACAGGAGATTTTAAACTTGTCCCCTTGAAGCGGGCTGAAGGGGCGCGGAAGAGCTATCCACTTGAATCGACGAGCGCTGCCAGAGCTGTGAATTACGGAATGTACACTCCAGAGTCCATGTGGAACAAGTGTTCTTATGTGATCAGTGGATCGCTGGACGAGTGTATGGTCAGCTCCTGGGTGTTTGCAGCATCGCCGACCGCTGCGGTAAGTCATCCATCTGATTGATTCAACTCATCTACTGAAAAGTCTCTAGGACTTGTCTACGATTGCCGGCCGGATATCAGACATCCTTACCGACTCTGCCAGTCCCGTACTGGCTGTGTTGGAACAGTTCCTGGTTCTTTCTGTCCGGGACAAGATATTCGGGATGCCTGTTCTCACTCGCCGAGACTCTGAAGTGACTTATTCAATCGTCCCAGCCAAGGTAGTGTCTTGAATAATACAACACTGACAGAGCGGTTAGAGCATCAAGTTTAAATTCAATTTCCAGCATGACTGCGATTCTGCTGAATGCAGCGCTACTGGACAGTGTTTGCGCATGCAGGAGCGAGTCGAATCCGACCAGATCGAAAATTACATTGTTCAGTTCACTCGACCGCTTCTTCATCAACATGCACTTGTTCCACAATGCTCACCTGTTACGCGCAACTCTCCGCGAGACTTAGTTGCACCTATCCCCTCTTCTCTGACCGGCAAGCAAAACATTCGGAGTTGGCCACGCAGCTTCGCGAAAAAGTTGCCATCCGAAAAGCTGCTGCAGTCAACAAACGGAAACGACCCGAGGATGACGACGAGGTCGATGCAAGGCCGCGCAAGGCTAGAAAGAAGACCCCAAAAAACCGAACGCCCAATGTAGTGGTTCTCCCTCCCGCAGGATCCATGGTCGCGAATCGACCTAGGCGAACAATCCTTCCCACCGAACAGGCGAAGGCAGCGCAGCAGGTCGAGCAATCTGAGGAGGAGGCGGTGGATAACTGTTCAGATGACTCGGATGATGGGTATATCGATTCGGATGAAGATTATTCTGATTAGAGCCATATATAATATTATTGCTGAGAAGCTGAGGACAGCTGGTGCGAAAACATGTCCAACAGATCGCAGGCCAGGTGGCGGTCAGCTGGGAAACCAGCTGTACAGGACAGCTGGTGGCCACGCAGCTACCAGCTGTAGACATGTTTCTTTGCATGTGCCTGCGGAGTGACAGTGCCAGCTGCTCGTAATGTGACGGTACATTGGTGGTGTATGGGAAGGACAAAGAAAGAAAAGAGAAAACAAAAAACTCACTCGAACGTTATTCAGTCACGGGGAAGCCCAAAATTGCGGGCTTCCATACAAATTTATAAAAGAAGAGCTGTGCTCCACGGATATAATCACTGCATTTTGACAGGTTCTGGACGCACGTTAGCCGAGCTATGGCGAGGTCGGTCCGGAGCTCGGCAGATTCGCCTAGGTGCGGCCTTAGGCTCGAATCCAGCCTGTCTTTCGAAACTTAGTTGTGTCGATAGACAGGCTGGTCGATCTGAGTTTGAATTTATAATGCAAAAATCTTACCAAAAAAGGTTATTTAACTACCCTTCCATCGACTTGGTTTCTCAGTAACCTTAAATTTGATTTCTGCACGCGGCTTCGCCCAATGCCCAAAAGCCGCATGCGGCTCGTGCTGCTTTTGCGCAAGCTCTGTATTTTCTATCCTACTGTCAATTGATTCCGGGGTGAAGTTTAATGACAACGGAAGGACGGAAGGAGGGGAAAAACACTCAGTATTAGAGAAAATCCTCACGCGTAGCTGAATTCCAGTCTCAGCAAAAATAGGGCGTTTCAGACATCTCCTTTTTCATCTCAACTTGGGCCCCATAATTTAACTTCGTCCCCCACTCAAGACTCAACTTGATAAGTTTTTGTCCTGGGATCCAGAGGGGGGATGTGTCAACTGCGACACTCTCACTCTCAGACTCCCAGTTGATTTCTTGTTAGTTGCGACACTGTGACCAGTTGCGACACTCTGATGGGTTGGTGGCAGACTAATTATAGACCATTTCTTCCACATTCATTGCCTGGGGACTCAGCAGGATTCAATTTTTCTAACCCTAACATCCGAGGCAAATATATCCCTGAACCCAGACACTAACCAACCTCACCTCTAACCTCTAACCCAAACTCTAACCACCAACCACTAACCTGGACTCTAACCCAGCACGACATATTTGTACTCGCAGTTAGGGCGCGCTCTGCTTGCCCTAACTGCTTGATAATTGTATGTTTTAGCTAATACAGAACATTATAGACTGGATGACTTGCGACACTGTCGCTATTTTTAGCTGACAGTGTTGCAACTTGGTGGTCTTTCTTAGCGAGTCTGAGAGTGAGAGTGTCGCAGTTGGTTGATCTCTGATCCAGAGCAGCTTCCCCAAATAAGTTAGGTGAATTTTGGACTTGAAGTTGGGGTCGAAGGTGGGTGTCAAGTCGTGGTCCAGTACCCCACTTACATCCAACTACATTCACAAACTATTTCAAGTTCCAACTTCGAGTGAAGCTGGGGCCGAAGTTGGGACCCTCAAATCAGGATGTCTCAAACACCCTGGCCCGGTCATGAAAAACAAAAACTCCATCAACATTTTATTCGGACAAAGGGGAATCGAAACCAGACTTCCAGATACAATGCCGAACCACGATGCGCTACGCCTGATTATTTTAACTTTCTTTCCCGACGTAAAGGCCAGTGAGCAAGAATGGGTTGGAAGAGAAAGGAAAGACAGTCCGCCCGGCACGTTCACGTGTTACGTGAACCCAGAGCCACAAGACATCATCCATCTCTTCAACTCGGATGCGAGGAGTATCTTCCCAAATATATTCTCAATATATTTTTCAAGAATTTGAGCCGCACCCGATTCCTTGCCTTGTTAACTTTAACTCTGCTTGAAGTTGATGAGCATGAATAGGATGATTTATAAGTTGAAATGCACTTCAAGATACATTCGAACCCTAGGCGTTCCGGACTTTTGCACCCCACGCTCAGCTTGTTCTCTGTCCCCCATGGTACCCAACTGATAAACACGAGTGAGTACGTTGTGAATGGACGAAGATTGCAGTAGAGTAATGGTGTTCCTATTCGGCTAGGGATTCATTCAGAACCCCGGATTGCGAGTGACATCCGTATGCTCTTAATGGATGCCCGACACCCCAATCCTTGCCATGTTTATTCACTACATTTTGATGGCTCCTCGGCCAACCTCGACCAACCCGGTCGAACCCCTCGGCCAACCTCGGCCAACCTCAGCCGACCTCGGTCAAGTTGGCCGAGGGGCCATCAAAATGTAGTGATTATTCGGCTGTTTGGTAAGATAGTCGAACTCGGAGTCACGAGCTACATCCCGCACATGCTTTTGTGGATGTTCAAAGCACATGTCCCTGTACACCAGGTCCGATTTCTTTTGCCTCGTTAATTCCGGTCTGAGGTGCATGTAGAAACAGAAAGTTGAAACACAAGGAGGAAGGCGAAACTCACCGCAGATCAGTCGGAGGGTGGTTCGCCCGAGCTGTAAATGGTAAACGAGGAGTAGGAAGGAAGGAAGGAAGGAATGTATAAACCGCGATGGTCCCTGAAAGGAACGTACGGGCTCTGTACCTACCTACACGTGCCTCAATGATGCATGCTACAGACATAATATCCAACCCAATCGCATGCAAAGATGCGTTCGGTGTAAGGGAAACGGTGAGGGGATGTATTGTATAAAAGGAGCGTCATGGTGTCGTCCCCGCAGCACAGCCGCCGAAGATACTTCCCGCTAAGCGGATCGAGCTGGTGTGCCAGTCGGATACAAGATGGGCCGATAGTCTTCTGCCTTTGATGGTCTGGGGGATTAACGTCAGCTTTCCTAAGTTTCCTTGTCAGATCGCCGATTCGAAGTGCTCTGGTGGAAAGTATTTGAAACTCCGATCAATCAAGTCGCGTGATTGATCGTTTGGTTGATGGCGTTTGCTCTTCTCTTCCTCCCACTATCTGTTTCCCTGTACTTCTTCCCCTCCTCATTGGCAGAACTCGATGGAACTTCTTTGCGGCCGCCCGGGGTCCCCTCAGAACGGTCGTTCAAGCATCAAGAAGTCGGTTGATTGAAAACCTTCAAATGACAGCAGTCGGCTTTCCAAGCCCTGCCTCCCCTTTGGGCTTCTCGCTGTGCTGATCAGTTTTCCACCTCCTCTTGGACTCTGCATTTGGCTTTTGTTGGGATTTTAACACTGACGTTTTCCTACGCAAGACATGTCAGGAATTCGATGCTTTTGACTACGGCTCTGGTGTGTGCGCGGCTTATTCACCCTTACACTCCAGCTGGTTATATACGGCTGATATAATGGCTAGCTCATACGAGTTTTCAAACCGGGATTCCAAGGACCGAAAATAAAGCTCCATTGGACCGCCCCAAGATGACTCATAGATTTCAGATAATATTTTACATCCATGGGCGAAATCCAGCATCCCACACGCCATCCCACCTCTCCAGAAGCACCGCGAAAGGACGCTCCTCCCAAATTTAGTTTGGCACACCAGCAGAATTGGAGGAGCAATGTCGGACACTACTAAATTTGTTCACTTTACGGCCCTCTGTCACCTGTCACCTGAACAAATGGTCGAAATAGTACAGTATTCCGGTATTCCTCCGCGCCGCAGTTGAAGCGCTCCTCCTAAACGCTGTAGTATCGCATACACACGCACGGCACCCCCTTCCACACATGAAACTTCTGATATGGCTTGTTTCGTTCACAGTGATCGGATCCGTCCTAGGCGCGAAAAGCGCAGGCCAGATCCCCATTCGCGGGGGCGTGATTGGTGGTGTTTGACCGACACATACGACGCCGGTGAAGATGGAGACGCTGAAGCCGTTCGCGTCGACTCCGGGCGCGCTGCGCGTGATAGAAAACTCCGGGATTTGTGGTATGTTGCACTTTTACACTCTACACAAATAGAAACGCTGATGGAAGATGATCAGAAACGTTAAGCCCTACGCATGCACAATCAGTCGTGATGGTCTTCTGCTTTCAGTAAGGGTTCGTACGTCCTCCAGGAACTGAGTCTCCGCCGTTTGACCGATGATCCCGATCGGTGACAAGGTATTGAGTCGTGGACGGTTCGAAGGGGGGTGTGAAGGTGCTCATATGTCGCAGACAGACTTGTGTTTCCGACTCATTCGTCCCCTGAATGTTCCGATGGATGTTATGAGGACGTATATCATACCCCCCCAGGACAGGATATACTTACGTGGGGAGGAGGATTATGGCCCTTCTGCACGTGGGGAGTAAGCAACAGCCAAGACGAATGAATCGGGGCATCCCTGTGGGGTGACCGGAATCCGCGTGGAGAGTCGAGTCCCAGGAGTATGAGATCGGACCCGGAAGTCCTATGGAAGAATTGTGAGTAAAGAAATGAGTACAAATCGGACATGATTTACAGTGGATGCCTTCCTGAGGGGCACTGAACTTGTGAGGTTGAGTTCTCCGGGAGAGAAAGACTGGAAAATAAAACCATGAACGTGGATACCAAACCGGTCACAGTACGTACCATCGGAGGACCCTGATATTTCGCTGCGTTCTTCGTCGGATTCGGCTCGTCAAGCGTTCGCGGAAGCACAAATGATTACTCACCTCGTTCGATCTAGCGCGATATGTTAGCTGCTGATGAGCCAGCAAATGTTAGCAAACAGGTTGAATTCAAGTTGGGATCACACCTGGCTCAGTCGTCGCTGGTTTGCTTGATTGTGCTCCAGATCCTGCGCTAGCTGATCACGGGCGTCCGTCGCCGCTCTGGCTTGTGATAAGACGCCCTCAAGTATCTAGAAGTGTTATTGAATGATCACATTAGATCGACCATACTGCAAGTGACTTACCTCTTTCATTGCTGAGACAAGCCTTTTCCGCCGGTCATTGGTCTCATCCAGATTCTATATCAGAAGATGAACAAAACAATGCAGATTTTGTATCAGAGTACTGTAGTATTTCGTTCAAATCGACAGTCACGCGTCACGCACCCCCAATCGATATCGAAATTTGGCAAGGGTCACGCGTCACGCAGCCGTTTGTCGAACCTACCGAGCGTCACACAGGGCTCAAAATTGCCTGTAAGACCCAAAAAAGCCAAAATTTTCGTCTCGATGTCGAAAATTTCGGTGCTGTCACGCCAAATTTTGGCTGTTGTCGAAATGTCGAATTGATTGTTTGGGTCACGCGTCACACCCAGTGTCGATTTGAATGAAATACTACAGTACTTGTACTTACCCGTTGAAGTTCCTGAATCTTGGTGGAGTCTTCCTGCAGGTTGAGGGTGAGCACCGCTCTAACATTCTGGGAAGTAGAAAGGTTGTCTGTGGTGATTCGAAGTTCCTGGAAAATGTTCAGATCAAAGCGAATCGGTGTCATCAGTTTGTTACCTACGCCAGAGACTTAATTTTGACACTGGATTCACTGTCTAGTGTGTCCAGATGCTGCTGCAATTTGTCCAGGTCCGCCTGCTTGGCGATGACCTTGCCGTTGCTGACGCGCAGGGCCTAATGTCGATGCTTTCAGTGGCAGTCCTCGAAGACGAAAAGAAAGCAAATATATATATGTACCTCTTTGAAAACGCTTGAGAGCTTGCTGCGTGAGTGGACACGGCTTGGAATTTCTGATGGAGTTGAGTATACAGTGGTCCGTCATACAGCGCGCGCGTACCTGCTCTCGTGCCGTACACTCCGCCTGCTTGCTCTCCGATGTACGAACAAGTCCGCTGTTCTTGGACGCGAGTGCCACGAAGATTACTCGATGTTTCTACAGCTGATTACAAAGGTGGTTGCAGCCGTAAATATATAACGCACCTCTAGCAGGGATGCTTTCTCTGCGGAACTACGCTCGCCAATTTCTTCTAGTGCACGCTCGTGCTCCGCCTGTTTTGAGCCCCACGCCTAGCCACGGATTAATAGTGGCGCGTAGAAGAGCAGATAGGGCACACCTCCTTCTCTCGTGTTAGATCTTCAAGATCTCGATCGAATGTACGACGCCGCTCTTCTAGATCGGACTCGACCGTCCGTATCGCAAGGTAGCGTTCCTCGAGCGCCTGAAGCAATGTCAGAGCAGTCAAATTGAGCAAAAATAGCACGGACTGTTCGCAGCTCGCTCCCCATTTTGCGTTCCCTTTCATACTCTTCCGTTAGATTGGTATTCTTCCGTTGCTGCTCGTCACATTGCTGGCGTTTTGTTTCCAGCGCGAGTTCGAGGGGTGATTTTTCTTCCGCCAGCTTTCTATACAAGAAAAGATGAGGCATTGAGCCGCCGTCGGGATAATCATCTGGTGTACCTTTTGAATTTCACTGTTTTTGTGAGCCTGAAGCCGTACGAGATCAGACTCGATTTGACTGATCTTCGGGATTTTATCGGCACAACATTGAGAACCAGTGGAATTCCGCAACTAGAAGAAAGTCTTGTCTGATCGTGTGCACGACGGTCAGGATCCTTACGCTTCATACGAGTGGCAAACGCACGTGCTGGGCTAATTGCTGCTCCAATTCGTGGACTCGACGTTGAGCCGCCGTGAGCGTACTTGAAATACTTCCGGGGCCAGCTCGGGATGTGCTCCAATGAGAAAGGAGTCAACTGAACCAAAAAATGTCTCATGAATTGAGCCATTGGAGCCACCAGCCACCATTTGCGCACAGTAACTCAGCCACCACATGGCTCGGTGGCTGCTGCGCAACCTGCCTATTTCGTGAAATGTGTGCCACAGGATATCATCATGTGAAAGGGACGAGGAAACGACTAACCTGCGGATGACAGCTGCGGATTAGACTCGAAACAGTCCAATCCTCAAGAGATCGAAGACAGTCGTTCGATCAGTGATGGATAGGGACTGGAAGATAATCACGCGTTTTAGTACAGTCGGAAGTTGCCGAGATTGTCAAAAAACTTAGACAAAATTTCACGAAAGCTCAGACATCGACCTCGTCTTTTCAAAAATAGTAAGAGACAGTTTTGTATACATCTGAATTCTAAGACTTCCTATGTTTTCAGAGTTTTGATTCAAGTGAAATCGAGTCCTCTACGACACGATTACTGTGCGGGGCCTTGTGGCTGTGCTCATGGCTGTACATGTCGCTCCCACGCCCTGCCTTACGTGGGCTAAAAGGAGCAAAAAGATTCACTCATTGAGGACATAGTTTTAAAAATATTTTAATTCTAAGAACATAGGAGCTCTTAGAATTAAATTCTCTACAGAACTGTCTCTTACGAATTTTGAAAGAAGGAAGTCGGTCATCGACCCTCGTCGAAATTTCTCCAAGTTTTTTAATGATGCTCGGCAACTTCCGACTATACTAAATCGCGTGATTATCTTCCAGTTGCTATTCTACTGGTCAACTGTCATCAACTTACACCGGTTTTCCGATAGTGACTGGTTCGAGTCTAGCTGCGGATGGACCAAGACAATAGCCTGTTTGCGATGCAGCCATTCGAGCCATCTGATGGCTGTTTGGCGTTGCGCAAACTGATGGCTAATGGCTCGAATGGCTGAATAAAATAAAGTCAGTGTATGCTCTTTTCTGCTAGAAAGAGTGTCAATGGTTGTGTTATCACACGTGGAGCTTAAGGAATGCCCCTAGACTGCATGAAACCTCCAGATTCAAGACCATTAACTATTTTGGGCCTACAATCTGGCTGTTCTATATGTGGGTGGGACTGATCACCCATACATGAGCTGAGCGACTCAGAGGCAACTCAATAACAACTATAGCGCGCTGTCGCGGCAGAGCCCACTAACTGGTAGATGTATATACAATTTCAATACTGCATTATTTCATTCAATTCGGCGGTCACGCATTACCGAATATCTTTGATGTCACAGTCGTTCCAGAAAATGGCTCAAAAATCGCGTAAAATGGTCAAAGATATTCTCTGAATGGAAAAACGTGAGAAACACTCTACCGAGCCAGTACTCTTGTATTTCTCTGGTGAAACGCGAGTTTCCAGCAAAATTTTATTAAGATGATTAAGGTGTAAAAAAATGTGCAAGTAGTCATACCGAGTACGGGAGCCCAGATCAATGTGAAAAAGGTCAGAACCAACTTTTTAAGGTCATTATATCATTTGGAAAGCATTGGGTAGTCTGACGAATTTTTGGTCCTTGTCACGCTAAATCTGGGGCTTGACGAGGTGACGAATTGGTTCAACATGTCACAGTATAAACATGTATTCAATCTTGAGGCTCTGTCGCAAAAAAAATATTGATGTGCCCAAAACACATTCATGCGAGGTCTGATAGATCATCTACATCCAAACAATCCATCTCCACCTCTTGAGTACCAAATGCATTACCTTCGAGAATTCTGTAAGATTCTGCAATCAACAGATATACCTATGGATGCAATCGGAAGTGATGAGAAATATTAATAGAGTAACCAATTTCTGTGATGTGGTGGGACGTACTCGGTGATCCACATGCTTTTTTCTACTGTTGCTGAGACCGCCTTCAACACTGTCCAGCCTCGTGAGGGATACTCTCATGGCCAAATTGGAACCGTTTGGGAAGAACCCGGTTTCTGTCCATCTCAAAATATTTGCCTTCACCGAAATCTGAACCATAAATGCATGTCAGCCATCTGAACAAGATGCAAAGTAACTCACAATCAAATCCTCGATCTCGGCTGCCCCGGTGATGATCACCCCTTCAGTTTTAGCAGAGGGCTGAATTTTGGGTCAATGGTGGTTAGAATACTTTAATAAAACTCACTCTATCGCCTGAATCTACACTCTCAACCTCACGAAGAAGGGTGGTTTGTTTTTTGAAGAGAACCTTGACTTCTTCGGTACAGCCCACGGGGAGGCTTAAGCGCACGTTTACACCCTGGCCACCCGCCTTAATACGAGTTCAGTCAGTTAGTGGCAAGACTAAATTGAGCCCACTGTTAACTCCTGCCCAATGACTGTCCCAATTACCACTCCTCTGAACCGGGGGCTATACCTTTTCCCCGGAATCTCCAGCGGGAGAACTGAGTGCCGGCTTTTGTAGCTATAATAGCTACCGCCATTCAGAGTCATATCCCGAGTGGCAGCAAAGTCGGTTGGATAGCTAGACAAGCCAAAGGCCGTGCTCTTGTCGGACAAAATGTCCTCGACATACTGGCTATGGTGCATCCTGAAAAGAGTAACGAGATCACCCATCAATGACAGGTAAATATGATTACGGCTGTAGGCTGTACTTTAGTGCCGAGTCTAAACTCGATCAAGTTGACGTATTAGGGACCACCGCGGTTATACCTTCTTCCCATGGCTCTAAAAAATACGTACTGATCCAGTAGAATTTAGAGGACTGATTCTCCTTTGGCCATCGGCTGCTACCCGAGGCAATATGGGTTGTCATATATTCGATTTTGAATTCGGCGAAGGTTCTCACACTCTGGGATTATCCAGCCACAACGATTTGGCTGGTGGGAATTTTTTCGAGCCAACTCGAACACTCTTGGTCATCAAATCAAGTCAAACTTGCATGGAGGTCACATCAAACACCAAGTAATTAATATAATGTAAACCGAAAGTATTCTACGAACCACGACTCTGAAAGTAGCGCGAGGCCTTCCACCATGGGCAGTGGACATTTTTACATGTATCACCAAGACGCCACTTGATTGGCGCTACTTCAGTGTATGGGACTCCAATAGTACCATTATCCTCCATGTCCTTGGAGAAACCACCCCAGCAGAAAATGCCAACACCCCGAAGCCCTTGAATACGCCGCCATCACCACAGTGTGAAACTCTAAGATACGATCTCAGAGACAGTAGGAGTTTTAAGAAGCGAAGGCTGCGAAGCGTCGAGTGACAGTGGAGTAATAGACTAGATTAGTCTGAGTTCGACCAGAAAGGTGTTTCAGTTTCCGCCAAGACGAGAGAGGCACCCAGTGGGAAGGTCAGATCGACCAGAACGATGCAGAAAGCGCGAAGAAAAACTTGAGAGCCAGCTGTCAGTAAGTGACAGCAGCCATCATGCTATAAGCCGAAAGCGGATCAAAGTATGGTTCAAACTCAGCCAGAAAAGTACAAGCTCACGCACATCCGGGTAGGGGAGGGAGCTCCGAATTAGTACCCTCACCTACATGGACTGGATAATCCATTCAGCAAACCATGTCTATGTGAGGGCCCCCGTGTTTGGCCCCGCCAAATACAACATTTAACTTCGATCAGCCCGACCGCATGAGCCAATAATTAATTGCATTAAATATTCAGGACGTAGTACAGGTTGCAAGTCGCAGTCGGTGCATTAAACGTAACAATCCAGTAATAATAAGAAACTACAATTCAGTATTAGGCTACAATGTTAATGGCCAGGGCCTCAATTGCGTAAACCTGGTGTTGGTTAGAATAATTCCAAAGAGGGGGGAAGAACGCACCCTGGTATAGCCTTCCGGCTCTTCAAAATCGGCACGGGAAAGATCACAGAGTAACAAGACGAAGTCACCCACTGCAAGTGAGTGCCAATCTGCATGCTCGGGAGACTGGCTGTCATTAACAACATCTTCAGCATCCGCCTCAGCCTCCGGGCCAGCCTCGGGAACAGTCGGAGCTGTGGAGGATGCGCACTCGGCGTCTATACAAGATGATGCAGCAACATGGTTGGACAGCGCTCTCGCAGACGATGACCAGACATCTTCAAGAGATGTTCCGGAGCCAAACCAAACCCTTGATGGAAGGCGCCTTGTCTGCGATGTTTGTTAGTCTTAGCGAAGGAAATTGGAGGAATTGGCCTACTACACGGCAAGCAGTTGATACTTGGAATATAACTCGGTCGGCAGATCCACCAGTGGGACCCAGAGACCAAGGAATTAAGTGTCGAACACTCTGACGAACATCATTAGTCATAAAACGTCGTCAGCATTGGTGGATAACTGACATGATAGCTTCCCGAAGGTAGGAGATGATACTGAGAATCATTGTCTGCGGACTCTCGACACATAACATAGCCCAGCTCAGCCAACTGATTCCAAAAGAAGGTGTCCACTTGCTGAGACGGCCAGCTAGGAAGACCTATATTTATGGTGGCGTAATCTGTAGTCAAGTAGTTCTACGTAGCCGTTACAGAACCGTTGAAATTGCCAGATATAAAAACACGTACGGGATCTTCCTCGGGCAAAGAGGGGTTCGACACAATCTCTTTAACTTGACCGAAAATTACCGGTCTGAACCGCCCGGCTCCTGCAGATGGTGGAAGCAAGTATGTGAAGCCACGGTCCCGAAGTCGTCCCGGAAGTTCGGTGGAGAGGTTGAAATGATTGCCATAGGAACATTCGGACATGAAAGCTAGCCCAGCAGACTTGAGAGAGTCCAGAATCTTTTCGAAGGCCCACTGAGAGCTCATGTTGGAATGTCGGTGGGTAAAGACGGCCATCGAGCAGACCACACTGGTCCACACAGATATACATAATCGGCTGGAGCACCCGATTATCCCGGGTGTCGTTCAATGATGTGGGAAGATTATGCTGAAGGGAGATATTAAATATCAGATCTTGGCCAGAGTATAAGAGGAGAACGTGAGAACATACAGTCAGCCGACCGACGCCGCTTCGACGGAGTATCGGGAACAACACGTTTTCGCTTGATTCTGACCGGAGTTTTAGGTATGAAAGCAGATGATGAACTTGACGATGACGCTATTGACAGGGCACCATTGGGCACAGGTTGACCTACCAAGGCATTCAATAAAGGAAGAGAGATCTTAGAAGACAAATGGAACACACCGGCAGCCACAGTCATTGCGTTTCTTGGAGTGCGTTGTACGAGGCCGATAGCAGGCCCCACGGGTTGTCCTGGAAAGCCGGTTAACTATCCTACGAGAGAGAACAAAAGGACAGGACACACCAGCAGTGGCCACTGTCGCCAAATTCCCCTTTCGGGGAACGCGCTTTACTGGTCTGAGAGATACAGATGGCTGTGCAAAGTCTTGACGTGTTAGGGCAGAATTTGCTTTCTCCATTCTCTCCAAACGCACGTAAGCATCCTCGCGGTTATTGTTTTCGTCCTCTTCGGCGGAAACATTGACCCTGCACACAAACATTCGCGCGAGCTCTGCCTCGGCATCCGCAACCTCCGATGAAGTGCCTGTGCGGGCAATAGTTTGAAGTGCTAAATAGTGATGACGCCTGGCTTCATCGCGGCACTCTTGAGACTGCCGACAGGTTATTTTCGATCGCGAGAAACCCTTCAGTATCAACAGCCCGTCCAATGATGTTACTCTGGAAATCATAACATACGGTGACTCGGTGCCCGAACAATTTTGTAAATTGATAACCGTGTGAGTGAGAGTTTTGCCTTGAGCCTTATGAGCCGTCATCGCAAACGCAGGAAGCAATGGCAATTGGGTGCGTTTAACTGTAACTGTATCCTTAGTATAACGATCTGTGAAGCTTATGGGGACTGTATCCTCCAGTGCAACAACATGATGATCCGGAAGCCCAGGTACGATCCCAGCAGATGTATCCGGAGCCTCTACAATGCAGGAAATGGCGTGCCTGTTTCCATCTCTGTCTACACGGTATCTCACACTCCTTAGGGAACCATAACATCCATTAACGACACCGCCAGGAACATCGAAATTTTGGGAGATCATCACAGGCATACCAATTACCAGTGGGATCTTACCCAGACGAGAGTTAGTAGCTCCGGAATCCATCCCTTGGAGGTGCCTAATTAGATCAGGATTCGAGACAGGCTTGTTACGACCAACAGTGTCAGAAGCGTGATACCAATGAAGTGGTCTTCCGGTTCGATTTGCGAAGGCATGTGCTGCCTTGATATTGAATGCATCTTTGGTTGAATTTTCAGACACAATGAGCGGCGCATTTCTCCAGTGCTCTGCAGACCAATCAACCGATGTGTTGGACAAAACCCGCGTGTTCAGAAGCTGATAATCTGACTCGTTGCACCTGCCCTCTCGAAGGCGCCCTAACAATTCCAGAAAGCGTGCGTTCTCGGGCCCGCTCTGTCGTTTAACCTCTGTCAGAAGAACAACAGTCTTTACAGAAAGCCATAGCAATTTCCCAAACACCTTTTTTTGGCTGGGGCGTGTGCTACCGGTCATTCCTGGCCTACTGAGATTAGCATACAGTTTAGTCTGACCAACTGGAGGGAGCTGAGCGAAGTCACCAGCAAAAATTATGTTGATACCCCCAAATGAGTCGGTGTTGCCTTTAGCAATACTGAGCGCCTCGCTGACATCGCATAATAGACCGCACCCGATCATGGAAACTTCATCGATGAACAAGTAATCAACCCCGTCCCACATTGCCATTAAATCCCGTCTGGCGTTACTGTTCATCTTGGAAATTCGGCCGATGCCAAGGGCCGCGTGCAATGTCATACCTGTTATGTTTCGAGCCGCAACGCCTGTGTAGGAAGCCAACCTGAAACGTCGACTTTGACCCCTTCTTGTAAAAAAATCAGTAAGGCTATTTATTACCCTGGATTTGCCTGTTCCACCGGGTCCACCAAGGAACATTCGGAGAGGTGACTCTCTATTTTCCAGACTGTGTTCGGCTATGATTTTGAAAGCTCTAGCCTGCTCAGTATTGAGGGTGTATTCAGCAATCACCTCATCCACAGTCGCTGGTAAAAGAATATTGTTCTGAGTGGCGGTGAGAGAGTCAGCACTGTGCACGCCCACAACCTCTTGGTAAACATTGCTGTTATTGACCGGGGTACGAAAAGCAGACCCGTCTGATACAGATGAAGCAGCAGTACTGTTTTCTGGCTGAGATGGTGCTTCCAATACAGAAGGCGTCGAAACTTTTTGTTTCCACTGCTCCTTTCGGGCTTGATAAGACTTGTTCCAATCGTACTCCGGAATCGGATGTGCATCTTCTACCAAAGTGTGTGATCCAGCCCACCCTTCTGATGTCGAGTCGTTGCTGATATTTTCGTCTAACGTTGCCGGATCGTGACTGAACATACCACTGATATCAGCTGCCATTATACTATCGGATATATGAGCAGCTGTGCTGGCAATATGATTGGAACGGGCCTGTGCTATGCATTCAAGGTGATCTAGAACCAGACCTTCATCTTCATCAGCGTACATTGCCTCCTCGTTGGCAGCCCCCTTGCGCACTATATCGCGATTTACTCCAGCTCGTTTACGGTTCTGACGATTCGCAAAGTGAGCATCTCTACTCACTTTGCATTCATGCAAAATCTGGATATTGTCAATAGCTTCTAGCACTGCAGAGGGACAATCTGTCTGGAACCTAGAGTATGCGTCTTCCCATGATTCACCAGCATTACGCAAATCCTGGGCGTGACGCCATGGCTTGAACAGTATCAACATTAAGCGCGCGTGCTTTTGTTTCATTTCATCCACATCTCGTCTAGGCATAGCAGGTCCGATCGGAACAGGGATCTTACGGGACTCAATGGTACAGACTCTCAAGACATGAGATGCTTCCTCTATGTGTGGGGCCTTCAGTTCCACTCTAGGTCGCTTCCTACCTGCATAGCCCAATACATCCCCATCATATGGGTCGTCGTCTTCAAGTGGATCAACATCAGCGGTAGCAGCATCAGGAGAAACCTCGACAACAAAATCCTCCATTGTTTCCTCATTGCTATCCAAGTCTATGTCTTCATCCTCCTCAGCATCTACTGAACCTTTGTGTTTGCGTTTTGACGCCACTTTAGATACCTTCTCCACGCGTGCAACGAATTCCCAGACAGAAATAGATCCTAGAAGGGCTCCTCGGTTCTGGTAGTCCGAGATCTGGTTTGCAGTGGGTCTTATCTGGCCAGAAGAATCAAAGACTAGAGTGATATCATCTTCATTGGAACAAGTAGCATCGATTCCCACGGTTGGATCAGTTACATCAGATGCTTGCTCTTCGGAATTCTCTTTCTCGTCTGACATCTGATCAGCTTCAAATGACAGATTATCTGGATCCAGAACAGTACCTTCGACAATGGAATCGGGGACTGCCTCTTTACGATGATAACATTCCGGGCTCGGATCCTCTTCATTGATAAATTTCTCAAACGAGCTCCAGTACAGATTATTGAACTTGTGGCTAGTGAAATGATCTTCGAAGTCCATCAAGTAAGACGCTACCTGTTGTGCCGATAATTCTTGCTTGGCTATCATGGAATGAGCGCATTTCTGAAGAAGCCTTTTCGCTCTAGTTTTGTGCTCATCAGTGTCAGGATCGTATTCACCGAGCCTATCGACGGCCAATTCCAAAGCAGCATATGCAACATGGGCCTGAAGCTGTGTCTTGGTGATATAATCTGTGATATAAAAGAGCACTGCTTTGGCGGCTGGACCAGATCCAATGAATTTGATGTCCATGTTACACCGGATAGCTTCTATCATAGTCTCATTGAAATTATTCACGAGACCGTCTAGACATCGCAAGGTTATCTCGCCTGTTTCAGAGTCAATCATACTTACTGGAACCACGTTGGCTTCATCCAGATCAAATCGACATTCCTTTGGCTCAGGCGGACCACGCCAGTACTTGAAACAAGTGGGGTGGTGAGTGTGAGATTGACAGCGCTTTACAAGTTTGTGTAAATCCTTTGACCTTGATAAATCAGGGTTCTGTGCTTTGTCTGCCGGAGTCGGTCCTCTGGTCGCGCAAGAATCAAATTCTCCTAATTCTGTGTCAAATGAAGGATCTGGGTCAGAGGGGATGGAATTGGAGATAGTATCATCCAGAAATTCCAAAAGTCTTTTCTGAAACTCCAAATCACCTCCGTTCCGTAATGCCTTGTCTTTGATCTGATTCGGATTCAGGCCTCCTTCTAACCAGACCAGCATGTGGCAATGCAGAGTTCCTCGCCCTTGAGCTTCAACACAACCATAATAGGCTTTGACTAGACCGAGAATACCACCATTAACATCCTCGCCTTTAGGATCATAGCCAAGAATCGTAGAGATGAACGCTTTCATGTAAACATTGAAAAACTGAGCAGCTACTGCAGGGTTCTTGGCTACGAGACAAGCTTGATCAAAGTACTTCGGGACTGTGTCAGTGGTCATACTATCCAAATTAATTTCATCTCCTGCAAGGAACTTCACGAGTGGATTGTAAACATCGGCTGGATTGATCGTTAGATAGAAACTGGGGAGACCTTTGTCAATCATCAACCCACGTATCTGATTTCTCATAACCAACTTCGACTGAGATGATCCAGATACGTGGGCATTTATTACATTCACCTCCTTCATTAGCCGCAAGACACGGCGCTCCTCAAGAGTATTCGCAGTATGACTGTCCCCATTTGCTATTCTTTCGGACACAATGTGGACAGCCTCAGGGGATACGGTAGCAAACTGAGCAGCAACATGATCAAAATTGGATCGTTTCACTTTCAGACTCGTGCGCAAAAGAACCTGTCTTCTCTGAAGCATATTGAACGCTGTGAACAGGAAAGAGTAGTGGGTCTGAAATCTCTGATCCGAAATATTGAACAAATGCTTGATGTGAGACCGCATGGAAAGCCTTGTTTTGCGTCTCTGGTCTTCACAGCCTCCGAGCCCATATGGATACAGAGTTGGGTAGATCATAGGAAACAGCGAAGGATTTTTAAATTCATTTATCGGATTCGCATCGTGTGGTATTCCAATGTAATTCTTTCCCAGCAATTTCATGTGCTCTATGGCAGCTTTGCGAAGTTCATTAGGAGAGGTGTGTCCTTCTACATTCGTAACGACTACAGAATCAAACGGGATTGGGGCCGTTGAAGGGGGGTTCAAAATATCGGAGAGTATCGGAAGATTTGCAGGCGGAGTATTGTCTGATTGTGATTTTAAACTCGGATCAGATACGTAGGAGGAAGTCGATGCTCTGATTCCACCGGTAGGAACAACATGTTGAATGTGGAACGGGAAAATTGTCTCGTCCGGTTGTCCATCAAATACACTGGCATTAATCTCGATGTCTTTGTAAAGTGGATTATGGGTTTTCAACCAGTTAAGTGCATTCAAAACCTTTTCCTTGCGAACAGTCAAGGGTTTAGCTTTCTTTTGAAGCCACTCTGAGGTTGGTGGGTTGGATCCAACAAAAATTACACAAATGGGTGTAATGACTTCGTCTATGGATGGAGGAAGAATCTTCGCAATTGCCGAAGGCTGCTGTGGATATACAATTACATGACCGCGTACTCCACGCTGCGTTATTGGAGTGGAATAATCATCTTCCTCCTTCAGCTGAATGATCCAGCATTTTGCACGACATCTGGCAATCATGGCCTCCTCTATCACAGTGAGTTCCTGTAGTTCTGAAGGGACAGGGCCAAGGTAGTTATAATTGGCAAGAGAAAGTCTAGGAATTTTTCCCTGTTTGAGGGAAGAAGAACAAGTTTTACAAGCAAGAAGCACAGTTTCTCCTTCGTCGTCAGATCCAATGCCATCGGGATCAAACAGAACACCTTCAAATTCTCCATCAGAGTCAAAATTCCTGGGTTCATCGCATGGTAGAGGTGGAGGCACACAATTGGGGTCCAGCCAAGGAAGGGGAGCAGCAGCACGATCGCTTTCATATTCAAGCTCCTCACCTTCAATGCATGCTTGCTCTGAAGGCTGACCAAACACATTGACACCAACGTTTTCATCAACATCCATTACATCCACGACAGTTGAAGACTGGCCTGGAATATTTTCCCTACCGCATTCATCATCGTTGCTCGTGTCCACATCCATATCATTATCCGATTCGGAGTCGGAGTCCAATTCACCGTGCTTGAGAGCATCATAATCCGGTCGCCGCAACAGCCCGAGATCAAAGTCCTTGATTCTCATACGCTTCTGATCTTTCATGGAAGTCTTTCCTGAGCAACTTCCACATACGAAAGTGCCCAGTGATTCCGCTGATATAGCACTGTTAAATGCTGATACCAATGCCCGTTTTTTAATATTAGGCACCAAAGTCGGCCAATCCGATCTCAAAGCAGACAATTCTTGGTCTCGCCGGGTTTTACGCTCATGCGGAGAATCCAACTTCTTACCACGACGTAATCGTTTCAAATATAGCCTCAAATGTTTTCTGAGTGCGGCAGTACCGTCCGAAAGAGAAAAATCAACCTTATGCATTTGGAGAACCCGTCGGAGCGGACGCTTTGACAATGTTTTGACTACACTGGCCAGTATATTGATTTGGGCCAGCTCTAAATCCAAAGTCACAGACGCACCAAGATCCATAGCGGGAATGTTATGCAGTTCGGCATTGTGCGCATCTGAGAGAGCCAAAAGCGAAGCACAACCGAGATGTCGAAAACCAGATCGATGGAGTCCACAGGAGCCACTGCCCAAATGTGCAGCCAGTATATTTCTACATTCCGGAACTTTGCGCGAGTTCAAGTCAATTCCATGTAATGCACCCAGAGAAATAAGAGCAGGTCGAGTAAAAGCTTCTACATGGTCGAAGACAGAATGCAATGGATGTGCTACAGAGTGATTTTCCAATAAATCAGCACGTCTGACGTAAAGTGTATGTTGCAGATCACAGGCAGGTGCCCTCAGCGTATCAGACAACACGGAAATGTGTCGCTCAGAAAGCCTAGATGCAGACAGTAGGATACTATAAGCTGTGTAACTCATATGGTGAACTGATATAAATTGTGCGCCAATGGACTTGCAGCCTTCATGAGGGAGAGCCGGACTTCCACTGGGTAAAACAGAAGCGCACATACCAGACAATAAATGGAATGCCAGGGCCTGCCGAGCATCGGAGGTAGACAGATTGCGTGAAGGAATGCCATGAAGAGACAGATGAGAGTGAACACAATAAACATCTCCGACAAGGACATTCTGGAGAGAGTCCGGAGATAAAAACAAGGTAGCTAAATCAACAGCATGATGAGTCGGCCCGGAAGCAGGCCGACGACGAGAGGGGCCTTCATTAGCCTGGGGGTGGGGAGACTCAGCGTGACTAGACTCAACAGGGGGCACCAGAGAACTACAAGATTTAATTGTATTCAACAATATGGGCATCGTAGTTAATGGCATCGCAGCATCTGTAGTGATATGTGTACTCTGTGTAGTGGTACATGTATCAGGTGCATCGGGTGCGCGTGAAGATTGGGAATTGTGCGTGTATACAGATTGGGAATCGTGCGCGTACGCAGATGGGGAATCATGCGCGTACGCAGATTGGGAATCGTGCGCGTACGCAGATAGGGGATCGTGCGCGTACGCAGATCGGGATTGGGAATCGTGCGCGTACGCAGATTGGCCATGCACGCACATAGATCGGGTATCGTGTGCGCACACGGACTCTGAATCTGAAACAAAATTGTAAGCAAGTGGCCGTCTGCACGCAATAAAAGAATATACCTCCAGCAGCCGAGGTAACGGTATGAGATGTAGCGAGAGAGCGGCCAGGATGATGCATATCTGGACATTCAGTAGTTAAAGAGATGAAGGGGAGGAGGTTAAAAAGCACACACCACAAGGATCAATGGCATTCAAGTGATCAAGATAATTGGACGGGCGTAATCCGAGACTGATCAGCCACTCCCGCACACCGGCTTTCCAGTCCAAGCCCATGCAGACATCCGTAGCAAGAGTAGAAGAAATAGAGCAAGCCAATTCGATGGTGAAACTACCGTGAGGACCCCCATTGATTGTAAAGCCAAAGCGCCGAGATGGGTGAGACGGGAGCCTGGTCCGGACAAACTCTGATGACAAGACAGTGACAGGGGAAGTAGCGGAGGTAGCGACACTGGCAGTGTGAATTCCTGCGACCAAGATGGACATTGAGGGGAGAAGATGGAGAGACAAGAGCAGAAGACGGGAGGATGAAGGTGAAAATATCAAGGCCGATGAACAACACGGACAAAGGAAATCACGTGTATAACTGGCAAGGCCCTAAAAAGGATTTAACGAAAAGAAAATGTCAGCTCTGAGAATCGAAAACACGACGCGCAGCTCTCGAGATTATGAAAGCAAACCAAACACGAACAACTTTACAAAAATTTGGCGGAGAGGTGATTAGGGCGCTATAAGACCCACTACCTAAAGTTAGTGGGCATGACTCCAAAAATATGGGCAAGTATCGAAGCCATTTGAGCCATTAGCCATCAATTTGCGCAATGCCAAACAGCCATCAGATGGCTCGAATGGCTGCATCGCAAACTCTCTAATGTATCTGAAGAAAGGGATTAGATGACTTATGGGGCCATGGATTGGAGCGACACCTGCAATATTGTTCATCGTTATTGGACGCGGTTAGTTGGGTACAATGCAGGTGCAAAAGGACAGATGGATAGAACTATGGAATGCAGTGTGAGGGAAGCAATGGTGGGCGTATAAATGAAGACGGGAGTCAAGGCACACCCTCTTTTGAACGGGTATTATTAGGTGGCTGATCGGCGAGGTTGAAAATAAGCGCGAGCGTGAGGGTCGAAGTTGAACCTTGATTCAAGAAGTCAGCTGTCTGCACAGGAAAATTAGATGCCGGAATTCACAGAGGCTCGGATAGGGCTCCGACCCGTCCGTTAAACGTAACGGCCGTCGAAAAAACGGCTGTTTTACCCACGGGACGGGTCCTTGGTCCGAGCCGCTCGGACCAAGGTCTGAAAAGATACTGAAGATGGCATCCCCTGTGACAGCTCAGAAGGAGCAATTCTCACCGTCCGCGCGCACCCTCCAGCAATTGAACATGAATGGTTTAATTATTATGCAGCGTGTCAAAGCATGGGAGACAGGAATATGAGCCCTCGCTGGAGCCAATTCAAGATTGGGCGTCAACTAGGATCAGCTGAAATAAACTGGGGATGTGGTATTACTGAATTGAGCATCCTCGGAAGAACCGTGGCTGAGAAAATTTCAATGAGAAAAGTTCGGCGAAATGAGGTGATGGGCAAACAGGTATGCGAAGCACGTGAATGTCACGTGTGCTGAGAAGGCGGCTTGGTCCGAACCTACAAAAATAGGACCTTGGACTATCATGAATGCTGGCCACGGGACCGACAACATGCCCGTTATTTCAGGTCGCGGGCTGCTGGATGCTAAATTAGGAAATGAGTTTTGTCATGCTACGTCCTATGGCAAAGATCGGGCCGGACCGGGAGTACAGTAGGGCAATCTTCGTTCTGACCAACCTGTGAGGTTCTGGAATCTGCCACAGAAGAACCAGGGATGGATGTGTTCACATCGGTACATATAGAGGGCCGGGAGAATACGATTGGAATACGATGGGTGGGAGCGTTCCTGCTTTAAATGGACTGACCTTGACATGTCAACTACTGGGATTCCTCCCATACGGACAATCGGAAAGAAGAGCCTTCAGAATTCTGGCTGTTCCAAAGATAAGGTTTTCTGTATTTAAGGGAGCCTAGAGGGATTATCACGACCACCCATCAGAAACGGCTCTCCATCCTAATCATGGTCAACCTCACTGCCATTGCCCTCGCTGGGACCCTGCTCTCCATGATCGATTTCCAGGGTCACGCCCTCAATAATTTGTTCGGAGGGTCCAACGACGGCAACGTCGTTATCGGAGAAAATATGCTTGATCCAGTCGAAGTCCAGATAGATCAAGTTGTGAGCGATGATTTAACCTGGACATATTCGACTCTACGGAAATTGATCACAGGCTTCATTCAGTGGACTTTGGTAGCGATAAACACAAGCGGCCAGTTCACCATCATGAACCCATTTGCCAACAAATCCCTGTCGCATGCCGGCCAGCCGGAACTGACCCATGCCCAAGCGACTATCGATTCAACCCCGCGCGCCTTCACCTTCATCTTGGTCGCCCCACCTCAGACGTTCCAGTGCGTCCCTTGCATGCTTACGAGCAAAAGTATGCTGGCTGATGCGTAACACCATCGATATATTTTTCAGTATTGTAGATGTGAATACCGGATTAGCACTTACGGCTTGGAACATGTCCATTTTCCGAGCCGGCGGGAGCAGCACTCCTGTACTTTGGCCATGTTCGCGCGCTCCAGATACTGACATCCCGGTTATATTATAGGTGACTTATGAACCGCTCGAGCCCGCAGCCGTTGATCAAATGTGGACCCTTGTTACTAGGAATTAGTCCCTGGTTCAGGCGGACAGAATCAACGTTCTGTTGCTGAGAAAAATTGGGTCAGTGTCCACATAATGGTATGATTATGAAAGGAAAAGAAGTGAAAAAGAATGAACGAGATGGCCAGTATTTGTACCAATATTATCTGCGACTGCCTACCTGGCCACACTACCACTTGCAGGATAGAAGGTGCTGAGCTGTTTAATCATGGGATTTGGTACTTGTGGGATGGAACACGACCTATGAGGACGTCGTATGTCAGAATTTGAAGTAGAGTGAGGCAGCTATCAAAAGTTACGAGAGGTTTTTATCGGGACACCGGCGTGTGAACACTATTTCTTATCTCCGAACGGCCTGGCCGCGTGTCTTTTGCTTCGTTCTCCACCATTATCTGACCAATTCACAAGCTTAGCGGCTCATTTTCGTCGCATAATTCATTAGAATGACAATACATCGTCATATATGCAAAAAGTGCTCCCCTTTTTATCCAGGACCCTCTGGGAGAGTTTCAACTTGATGTCAGTTGGGACGCTCCGGGGAGTCCGGCTGCCTCGATAATGAACCCCCCACGCTGCCTACGGGTCCGGAACCTGACTGGGGTATTCACGGTCGCTATTCTTGTACCCTCCACGGTTGACAAAGCTTCCTTCTGACCGACATCCCGCTCACAATAGGGTTCTACCCAAAACCACCAAATTTCATTCACACGTAAAGATAGATTTTGTTTGAGGGGTTATTGGTGTGCGGTGGGAGCTTCTGGAAACATTTGTCCATTCAATCCGATCTACTCTTATTACGAATAGAAAATCACGAATGAAAAATATATGCAGGGTTCCTTCATTCGTAGCGAACTAGAGTATCACTGCGTTCCGCTGTCCCCTGGACTCAGTCTGCCTAGCCCACGAGGACTGTGCCTCAGTGAGCTCAGCCGCATACGAAGCCCTTTCTTAGCTGCCCAGACTCAATTTAAGTTTAGCTCATGCAGACTCTGCCTAGTATAAGTCTTTCATATGTTTGTTTAAACCATTGGCTTCCCAATGTAAATCAGACTTTAAATTTTGTTCTGTTCAATGCCAGTAGCTGGAAGCATTGGGATTCACACTGGCCGGATGAGCGGTGGAATGTGGTGTGAGTTTGAACAGACTGTAATCAACGGTTAATCATTGATTTCAAATCCAGTATGTTCAACCGTATACTCACGGTTGAACAGTGTTCGAACACCCATTGAATACGGTTCAGACTCAAAGAAAAAAGCATGCACAGAGTGGGAGTCGAACCTATGATCTCCAGATGATGGGTAAAGAGGAAGGAAATACTTGAGGTGCATGCAACCATTAGACCATACATACAACTGACAAATGTCTCGCGAATAGCACGGGTTTGCTTGTCTCTGGCATTTGGCAAAGTGAACACTGAAAAACTTAGAATGTGTTCACCACTTTTTTGTTTTTACATGTAAGGTGAAAAATTTGAAACAAGCCAAAAAGTGCTGAAAAGATTTAAGTTTTTCACTTGCATCTTCAGTGAAAAAAAGTATGAAAGATAGTGGACATTTTTCACCAATTCTTTCACTGAAAAACTTGAAATGTTCAACCAGTGTCCCTCCCTGTCCATATACCTCACTCACTTGATGCTCGATGCGTCTGATATCCCTCTCTGCTAACATTCATTTGCCTTGTCCATCTCTGTCATACGTTCATTAACCTTGTTTAGTTACATTGTCACTCCTATATACTCGTAGTATAAAGCGCGTGCTAGCGTCCTTCGGTCAATTATACCGCTACGCCACTTACCTCTGTTGGATTCGACCACCCAGCCACCCGAGAACTTTTTGTGTGCCGGAACCAGCTTAATTTTTGATTTGATTTGATTTCTATGGTAGTCGTACCTGGCCCTACTAGGCTATGCGACTGTACTCTACTCAGTAGAATCGGGTATTTGTAGCTATGGGTATGGGTATAATTGGGAATCATTTTATGGTAAACGAGACAAATAAAGTAAAAGGAGAAAGTAGTGTGTGAAAGCCGGTGTATGGAGGGCGACAGGCTGGGAGATGAAGGCATTTGAGTGTATGGATGGAAAGGAGCCGATCTGTTACTTGTCCGGTGAGGGTAAGACACAGGGGGCATGTCCTGCCGCTTATCAGTTCATAAGCCGCAGACGCTTATGAACAGCGGTTGAACGGCAGTTTGCTCGCTTATTGATGGCTCGGAGAAATTGCTGCGTGTTTCTCTCGTGTGCATGTGTAATGCACATTGACGTGTTGTGGGTTCAAACCTGCATAGCAGCATTCTTTTTAAAATATCACCTTTCAAGACTCAGAAGTACACAAGGAATGTTGGCTACACCTCTAAAATTGCTGAACTTTGTGTGGGCATATGTCTGTCTGCGTTGCTGGATTTCTTTCAGGTGTGTTAGGTACACAGCAAATATTCCCTTATTCAATGCAATCCATGGAGCTTAGAATCTCTTCTTTGGCTCCTTGGAACACAGTCAGTATCTTGAAAAGTACAAGACTTCAGAGGGATACAGGCAAAATTCCTCTACCGAATGTTTGTAGTCTTTGAGGAGGAACTAATGGTATGGTACCAGACAGAACTTAGGCCAGTCAGTGTTTATATGCTACCATTTGGGTGCCTAAGATCCATAACCTCAAAATGGGTGCCTCATCGAGAGTGCTGGGATGATGAGTGGAGCACAGTTATTGCAACTTGGCATGTTCCAGAAAATGGGACCCTCAAACTGATACAATTTTATTTCAAAAATGGTTCATAGAATAGCACAAAAGTATGATTCACCCGGATGGCATATGTCAGATCCACTGAATTTCTCTCTCGAAAATTATTCACTCCAAGTTGTTAAAAAAGCACAAGGTCATGAAGGCTGGAAAAAAATATAGAATTGCTGTAGCGAATATGTTTACAGAGAGTTCAGTAATCTGTGGTATGCGTGATCAACATTCCTTGTCTATTTCTGAGGCTGCCACTAAATAAAATGTGGTATTTCAAAAAGAACACTGCTACACAGGTTTGAACCCACGACACATCAATGTGCATTACACATGCACACGAGGGAAACATGCGGCAATTTCTCCGAGCCATCAATAAGCGAGCAAACCGCCGTTCATAAGCATCTACGGCTTATGGAATTTAAGCGGTGGGGCATGCCCCCTGTGAGAGAGAGGGAGACAGAGACAGTATTACGAGAGGATTGGGTAGCATAAGTAAAGGATGGAGAGGGAAAGGAATTATACGAAACGACCTGTGGCGGTGATGCACGCAATTAGGGCTTTAAGAAGTTTCGGGTGCGAGAGGAGTGATGGGAGATCCACTGCACCAAGCAGATCGGTGTTGTAGGATGTGTGCTGTAGGGCAGGACAGAGATGTTCCCATGCTGGGCAGTGAAGTAGAAAGTGTATTCGCGTTTCCGGCGCCACACAGTCCGGAGAATTAGTCTGGTGGAGCTGATATCTAACGTTATTCCGGCCACTTTTTTTGAGCTCGTTGCAAACCATCTTATGTAGCATTTTTAATTGAAAAACCCCTCCCCAAACTTATACAACCCCAAGACAACTTTGTATTCTGTACCTCCTCCCAAAAGATCTCGACCTAAGACCCCCTCCTCATCCTGCAAATGGTACCTCCAAAACACGTAGGATTCGGGTCCAACCATTTACTGTAATTCCACCCAGACTGACCACCACTACCAGACCAAAATGGATGCTTGCCTGTCGGCTACGAGTCTGGCTGACATTCAAGGTCAATTCTACCTATAATAATACCCATCCTCCCAAATCCCCAGCCCAAGCGCGCAATTATTGAGTCCAGTATGAATTTTTCTGACCCCTTGGGAAAAACCTCACGTCTCGTGCTCATGGGCTCGTTCTGCGTTCAAAACTGTTTAGACCACATGAAACTTCCGTACAACAATACCATACTCATCCCCCTAATTTCAAGCTAGACTTGTTACCAGTCTGCCCTACAACAGCAAATCTTAGTGCAAGCACTATGCCGTAGGCAGACTGGTACAACTCGGGACATATCAAAGGGCTGAGCCCGGAGTTTGAAATCTTTTGATCTTACTTGTGCTGGACTCAAATCTTATTACTTTTTCTTGGTCAAAGCTGGAGATGCAAATGGAATGTACATAGCTTCATTTCTGTCTACTCAGAATTTCCATTTCAATCTGTGAGCGGGCCAAACACACAGGGCAATTGTAATTGAGAAAGTCACTTTTCGGACCGAGATCATTGAAGATAACTTTGACGGCATGATCGGCACCACTCAAGAATTTCAAACTCCGGGTGCAGCCCTTTGACATGTCCCGAGTTGTACCAGTCTGCCTACGGCATAGTGCTTGCACTCAGATTTGCCATAGCACAGGCTGGTCACGAGTCTAATTTCAAGCCAACAACCATGATATTCCGTCCAGAATTGGGTCCAGGACCCATTATCCTTTGTGCGACGGGGGCTGGAATCTGTCATGTACATAAACGACCGACTGCCTCCCACCCTTCGTGCTGCCGAAAGTAGTCCTGTTTGAGGATGTCATCATGTTTAATCTTATCTTAACCTAACACAAACTTCCGAGATCCCCGATCCTACTCTCCTTCTCCATCCACCAGATAATGTACCCACCTTGCCACAATCTCCTCCTAGTTGGATCGCCGGGCTGTGCTCTCCATCATATCACAACAGCTATTCAATCCTACGCCCGCTATGCGCACACTGCCCCATTCTACATCACAACCACGCTTCCCTCGTGTTCCACCCAACCTTGACAGTCTAAGCCTGCCACGTGCATACCACCCATCCTACGTGCAACATGCACCCGTAACTCGACCATCTTGCGTGGCATCCTACGCGAATTGCGATTGGTGTTTGAGGCCCACCATACACTCATATTTTATATACAAATCTTCGCAGTACTAGCACCAATCACTGCGTTCAGACCCCCCTGTAGGCACAGGTCTGACAGATCCCGATAGGCAGAGGCAGATGCATAGGCAGACCAGTGTGCCAACCCCTGCCGATTCATCTGCCCATCCCTGCCGTGGTTGGTCTAGGTATTCCAATCAAAATAGGCACACATAGACTGACATAGGCCAATGAGTGTAGCTAAGCCTAGTTAGCCAAATTCAAAATCCGACATGATTTGTACACTGAGTCCGAAAAAGTATTGGATCACGTGGATTTCAGGAAAGATTAGGATCGTGCTCAATGCTCAACATTTTTTGACTGGGTCTTTCATCCTCAAATGGTAGTATAAAGGATGTAGTGTACACGTATAAAATATCAAATATATGCACTAAGAACTTGGTGTTGTATGTGGGATTGAAAATGACAGGTGATCCAATTATTAATCTGTTTTTGATCGACTGGGAGAATTCGAGTCAGCAAAATCCCCAAGCGTCGAAATAAAATAGAACAAACTCACAGAGCCTTAAGAGTGAGTCGCCCCACCCTTTCCCTTCAACAGTTTTCCCACTCGACTGGACAGGCTGTCGTATAACCTGTCAATAAACTCCTGATCGATGTTTTCCCGTATCTCCTTTAATGCAAGCCAAAGCTCATCCTGATTCTTCAGCAGCGCTATCACGTACCATACAGTTAGAAGGATCCCAGAGATGCTTAATAATGCTCCCATGGGGTGAATTGGGCCACCAGGGATGCACATCAATGCCTTTGGGGTCAGGCCAACCCTTTGCATGGTTGAGCCGATGCTTTGAATTCCCTTGAATCGCCATCCTAGAAGAAAACAATGGCCCAACAGTCCAGATTATGGTGGTCGACAATGCCTAGAAGGTATTTGGAGAGGATAACGGCATAAATGAAACAGTCCATGATGCCCTCGATGCGAATGAAGTTTTTCAACATGCGCCTGGTGACACACCCCCAGATTTTTATGCTCCCATCGCCATACTTGATGATATTTCTGGTGGATATGGGGTTATTTGGGTCCTCCAACACCACTCCTAGCCATCAGAATAAAAAATATTGAAATGAGAATCATCGGAAAATATTACTGTCTGCCAATCCTCTTCTCTCCGATAACAATGGTGTTCCACCTCGTCATTTCGCTCTCCCCGGTGACCTGTGATGGATGGATATCCAGATTGACATACGTAGTACTTGAGAATATGTTTTCTGAGGGAATTTCAGATAGTATCTACTTGTACACAGGGGGAAAACTCCTGCTGTAGGTCTGATGCACACTTGAGATGACCCAAAGAAAGCCTCTGTAACGCTGTGCAGACATCCCTCTTGTTCGATTTGAGATGCAAATTCCCCTTGGGTGCTTTGAAGTTGCAATCATGAGTTGGAACATACTGCGCGCCCATTCTAGATACTGTGGAGGGTGCAATGTTCTTTGAATGTTCTCTTTTTCTGCAATCCACCAGTTTGACATCTCCACGCCTTTTAGTGCAAATATAGTGGCCTTCTGAGTATCAGAAGTGTTGAAAATATTGAAGAGGAAGGTGTATGTCCAGTTATAAGGCAGTGCGACGCGGTGTTGTCATGATTTTGAGAGGAAAAACTTGAGGCTTTCCAAATGCGGAAAAAGAATTAGATCACATGTGCGTGTTTATGTTATTTCTCTCTAATGGCGGCGCGGTGGATCCCAACTTTTTACTGGTAAATAGGATGCTTTATGATGTCCCTAATGCTTAGCGAAGATCTACCAAGGTGGGCAGACTTTGCCTTGGTAGGGATGCTAGACCAATATCCGCCAACACCTATTAGCATCAACCAACGTCTGCTTGAGTGGGCAACCCATAGGCGGAGATCAGCGAGGGTGGGCACATTTGTGCCTATGGGGGGGTCTGAATGCAGTGAATTGAGCCATAGCACTAAGATTTAGTCTAATGTACATGGACCTAGCCATATGAAGTGTTGTCTAAATCCATGGCACCAGCCATCCGGGTGGCTAGGTCCATGACGAAAGGCTAAAGTAACCCTCTTTAAAATAGAGGCAAAATGAATACCTGTAGAGGGAATTGAACCCTCAACCTTTGGTGACTGGACACTATTACCAGTGAGTGGACAAACCATCTAGACTATATAGCTGATATACTTTTCCTTTTGTTCCCAGGTAGGGTAAGGCTAGCCTTACCCTACCTGGGACTGCTTATACCCACACCTAGGGCAGGCAAGCTGCCCTAGGTCTTCGAAAGTATATTACACTGCTTATTCTCTTCTGTTTAGAACTGCCTGCAACCCTAACCAACCCTAACTAAAAACCCTAACTAACCTAACCAACCCCAACCAATCCTAACCAAAACCCTAACCAACCAAAATTCATATACCTTGGGACCCTGACACCTAACCCCCAACTCTAACTCCAACCACTAACCCCAACATTAACCTATTGCCCTATGTGGGCCATAATAGGTGAAGAGACATGATAATCACGTGATTGTAATGTCAGAGCTTATTCCCATTACTTTCGCTACATACAAGACGAAGCCTCCGCTTCGCTCCGGTATACGACCAACAAAGCATGAAAATGATATTGTACCAATCTTGTTAATACACGAATAGAACATTGGAAAATCCTTCCGAACCAAGGGCAGTTAAGCTGTTACATCGCGGAATCCTGTGTCTGATCGGAGAAGAACCAAGTAGCCCAGCTGGTATCGTACCTTTGCATTGAATTCCTTGAATCTTTGCATTGGCAAACAGGCAATTAGAGCCTAGGCATTATTTTCTCAGTCAATCCAACACCCACGAACAAAAAAAATCAGATATAGAGTAACCCCAGGAAAACCGTAATTTAACAACCAAGAGACCCCTGCAAGAGTTCCCGACCGTGTAAAACAACCAGAAACATGTGTAAGCAGGAAAAAGATATCGATGATCACCAAACAGTGCCAATGCGCTCCGCGTCTTCAGTGGTTTGAAGACATAGGAAACGGCGTTGATTCCCGTCACAAACCCCAGGCTGGCAAGAGACGAGAAGGTTTGCCTGCGAGGTCTTTGGTTGAGAGGCAGTGCAAGAAATATTTCCAGGAGCGGAGGAGTAGTCTTGAATTCATCAAGAATAGAGAAAGACCCCAAAGCCACAGGCAGAAGCGCCGAGATCATGACGGGGTGAATCGATCCTAGAAAGAATGGTTGCAATTCCAAAGATTTGAGGCCAGGGAATAAATGGAGCGGGAAGAAAGATTGCACGTCCGAACGACGGGGAACACTGCCCTTTTATGGCTCAAGAATCTTCGGGGAGGACTACGTGGCCTCCCGGCTTGATTAGAATCGTTGGGCTGCGCCGTAGCTAACAGCAGTTGCGATGAACGGCATCCTGTCAAGAAATGCTGCGCCTCGGTCAGCTGTTGCGCCACATGGAGTTTTCAATTGTAAAGTGAAATTGCGGAGAGGCAGCCTGACCTCGAGAAATGAGAACTACAAGAGAGCCGGAAGGAAGGGGATACACCAGATGGGGAAGTGCGCAAAGAGATGCAAAGAATTGCCGAGGTAATCGTTAAAGAATGGTTAATCAATTCTAGTTTGGCTCAGTTGTATATGGTGTTGCTTTTGTTACTATAGTACCATCACCTTTTAGGTTCGATTCCTGCCCCTGCCTTTTATTATTTTAATGTGCCAAGAGCCTAAAGTCCTTGGACCTAGCCATCCATGGCTAGAGTCGTGGATTTAGACAACATTTCCTTTGGCTAGCTCCATGCCACTAGACTAAATCCTATAACTAGGGGTGGTAAATTATGCCTCTACATGGCGCCTACAACGGGGTCCCCGCAACTTGATAAGTCGAGTCGCGACTTCGAGAGTTGACTTCAAAATAGATTCGACTCGACTTGTAGGTCTAAGACAACTTGGGTCGACTCAAGTCGACTCCAGAGCCCATTTGGGACAGCAAGGTATTTTTGTGGTTCTAGCTTCATCTGCGGCGGTTTTACAAAAAATCACAAAAACGTGACAGATGTCACCAGGGTGTCACGCGCTCAGGTCACGGTTCACCAAAATTCAAGAAATTGTTTTTTTTGTGCTGTAAACGACTCACACCTTCCTGGAATTTGAACCAGTAAGTCAACTTCAAGTCACTCGAGTCGACTTGTAAGTCAACCCGAGTTGCAGTGTGGACTCGGCTCAAGTCGGCTGCGACTTTGACTTCAAAATGACTTTGAGTTAAGTCGCGGCAACACTACCGCTACCTCATCCTACGTACATATCCATGGTGTTAATGCTATTTGCTCGCCTTCCATTTCTGGATGCTGGCAGTGAGTTGTTTGTGCACGCATCCAATCACTTCGTGCCTGCTTCTCCCACCACCCCTGTCTCCACCACCCATGTCCTCTCCCGCAGGCCAGCACTCTCTCACACCACCGGCCTGTACCTACGCCGAAATCCATGTGAGACGGAGACGCACACACGAACGTAGAGAACAAAGGAATCCATCTTATGTAAGATGACAAAGATCGTATATGACGTATGTATTCCAACATACCCCCTCGCGTGAAGTCCGAATGAAGAGTAAGAATAGAATAAAAAACACCATTTATTTTCCGCCACAACCTCAATGTCCACGTCGAGTTTTCTTCTTTTTGTCTGCGTGCACCCCCTCGAGCTGAGAATTGAAGAATGATGAGTTGGGAAGTGAATCGGGGCGTGAAATGGCTGGAGTGTTGGCATCGGAGTCGTCAGAAAGGATGCAAAGGTCATCCGACTCGAATGCAGCAGGGACAGCAACATTATCATCGTCATCCGAGTCGGTGAGAATAACCAGATCCCCATAAGCTGCAGCATCGATTTTTGACGTCAGAATCTTGGCTTTGACATCGTCAGGCATATTGGCGACGCAACGACGAGCAACATGGCCAGAGCGACCACAGCGATGGCAGACTCCATCCTTCTCCTTCGAATTACCCCAATCGAACTCACCCTTCACCCCCTTTCGTCCTTCACGAGCAGCCATCGCATCAGTCATCGGTTTGTCACCATCATCCTCCTCCTCTTTCTTGATCGACTGTGCGACGCTGTCAGAAAGCTTCTCCTGCATTTCGTGGGCTTTAATGGCGGAGATCAAGGCAGCAAGTTTGGGAAATGGAGTGGTGTTAGATAGCGCGGAACGAATGGAAGAAAATGATGGGTGGAGGCGAAGAAGGATGAGGTCGGCGAGGTCGTCGTCCGATGGCGAGTGTCCGATCGCCTTAAACTGGTGGGCGACAGAACAGATCGCCTCAATATAGACACTGACGGGCTGTTTGGGATCATGGCAGATGGAATAGAGCTCGTTGCGGAGCGCGAGCCGAAGGGCAGAGGAATCCTTCTGATATTCGTCCTTCAGAAGCTTCCACGCCTCGACACCAGTGGACTCATCCGCGATGATACTGCGGTAGTCAGCGCCGATGAGGAAATAGAGCATAGAGTACGCGCGCTCGTTGTTCCGAACCCACTTCTCGGCCTCAGCTGCATCCGACGGTTTCTTCTTCGTCCCATTAACAATATCCCAAATTCCTTCAAGTTGGAAGAAGACCTGGATGTCCTTGCTGAACGAACTCCAGTTGGTGCCGTCGAACACAGCGATACGTGCGAGAAATGGATTGTTGGTGGTCAACATAATGAGTGGCAAGTAGAAGTGAAAATCAAAGGAAAGTGAGTGGCAATGAATTGGAATGGTATATGGTGGGGAGCCAAACTGCGCTCAAGTTTCAAAGGAGCAGCTAGCATCTACACCTGGTGGAGAAACCCCAGGGAGCCAAACTGCGCTCAGGCTTCAAAAGGAGCTGCTAGCGTCTACACCCGAGTTTCGGAGTATCACCAAAACGACACAAAAGACACAGAGAAGCGCAGATACGGAGGCCGGGACCCTATAACCTGGAGACGCGCACATGAACGTAGAGAACAAAGGAATCCATCTTATGTAAGATGATAAAGATCGTATATGACGTATGTATTCCAACAATCCACGTCTTCCCACGGGCCCTCGTGTCACCTACGCTCCTGTGTACCAGCCCACTCTTGGCCTACTCCCATCTCGCCTGCATCATCCTTCCCGCCTGCGCAGTTTACCTAGTATCTGGGTCTCGTGCTCCTGCGACTCACCGTACACCCCCCACTTTAGACCCGGTACATCTAGCGATCCAACAACTCCCCATATCATCCTCTCTCATTTGTCCTACAGTAACCATATAATGTTTGATTAATCAAATGCCGTCTCAATGAATTCAAACACGTACCATCACTGATTGATCTGACTCATCATCGCCCCGCCTTAGGCGTAGCGCAGAGCTGATTAAAAAAATCAATGATCAAGCAGGTTTATGCGTCGAGATGGCTATACTTACATGACTATGCGGGTAAATTGTTTGTTTGAACCCGAACGAAACAGGGACAACAACGCACCCACATAAATGTGAATAATACGAGATACTGTTTCGCCCGAGGTCATGGTTGGACAAGATTAGGGAAGGCCGCGTGTTCCGCAAAATAATCTTGGGGATGAGGAAAACCCAATTTCTACTCGTTTCAAGAAAACTAGGTGCGTACGCGCGATGATTGTATGTGTTCATGCCGGTTAATTGAGTGAATTTGTTTGAGCAAATGAACCAGACAGGAGAGGCTCAACGTACCGAGAATAACAACACAGGGGGTTACCTGAACAGCTGATGTGCCCGAGGTCGTATAGACCATTGGACAAGAATGAGGGAAGCCCGCTTGTTCCACAAGAAAATTGTAAGGCGGGATGGAATAAAAGAGGGCTGAATTGGAACCAACATTCGGACGCCGGCAGTCGAAAACTTCGAGCGAATCGTTTCCCGGATATTGAAGAGAACCCGATGTGTACCGTACACTACGCCCGATTATCATTGAGTAAATATGTTTAAGAAGTGAACCAAACCGAGCAAACCGAGGACAGTCAATATAACGAGAATAAATGGAACACCCAGTGTTACTTGGACAGTTGAAGCGTCCCAGGTTTCGTGGGCTAACGCCTGGTCGAAAGTCGCGATCCACAAAACGATGGAAAAACAATTGGAACCAAATATTCGGACCCGAGCTGCTGTTTTCCCGGCACTTAAAGAGCGCCGATGAGTGTAGCAACCACGCCCCATACTTGCATAGGTTCATGCCAAATCATTGAGTAAAATTGCTTGAACACGAACGAAGCAGGGACAACACACTCGCATTAAATCAAATGACTTGAAACTTATATAAATATACCTCGTGAACTTTGGACCTCTGAGATACAGAACGGCGGGGGGCACGCATATCAAAAAAAGATCTCGAGGGAGGGAAGGGCAAAAGAGTAAATCCAAGATGGACCGAATATTCGGACGCGGGGGAGTCGAACCCCGAGCTTCGCGTCAGAGCAGCCCTTTCCTGTCCAACGAGAACTCGAGCTCGTGCGTACCGTAAACCACGGCCGGTATTGCTGCCGGTCATCTGGGTGAAGTTATCGAATAAAATGTGTTGTCTGAACAAGTGAACGAAACAGCGGAGACATTCAACGCACTGAGAAGGAATTGAAGCCCTTGTGTTGCCTGTGATGCGTCCCAGGTGACTTCTGCGTTGTGTCCCGACAGTCAATAAACGCCGAGATAAAAATTGGTGCACGGCCGCGCGTTCCGCAAAAAAAGGTGTTATTGTACGGAATAAAAGAGGGCTGAATTGGAACCCAAAATTCGGACGCGGGGAGTCGAACCCCGGAATGCGAGCTGGACGTTCTGACCCAACCAAAGAGAGCTCGTGTGTACCGTACACGACGTCCGAATACTTGCTGGGTTCATGCATTTGAAGATTGAATCCTACCATCGATCGACCTCGGGTGCCAGACCCGGAGACTCGAGACAGAGCGTGAATTGTCGGGCGGCGTAAGATTGATGCACCAAGAAAAACATAAATGCCATTTGAGGTCGATCTTGGGAATACACAAAGTCTACCCGCACGGATATATGTAGTTGTGGAGGGCCCGCCGGTGGAGCAGCTTGTGTTGTCAAGGACGCGCCAGTGGAATCTGGATGCACTTCGGCTTAGATATGTCGAGTCAGCTCGGTGGCGAGAGGTCAGAGAGGTGCGATCGCGCGAGGTGGATACGTGGTGTGGTGGATAATATTCGAGGTCTTATGCTCGCTGGGTGGACAAAGGGTGTATGTGTGCCCATGGAGCGTGGACATCTCTGCCTTGGACCGAACGACACAAGATTCAAGCCCATTTTGCAGCGCACCAAGCCCAAACAACGAGCTAGAACATCAATCGATCCTGGCAGCGAGAGCCCGTGTGTACCGTACACGACGTCCGGATACTTACTGGGATCGTGCGTCTAGCAGGACCTGTACATGGGATTGATTATTGAATTTTGCCATTGTCCCAGAGAGCAATTGGCTGACCGGGGATTTGCACAAGACCCACGAAATTAATGGCCAAAAAAATCATAAAGGCACGCAGGTCGATCTTGGGGTACATAAAGTTTAGTGCGCCGGCCGGTGCAATGAAGACGCAACAGGGATGTTTCGGTGCGCAAAAATATATTGGTCGAGGGGTGGAGCGGCTTGTGTTATCAAGGATGCGGTGGATCCACCCAACCTTAGATAAGAGCATGCGGAGTGACGGAGTCGGCTTAGTGGCGGGAGAGGCGCGATCGCGAGGAGGTCTGGTGGATTCGACGTCTTGTGCAGCTCGAAGATATGCTTCCTACGCTGGATGGACGCATGGGGCCAGTGCGTGTATAGAGCGGGTGTGAGGGGATCCGCCTTGCTTTCCTGCAGGCGCGCAGGCAAGACTCTTGCCGCAAGAGGCGATCAGTGTCGGAGATGTCGGCTTTTTCGGCTGGCCGACAGTGGCAGTGCACGCCACTCCCTCTTTTGTCCTGACTCCTCCATCGACCACAAGCCCTCAAGCACGATAGCGAGAGGAAGACGAAAGCAAAAACAGCAGTCCATCCAGCCGATGACGCAGCTAGGCAAGGGACGAGGAGAAGCACTGGTGAGCGACGATAACATGCATGCGTGCGCGCGTCTGGTGCGGTTTACAAGGTGTGTAGCTTTCATGAATACTGAGCCACGTCCTGATAGCATGTCACTGTTAACGCACGTAGCGCTCATGGACTGACGCAACAAAGCAAGGTATGATCTGGCGGCATTTCGTACCTGTCCTCCATCTAATGCATGCATAGATTAGCTTTACGCGTTCGCTCTCCCTCGCTACCGCCAGCCCTGTTTTCTCCATCCTCTATCCGTTCAGCCATACTAACGTTTCCCATAGACAACGATACCTTTCCCAGCAACCCGGCGCAAATACCCTCGGCGTGCACGACTCGGAGGTGTGGGGTGGAGGGAGGAGTGGCGCGGGCGAGGTGCGTTCTCTTGCCCATTCTTTTCTCTTTTGGTCAGATATCTGCGCGGAGGGGCCATGCACGAACGCAGCGCTCACGGGCAGTGTCTGCGCTTCCCTGGAGGCGGGAAGTAAGTACGTCGCGCGAGAAGAAGTAGAGGCGAGAACTCGGAGAAGTGTAGCGCCGACGCGCACCCCCATCGTTTTACTACTTATCCGCTGCTGGGCTTCGCGCTGGGCTTTGAAAGCGGGGAGTCGGTAGGAGCGCGCAACGATATCGCGAACTCCGCGCCCCAGTTGTCCTTCATCGGCGAGCTCCTCCCTTCGCAGGAGTAAAGCGCGACGAGGGCTTGTACTCCCTCTTTGTGGCCCTCTCCTGCCTCCCTCCCATCTTCCTGCCGAGCACGGGGTGCTCTTGCTTTTTCTTCCTTTGTCTGTCTTCTCCTTTCCTCCCGCGAATATCTTGTTAAGCCGTCTCACAGCTGCTCGCTCAAACACACCTCTCTCGAGATATGCGCAGGGTGCGTCCTCTCCGTTCCCTTACTCTTCCCTCTCCCCTGTCCCTGTCTCGTGTTGCCACTTCGATCTTTGAGGGCGCGTGCGCTAGGCGCCCATTAAGCGCCCACCTCATACCCTCGCTGGGATGTATCGGATGTGCGGGCGAGTGGGGGGGTGCGGCTGTGGGTGCGAAATGCGATGTGGGTGCTGATGCAGGTGCAGGCTGACTTCCGCGTGAAGCCCATGCGCGGCGTGTGCGAAACGAATGGATTCTGCATGGATGTGCAGCTCGAGAGCGGTGGACTCGGATGTGCGTGGGGAGAGACACGGGGCGATGTGGAGGAGCCTCGAGTGTGCGCGCACATGGACGTTGATGGGTTACGATGCCGGCCGCGGGCGTGTCATATGTGAAGATGGCGCGGCTAGTTGGCGGCTAGGAGGATGGGATGCGGCCCTGGCGGGTGCGGGCTTGCGAATGCGATGGGTATATATGGATGCGCGGCGTCTGCGAGGGAGATGAAGGGCTGCCCCTCCCTCCGACAGCGCGCTTGTGAAGCTCGGTGGATCTATACGTGCAGAGGGAGGCGTATGCAATTTGATGCGGCCTCGGCGGGTGCAGGTTTATGAGGTGGGCGCGCATGGGGCCAAGCGTGGGGACGGGTTTGCGAGGTGGACGCAATGTCTGTGGGCATACATCCGTGTGGATGTCGTCAGCGGTACATTCACACCCGTGTGGGCGGACCTGCGCGGAGGCGTATGCGATGCGGACTCGGTGGCTGGAGATGTACGAGTCCATACGCAGTGCTGGCGTATTGTACATACGAGGGGCCCCGCGGGCGGTGGAAAGGTGTATAGGTGAAGCGCGGGTGTTCCAGAACGCGGAGTTACGCTGTATAATCTAGCGGACACTCTTTAGACGCGATTTATCCAGCAAGGAGATGACGTGGACAACGATGCAGCTATTGAATATTATAGGGTAGCAGCACAGGATGCTTTTGCTCCCTCTCATCCTGCAGGGTTTCTCGGGAAACTTGTTCATGCTCTCTGCATGTGATTCGAGCAGCGTGAAAACCTCAAGAATATTGATGAAGCAATTGGGATCACCAAAGCATTGCCGGAAGCCCGCCCAGACACTTGTAGGATCAATAGACGGGTTGCGCAGCAGCCACTGAGCCAGCTGGTGGCTAATTCTGTGTGCGCAAATGGTGGCTGGTGGCTCGGTAAGAGTTTAAGTCCCAGGTAGTGAATGACTCTAAAAGGTGGAGTAATGAACGTAGCCATGTATTTCTGGCTCAACAACCACTCTGAACGCTCACCCAGCATAAATTTCTCTCAAATGAGAATTCCTTCGCCTTTCATCAGCCAGCTGGAGGCGTGGAGAGACCCTGTAGTTGCGAATGCTCAGTTGGATCCCAAAACGAGTCAATTGAACCGAAGAAAATATGTCATGAATTTCGCCATTCGAGCCACCAGCCACCATTTGCGCACAGCAGATCAGCCACCAGCTGGCTCGGTGGCTGCTGCGCAACCTGTCTAATGTTATCAACCTAACCCATTTCATATGACTCCGGTTTGAACAGCAACCCGTTGAGTATCCAAATGATATTGAAAAGATAATAGATAGGTTGCGCACGAGCCGCATGCGGGTTTTGTGCATTGTGCAAAGCCGCACGGCAAATTTGAAATCTGCGAGGTGTCAATCAACTATTGTCATATAAGCGTACCTGAGGTGAAGGAGAGGCACTGTGGGGAGAGGGAATGACTTGGGCACTATCGCTGCTGCGTGGCATACATGAAAGTATGGGAAAGGTGAGTGATGTTTTTTGATGCCTGAAAAATCCGGCCTCCCACGGGTGCACATCCAAACACAACAGTGGAATATGAGATTCAGGAGGCATTAAATAGTATTTCAATAGAAAAGAACCAAGACCAGCGAAGAAAAGGCCGCAGCTTTGCACAATGCCCAGAAAGCCGCATGAAGCCGCATGCGGCTGTGCGGCTTTTGCGCAACCTATCTAATTGTGCACCAGTGGGAGGCTTTGGCCCTGCAAGAACCCACTCATCCCCACCGTAGCGCAACTCTCAATAGTCGAGGTGCAGCACTTCGAGCGCGGTTTCTCATCCGAGAGGATTTGAATGACCTTGAAGATGCCGTGAAATTCCACCCGGAAGCTCTGGCTATCAATTCATTAGTCTCATACCCACGCCGTGTTGTCCTTCTAGCCAATCTAGCTACTGCAGTTGAGATACGATTTTAACAGTCTGGGGACCCTAAAGACCTCAACGAGATCTCTCACGAGAAGACCTGCAACTGACTGGCCAACATCCTCAACGCTGGAAATCACTTGAAAATTTGGGTAGAGTACTCAAAATACAATTTAACCAGCGGGGAGATCCAAACGATGTCGATGAGTCCATTGAGCTTCATAAAGAAGGACTCGAATTATATTCCTCCCCAGATTCAAATCGTAGCAAGATCTTCCGCGAGATGGCCCTCTCACTCCGAAACCAGTTTGAGGACTGAGGAAATATATCTGATCTGGATGATGCTATCACAGTTTACAGGGAGCATCTCGCACACTGTCCGCCTTTAGAAATTGGCCAGTCTCTACGCAATTTAGCAGGTGTTCTTCAGATACGGTTCGAAAACCAAAGCAATGCCAAGGATATCGCTGAGCCAATCGAACTGCACCGCAGAGTGCTAGTCCTTGATTCTCTAACTCATAACGACGATACAACTACTCCGAACAACCTGTCTGCAGCAGTTGAATCCCAATTTGAGCAGCAAGGAAACCCAGCGGCTCTCGATGAGGCCATAGAACTGTGCAGGAAAACCCTTGAACTTTGATCTGTCTCTCAGCCACAGCGCACATAATTATTAACAAATCTGGGTATGGCATTGAGAATACGGTTCATTCAGCAGGGAGAGGCAAGAGATCTTGACGAAGCTGTTGAACTTCATCGCCAAGCACTTCAATCTCATGCCGCCGATGATCCGGACCACAGCATAGTACTTGGCAATCTAGCCGCTGTGCTACAGCTACGCTTTCGGGAGCGTCACGGACAAAGGGATATTGATGAGGCAATTCGCCGTTGGAGAGGCGATCAAGATCCGTTCCACAAATTACAACCGGAGCGTCTTGATTCACAATCTAGCCCATGCGCTGGAGCTGCGGTTTGGAGCTGGGAAGGACATGGGAGACATGAATAGACAGGTTGCGCAACAGCCATTGGAGCCATCTGATGGCTGATTTGGCGTGCGCAAATCGATGGCTGGTGGCTTGAATGGCTGACAAACCAAAAGCAAGGTAGCTTATTTCTGGGGGTTAGAATGAGGGCTGATGCAGGTGTATCTCACAGAATTACCCTCAACCTTGTCAGAGCACCAATTCCATCAAAATCAACATATCTTTGCCTCCCATCGGCTAGCCGTAAGTGTGGAAGGGATCATCCGACTGCAGATGGTCACCAGCATTTCCAAATGGGTTGATTCACCGGAAAATGAGTTCAGGCATTGAGCCATTCGAGCCACCAGCCATCGATTTGCGCACGCCAAATCAGCCATCAGATGACTCCAATGGCTGTTGCGCAACCTGTCTAATAAGGCGATTGATTATTTCAAACAAGCATTGGATTCGCATGCCGCCCGATCAAAGACGTAGATCATCTTTACAGCTAGTTGCAGTACCGAAGGCGCGAATGAAAATTTTCCTGCTTGGAAAGTTTTTCAAAGAATTCCCCAGATCTCGGTCAGTTCTTCATGGATTTGGATGAAACTATGCTAGATAATTCGGGCTAATTCATTCGCAATTAGTGATAGAGAGAAACCTGTCAAAATATTTTATAGTGGCTGATCTTGGATTTCAGGCTATTTGGAGGTTATGCCTTCTAGCAAGCCCAGTACTTGTTCTAATGGCCTGATTTTGTGAGACAGAAGATTTGCATGGATTATAAATGAATTATAAATGATATGATAGAACCAAATTTTCATAAAGGTCATGGTTGCATTCAATTCTTACAAGATTTCCAGATCAGAGCAGATTGCCCATCGTCCAGAAGCGATTATAGGAATCATAGAGTGAATCATCTTGGATTTTGGCTCTATCCTATCTTTCTAAATGTATGTTAGTTTGTTGAAAATGAGCTCATTGGAACAAGTACTGGGCTTGCTAGAAGACATCCAACCCCCAAATAGCCTGAAATCCAAGATCAGCCACTATAAAATATTTTGACAGGTTTCTCTCTATCACTAATTGCGAATGAATTAGCCCGAATTATCTAGCATAGTTTCATCCAAATCCATGAAGAACTGATCGAGATCTGGGAATTCTTTAAAAACCATCCCGAACAGGAAATCTTTCATTCGCGCCTTCGGTACTGCAATTAGCCGTAATCAGCTTGGCAGCAGCGATGGCGGCTCGGTTCCAACAGCAGCATGATGCGCAAGATATTGACGAAGCCATTGAGCTCTATCAAGAAGCACTCAATTCATGTCCAGACCCTCACCCCGATCGTGGAAACTCCCTGCAGTTTCGGTAACTCTATACTTTACGGTGCTGAACTATGTGAATCACGTATGGATGCTACGGAAATGGGCATTTCAAAATTGCGGGAGGCATCGACATGCACTTCTTCCTCCACCCTCGATCGCTTCTCTGCCCCAACTGCTTGGACGAAATGGGCTGCGGAAAATAAACCTTCCTCGGCTCTGGATCCGTATAATATCGCACGAGAATCCACATGCTCCCAGAATTAGCTGAATTTTCCTTGAATCTCAAGTCCCGCCAATGAGTATTAACGAAAGGAGACATTACTTCGCTTTCAGCTACATCGGCAAATTTTGCTCTCAGTCTCGATCAGCCTAACGTTGCAGTGGAATTTCTTGAAGCCAGTCGTTCTATATCCTGGTCCCTGGCTCTCCATCGTTGATCCCCAGTTGACGCGTTGGCTCGTGTCAGGTCGGACCTTGCGATGAGCCTGAGGGAACTATCCTGAGGCGGAGACTACGCGTTGCCGTAAACTGAATGAAGATTGGGAGAAGCCAATCAAGGCAGTACGTAGGCTTCCCGGATTCAAGGATTTCCTTCGTCCCCAAAGTACTGTGTCGCTCCGTCAGGCAGCACTATCTGGCCCAGTCGTCATACTGCTTGCCAACGGCTCGTGCTCTTCAGCTTTGATCGTAAAACCCTCCGAGGACGTTCACCATGTGCCACTGCCAGCGATGAATATTGAAAAGTTAGAGCTCTATTCTCGTCTTCCCCACGCGATTTCAAACGGAAATTCCGATGAAAACATCTTGACTGTTGATTCGACGGCTCGTCTTTATGCGGGACGCGAGGACTTTACCAATAAGAGTCCCGACGACATATTGCGTACACACTTGGCCGAGCTTTGGAACCAACTGGTGAAGCCTGTTTTCGGAGCCCTGAACTTGCAGGTAGGTTGCCAATTCCCGTGTTTCCTATATTTCTGATTTCGGTCGAACAAAGAAATCCGAACATCCCCCCCCCCCCCCCCCCCCCCCCGCATATGGTGGTGCCCAACTGGAATGTTCACCTTTCTCCCCCATTCATGCGGCCGGGACTTATGATGCAAATGGAACCGACCGCATCTCAGATTATGTTGTTTCTTCGTACACTCCCACATTGGCTGCTCTCCTTAATCTTCCTCACGTCGCTGACACAGCGTTCAAAATGAGAGCAATCATTGAACCCAATGCTCCAAACTGCCCACTGCTTCTTGGAACAGCGACGGAGCTGGCAACCATTGCGAAGAGAGTTCCGAAAGAATGGTTGACGGCTATCCACAACGGTACAGGTGGCGAGGTCAAGCATCTACAAGAGTGGTCCGTGGCTCATTTCGCTTGCCATGGGATTCAAGATCGGATGAATCCGCTTGATAGCAGCCTCATGCTGTCCGACGGTCGACTCAAGGTATCTCAAATCATGCAGCAATCAGAAAACGAGGAAAGCAGGAAATCAATGTCCCTAGCTTTCCTCAGTGCCTGCGCGACTGCCAAGGGTGACAACAGCACTCCGGATGAGGCCTTGCATCTTGCAGCAACTCTGCTTTTTGCTGGATTTCATGCAGTACAGTCATTCCACGGTCCTTGCATGAACTTTCAGAAATCTGGATTTCTCGCCACAAAATGAAGGTTCTGAGGTGAAATCAAGTCCCTTCAGGATGTGTATAAACATGTATACCATGGACCTACAAAATACTTTGGAAAAATCCAATGCTTTTCGTTTTTTTTGGGCCTAATTAGCGCGCGCCGATATTTTGGCTATCATCGGTCCTTGCATTTCTGTGTAAAAATGGTGAAAATATCATCTAACAAAAACTTCCATACATTATGACCCTTAATGTCTCTCCGGACATTCTTACACAGATAGGTGCTCATAGACCTCCCACCCATGTTCCGATATTATCTGTTAGTGCGGAATTGGTGGGTTTCTAAATCCAACCGGTAATGCATGGTTAACAGGGTTTTCTTCCTTCATCTCTTTCTACCAATGCTCCCTGGCCTCTACATACTCCGCTGTGCCACTCAGGGCCATGGTAGAGTGACTAGACCGTGGTGTTTTTCGATACCACTCGATCGGCCACTCATCTCATTTTTTTTTGTAATCCTCACAGACGACTCTGAAGCACATCCCAGGGCCTTTTCCCAGTTTAAATCAGCCCAGTTTCCTAGCCCCGGCCATTGGCAATGCAAATCTGCCCCTTATATTGCACATTCCCCAATTCCGAGGTAAGCTCGAGTCTTGAAAAAAATGTGGGAAGTGCATTCACATCATATGAAGGGATATAGGTGAAGAAAATATGGACTCTCAGCTCAGAAAAAAAACGACATGCAAGGACCGCAGAAAATGCAAGGACCGTGGAATGACTGTAGGAAAAAAAAATCGGACTTGGTGTGCCAGGACATGTGCTTGCGGACATCCACAAAAGCATGTTTGGAATGTAGCTCGTAGTTCCGAATTTGACTCTCCGTGTACCTTACCAAACAGCCGAATAATACACATGCCAAGGAATCGAACGTAGACCGCATTTTGTACAGCACACATCCAGACTCTACGAGATGTCGTTCGCAGTCCAGAGTTCGCATGAAGTCTGAATGAATCCCTCGCCATTCCTCCAGTCTTCGTCCATTCACAATGTACGGAGACCCCACCCAGTGTTCGAATTTATCATGAGTGCACTTCCGTGCATTTGAGCTTTCAAGTGCAGCCCATTCATGCTCCTCAACATCGAGCAGAGTTAACGTTAACAAATGGTTGCGGCTTCAAATTCTTGAGAAAAGATATTGGAGAATATATTTGGGACGATACTCCTCGCATCCGGGCTGAAGGGATGGATCATGTCTTGTGGTTCGTAACACGTGAACGTGCAGGGCGGACTGTCTTTCTTTTCTCTTCCAACCCATTCTTGCTCACTGACCTTTACTTCGGGAAAGATAATTAAAATAATCAGGCGTAGCGTGATTCGGCATTGTATCTGGACGTCTGGGGTTCAATTGCTCTTCGTTCGAATAAAACGTTGATGGAGCTTTTTTTTCCATGACCGGGCCAGGGTGTTGAGACATCCAGATTTGAGGGTCCCAACTTCGGCCCCAACTTCGCTCAAAGTTGGAACTTGAAATAGTTTGTGAATGTAGTTGAATGTCAAGTAGGGCACCGGACCACGACTTGACATCCAACTTCGACCCCAGCTTCAAGTCCAAACTTCACCGAAATTATTTGGGGCAGCTCCCGGGGCAAAAATATATCAAGTTGAGTCTTGAGTTGGGGACGAAGTTAAATTATGGGGCCTAAGTTGGGATGAAAAAGAAGATGTCTGAAACACCCTATTTTTGTTGAGACCGGAACTCAGCTACGCGTGAGGATTTTTCTCTGATACTGAGTGTTTTCCTTCTATTCCGTTGTTATTAAAATTCACCCCAGAATGAATTGACAGTAGGATAGAAAATACCACCAGATTCGCGGCATATGAAGTTCTTCGAGTCCGGGCGTCCGACCTTAGGTCGGATCAGCTTCTTTTCAACGGTCAGTCTTCAACGAAGGATTTATTTTTCACTCAACTATTTCACGCACGCACAAGAACACGCATGTTGGATTCTCTCAAGACCGCTGCTCTTCAGCTTCACAAGGCAACTCTAGTCTCCATAATGTCAAGACCCCGTTCATCCCCTTAAAACCGCGCTCCACTGACGCTGTACACCTCAAAATTCCAAGTCCACATCCATGCCCAACGACTACCACTCCAGAGGATTAAACGCCGGAATGTATATCATCCTGTCAATCTAATGTGTTTTTTTTTTGTTTCCAACTTGTGTGTTTCGTGTTCTGTGAGGGCAATTGCAACGCGGGGGATTTTTCGCTTTTCTTTTCCGTAGTGCTACGGGTGAACTACGAAAAACTACAGCAAACCTACAGACACTACGTAATCAGGCCAAAACTACAGCAAACTACGTAGGACACCAAAAACTACAGAGCGCAACATAGAGGGCAACCTTACCGGTATGCCTACAGTCACTACGACCACTACAGCCACTATAGCCTTTACGTAGCGCTACGCAGAGGACGCAGGGTTTGCTGATGGAGGTGTAGGTGTGAGTGCGAGAGACTCCTCGGTGGACAGTGATTGTATTGTTGATGGACAGTGGAGATCCGTTGCCTCTCTGTGCTCTTGGTCATCCTCTGTAGCACGGGGCTCCTCGCCTACATCCACCAGGCGTTCCCGGATGAAGGCCACGATCCCAGCCAATTCTGAGCCAGGCAGGCCACCTTCCGTATGTATTGTAGGAAAGTCTTCATGCCATCGGCGCACAAGAGCTCTGCGCTGAAATAGATGTGCCAGCCCCAGCGCAGACAGCGGTCTGTGCCCTGTTTGTTATCCCAGAAATGAGATACCATGCTCGGAATATGCTAACACTTACCCAAAGCAAAGTAAACGACATTGGCACCGAAAAGAAGTGTGAATGCGCCGTCGACGAAAGCCCAAAAACCACCAAGGTCTGAAACACCAGCCGTATGTGACGCATCGGGTACGTCCTGGAGGTATTCCGTGGGATTGGGGTATACAAAGGGTTGACGTAAGGTCAACATCCCAATATCAGGTCCGACGACTTCGGTGGTTGGATCAGTTTGCAGGCCGGTGATTTCAGGTTTAAACATCCACGTCTAAAGGAAGTCGGAGTAGTTTGGTGTGTTAGGAAGACATCACATACGGAATAAGAACCATGCAGCAGCCTTGCTTTCCAGGTTAATAACCCGAACAGGCGGGATCCGGGAAGCAACGGAGTAGGAATAGGATACACGAGGTATGGACGATCAACGCCTTTTTCATCCCGTAGGTTTACATAGCCTCGCCGAGAATACCACGATGAGACATATACGTACACACCTTTCATTTCTGGTGTGATCCGTATAGAAATGGACATGCTTTGTATATGTGACCATCCGATCGGACCTAAGGAAACTTAGGTAAGCAATAACGGTTGTTTGTGAAAGGTTGACAATTGACATACAGTGAATTATAATCATGGGGCCCTGGTTATTCCAGTCCCCCCACGGGGCGGGTGACGCAGAACAATTAACCTGAGAATTTCTGAATGTAGGTTGGGGGTCCCTGACCGGATATTGGGTGTGTACGGATGGCCATTCTGGAACGATAAAGGGCCAGTTATATAGTACCCCATACACAGTGATGTCGTTTAAGCATGTGTCATTGCAATGTACCCTGCTAAATGGGTGCTATAAATGTGATTGGTAGAGGTAGAGGACAGGAAGAGGAAATTGCTACATACGATCACGATAGAGGCATTCCCTCTGAGGGCGCTGGTGAACAGCTCCCGTTGGTCGATGAATGAAGGATATATGAGGGATTTTGTGTAAATTTCCGCTTGAGTTGGAGTGATCACAGTCCAATAGTATCCCAAGGCCGGTACCACAATTGCAATACAAATGACAACCAAAGCTCTTGCGAAAATTATCAGTTTTGACTCTCTCCTGCCCAACAAAGGGAGAAAAAAGTTAGACGCTATCCGTTCATCGCACTTATTTCCATACCTTACAAGGGGACGTGCTAGGGGGCGATGGAGGAGAACAGCGGTGAGAGTGTAAGGTGGATATGAACGCATACAACAGCCAAAGAACTCAAGTCGTTGGCAAAAAAACCTCTCTCTTGTTTGAATGATCGTGGATATTCGGAATACTGCGGAAGTCGTTAAAGTGACCATTCCGATGACCGCAAATATTTGGAAGGATGGGAGGGAGTAGAAGGAATAACCGAGCAACCGGGAATCGTAAGAGAGCAAGAATCTGAATCCCATTGCGAATGCAAGGGACACTACTATAATCATCTCTGTTTAGTGGACCAAAGACATCAGAGGCTATATTGCTCACCGCCAATTTCGAGGAAAACCACTGCTAAATCAATAACCGCCAAACCGCGCACGGGCCATCTGAATAAACTTTACTCAAGTCCAAGTCAAGAGTCAACTCGAGATCTGGTCAAGTGATGACACACGCAAGAATGTGGTGAATGCATATCTCGATGCCCCACAGGAAATTCGGCATGACCGAAAAGTTTGAGACTTTGATATAACCGGGTGGCAAATCTGAGCCGATGTTACTAGTGAAACCGAAGCCTGTCTGTAACAAAGATAGTCCCAGTAGTACCATAAAAGCGACATCTGCCAGGAGAAGTAGCCGTAGGTTGTAGACTCTAACGTTTGGGTTGTAGAGGAGAGTGAGCGAGATCATGATCCTACGACGAAGCAACTGTCTTTCTCATATATGTACATGATCACATCGCATGTCCTTCACATTGCAAATTAACTGCCGTTGGGATGTGACATTCATGAAGGTTTAACAGACAACACAAGGGACAGTGATAGATTAGCACGGTATTTATGTCATGCAAAAGTGATGGTTTCATGCTTGGCGAAATTCGACTGCACTAACAGGCAACCAGTCCGCATTAATCACTCGAACAGCACAGGATGTTTGTCAACCGTTACCAAACCGTTACTATCGAAGGCTGGAGCCGTCCGTCCCCAAGAAGTTAATTACCTTGAAAAGCGAGCGGTGATAAGATCGAGGTGAGGAATATGATGTGTGGATCAGAAGTACAGACACCGGCTGGACATCAGCGATGATTCCCAGCACCCCTATAAGGGATATGGGCTCGCACAAAATCTGGTTGTGTGGGACAAGATTTTAATCAGCAATTACCAATTATGTTCTTGGCATTGACAGCGGGACGACGTCGGCCATTATCATTCAGATCTCACCCGAACTGCAGCCGGATCCAACCCCAGTCACACAAACAAATCTCCTGCTCCTCGTCTAGAATGTGACTGATACCATGGTCTCTCTGATGGTCATTCCATCCTTGGTCTCACCCGACTCACCATTCCAAATATCGCTCGGTGTCCTCTTGTGAGTTCTGACAGAGAGGATAACGCTCCCCCACTCACTACAGAGGCTCTGCCGTCACGCCGTGCGCTCACTCCGGCCAAGGCGTGCTGCACACCACGTCCCACTTCTCGCCCAGTTCATTCCTGTATGAGCTTGTGAGGTAAGATGGAAGTGAAGAACGGGAGGATACACCAGCTATAAATTCCCACGCAAAGTCCTAGCATTACTACAAGCGTGTTGAGTTAGAGTTAGTTACTGTGTAGCCCGCAAAAATAACTGGTCAGACTCGACGTCGGACATGGAATAACAAAATAAAAGTAAAGAATCACGTCTCCGGCTCAAATCGGACGCGGGGAGTCGAACCCCGGACTGCGACTGCAGAGTAATAACTACCAACAGCGGCCCCAGAATAAATTGAACATCGGGCGGTTCTTGAATAGCTGACGCGGCCGAGGTTATTCGCCGTTGTGGGCGAACACCTGGTTGAAAGCCGCGCGGTTCACAAACAGATATTACGGAAGAAGAGTAAGTGCAAGATGGACCGGTATATTCGAATGCGGGGGAGCAACGGTCACGGTAACGGACCGTCTGTTGTGTTGCCTTTGTCACGGTAACGGTGGGACTGGTTGCCCAAAAAAAATCATGACATTGACGAATAAAATTGAGAAAAAAAAAATCTGGCCTTGGAAACAGGCCAGAATAGGCATGAAACCGGGTTTTCTCCGTAGGCAGCACCAGATACGTGCGGAGATTCCTTGCATTTGGCCAGTTTCCGGATGAAAAATTGTTTTCCCGTTGCCTAACGGTCACGCTCACGGTGGCCCCCATTGTCTGAAAAAGAGGCAACGGGTATGTCACGGTCCCTGGGCCGTTTCTCCCCTACATATCGAGACTGAATCAATGCACGGACTTGATTGCAAAAAAACTGTGGCCAGGCCTTCAAATGGCGCGTAAGGATGTGGTTTCTTTGAAAAGTAGGTAGGTGTTCAGAGCCACCGAATGGACGCCATCTACGCACTTGCAACACCATTCGCGGCCCGACTGAGTTCTCGCTGGCATTGCCTTTTTCGTCCATTTGCGCGTGACACGCCGCACCGCGTCGCGTCGGTCACTTTCCACTTTCCAGTCTCGAATTTTTTCCTCCCATGTTAGAGGCCCGACGTGCTCTTTTTGGACTCTTCCGATCCCACCCCGCCGAGTCTCAAGAACACGCAAGACTTCCGAATGGACCAGTACAGTGGCCAGCGCGCGATGCCTTTCCATACCCTGAGCAATTCGGTCCTGGTATTTTTTCTTTGCGTATTCAACATTAACCGAGCTTCACACACTCAACAGCTCCTAGCCTTGGCTTTTTCTACCCTCAAACCGCATTTTATGGCATCCATGGCCAGCAAAATGGTGACTTCAAAGATATAACATTGCATCACTCCATAACTGCCCTTATCCTGGCGCCGGGCTTCAGAATCCCTTCAACATGCATTCTTACATGCTGTCTGGACCACCGCTGCTTTTTACGACCCCTTGCAGCAAGGAATACGGCCGAATTACTTTTTTCAAGGCCCCCAAGTGTCAAGACAAGCCCTAAGTTGGCTAGACGTTGGGTGACAGGGAACACCCCGGCTGGGACAATGGTCGAATAACCCTGTTAGAAAGTAATGTGATACCCCACTCAGAGATAGTATTGAATAACCTCATCATCAGGAGGAGGTAGTTGGCTTATATCAATGGTGGGGGGGATTGTGAATGATCCAAAGGCAGTATAGTAACTGCCTAGACACCAGACTCGAGAAGACCTCGAGGAGAGAAGAATATAAAGCAGAGGATAGGACAGGGTAGTGATGAGGAACACTGCGTTGTTGTCCAGCCAAGGTAGACTTGATATTAGATGAGATAGAATCTACAGTACATGAGATTCTACCGAGTTTATATACTGTATCTGTCTAGGAGTCGATCGATCTCAACTGTAACACATAGGGTGTGTTTGAATGTACAGGGTCATCGATCAGGACCAAGGGGTGTGTCCCTACATGTTTGCATAAGGAGGTTTTCCTCCCTATGTGTTATCCAATGTTGGAAACACAATAATCCAATCGGCATTACTGAAGTAACGCACTTTGATGTCTTCTTGGTGCGTGGAAGTTTGTGAAATAACCCGGTTGGGTTGGGTTTATGGAATAACCCGGTTGGTGTTTGGAATAAACCCACCATGGAAAGCCGAAAAAAGGTTCGCGAATGCCAAATCATGACACCAAGCACCACCTTTCCAGCCACCTATTTATGCTCCACCGAATTACCCACCTCCTAATCACCCATTGTCCTCTGTACCTGGTCAACAGCATGTAAATTCAGTTCCACATTCGACGCTCCAGCGTATGCACCACAGTCTGGCGGCAGAGAGAGAAGTGCCGAAAGAAGAAAGTGAGCTGTCAGCGGGAATGTATATTGGCGAAAGTTAATGACGCTACATTTAGGTTTAGACACCTTTAATTACCCAACAGGCTCTGTGCGTCGCGAAGTCGTCTTTGGAACTGAGGGGAGCCGATGGAATTATAGCAAATGGGCATAGCGCTCGTTGGGCAAGTCTTCACACAATGGCCAGTCTGCTGAGACGTGTGCCTGCTTGGGAGCCCATTTGCCGCGAATGCGAGTGAGTCTCCCGTCCTTTGACTCAAGTTGATTCGCGCAAGAAGCAGATCGCCAAAGGCTGCACATTTGCGACCTGCCCATCCAATGAGCCATTGCTACATCAAACCTGCAAGACTCGCTCGTACAACTACAAGACAGCCCGAGACGGTACTGACTATCTTGTATGGGAACACGAAGGAGAACACGACACCCACGAGCGACCGATAGGCGGCAACCTATCCCAATCAGAGCAGGCCCAGCTCAACGAGCAACTCCATCGTCGGCAGACTGCCAGTGTCCACCAACTTCGGACTGGTGATACTGGGCCTGGTTCAGTGCCGCTGGCTGACATCTCCCCGGCGCTTGAGCATCGTGTCAGCCTTGGTGTCAATTGCACTGAGTGCTAACAACCAACTGCCTATTAGCCTTGTGATGCAGCCATTGGAGCCACCCAATGGCTGATTCGCGTTGCATCATCTGGTGGCTCCACTGCCCTAAATTTATACCCAATGGCTCCGACAGCCATCCGCGGGTATTTTTGGTGGGCGGAGCCACCAGATGACGCAACGCGAATCAGCCATTGGGTGGCTCCAATGGCTGCATTGCAAACACTCTATTAGAAGCAGATCACAGGAGCTGAAAAGGTGCTTACCGAACAGGCCCCCAGTTTACAGCCTTTGTCAGTGCCGGAGGCACGAATCAGAAAAATGCCATTTTGGGCACTTTCTGATCCCCGCGACCGATTTGCCCATATCTCGATGGATTCTGCACGGATTGAGATGGGAAGTAGGGAGATAATTTGGGGTAATTAATGCGCATCTCGGGTCGGGGGGTTCTTGAATAGCCGACGCAGCCGAGGTTATTCGCCGTTGTGGGCGAACACCTGGTTGAAAGCCGCGCGGTTCACAAACAGATGTAACCGAGAAAGAGTAAGTCCAAGATGGACCGGTATATTTGGACGCGGGGAGTCGAACCTCATGCTGCAAGCTAATGGTTTCCCGGCTCTGGAAGAGCACTCGATGTGTACCGTACGCCACGCCCGATCATTTGTGCTGGTCGGCTGGACGAAGGTATCGCGGAAAATAAATGGTTTGTTTGAAAGCGAACGAAAGAGAGACAACAACGCACCCCAATAAATTTGAATGTTGCGAAATATTACTTGAGCAGTTGAAGCGCCGGAGGTTATTCCCAGTTGTGGGGTAACACCCAATGGAAAGCCGCGGCACAAAAAGTATCCTGAGGGAGGGAAAGAATAAAAGGGTAAATCTAAGATCGACCGATTATGCGGACGCGGGGAGTCGAACCCCGGAATGCAAGCTAGACGTTCTCTAACAACGACTTGAAATAAAAGAGAGCTCGTGTGTACCTTACACCACGCCTGATTGATTTTTGCTGGGCATCTGCTCGAAATTATTGAGAGAAATGGATTCATTGAACAAGCGAACGAAACAGGGTACCCGCAATAAATTGAACACCAGATGTGACTTGAGCGGTTAATGTGCCCGAGTCCCGAGGTTATTATCTGTGTGACTGTGTTAACTCATATAAGTCCTCTCCAAAAATATTTATCTTGAGGAGGAATAAAAGGGAAATACTCAACAGTGACATTCGGATGCGGGGAGTCGAATCTTGGATAGCGAGCTACAACATGTGATCTAGTGGCACCACGTCCGAATACTTGGTCAGCTCATGCACCCGCCTGAAAATTGAATGTGGAATTCAAACTTGCCATCGACGGTCCGACTTCGGGAGACTGCGTTGTTCGGTGACCTTCTGGGAGGAGATATTCGGCGCGCATGCGAATGGGAGGCGTGCAATGAACTTGAGGACGCAATAGGGATGTCTTTGTGCGCAGGAATAGATTGGTGGGTGTGGTGCGTAGCTTGACTCATGAGGCATATCATATATGTCATGCGCACCCGGAGATATCGCGGCGTCCATGCGCAGGGACAAGAGGCACGCGGAACTAAAGTTTCCGACATCAACCTCAGAAAGTTTTGACATGCTGTGCATACGAGGAGGAGGAGGGTCCGGATCGCGGTCCGCACCCTGCTCAGCCAAAACCGGCAAAAACAAAAAGTTTTTATGACATCATCGTTTCGTTAGCCATTTTTGGAACTGATGTCAGCGCCGACTGTCATCCATCACCAAGGTTGTTTTATTCCTTGTAACATGTACCGAATAGAATAAAATATTCTGAGGAGACAGAATGGTGGAGAATCTATGAAAATGGGAGGGTAGGGAAAATCTTGGAGGGATTCAACCCGAACTGAGAAGCCAAAAGAAAAGTTTACCTTTCGGGCGGTCAAAAGTGGTCCATCAGCACAGCTTTCCTTTTTTGGGGGCCTTGTCAAGGAGGTCTGTGTGCGATCGGGAATTCCCGCGTGCCTCTTGGCGCAGGGACCAACGTGCGGTAACGGTCCGCGTTTGGAGTCGATGTCCGAATGATCCGATCTAGATGACGTTCAGGTGGCAGTGCACCGCATTTTAGGCTTTCGTCTTTCGTCTTCAAGCTTGGACGCCCATTCACTGGACAGAGAGCCTTCTGAGCCTTCCATGCACTCGCTTTGCCTTGAAAATAGCCCCGCCCTCCATCCACCACGAGCGCGAATCCAAATCAGCCCAAATGGTACTCAGGAGGACGAAGAAAGCCTGCGAGCGTGACGACGGCGACCCGGAGTTTAGAGTTCAGAGGCCCTAGCAGTCAGCGTTCCGACGACCCGGACGCGCATACGTGGGTCCGTGTGTGCGCCGTTATGGTCCCCACAGATGACGAGACACTCCTCTCTCTTAAACGACACGCTGCGCACTTCCTCGGGATGTACGACTCGGAGCTGTGATACACTGAGTGAAGTGGAGGCGAGGAATGGTTCGGACGAGGTGCGTTATCTTGCACATCATTTCCTTCCTTTTCGGTTCGCTATCTGCGCAGAGGTTAGGAGCTGCGCGGCGCTCTCTTTACCTCACGGCTACTCGAGAGCTGGGCCTGCGCGTCGCTTCACCTGATGGCTGTTGATGCGCCTCTTTCCCTCCCGCCTGCGTTCCGGGCTGGGCTTCGCGAGCGGGGAGATGGGAGGACCGGGTTCTCCTTCACGGGATCTCAAGTAGGATTCCGCCAATGAGTGACTTCCTCCGCAGGACCATCCAGCGGCACGGGCTCGGACCCCCCTCCCTATCTTTCTTTCCTCTCGCTGGGCTTCCCCTCCCTTCCCTTTCCGTAATTGTCTTACTGACCCACCTCACAGCTGCACGCATAAAGGGACCCTTCTCTCTGCTACGTGTATACTCCTCCCTTCCCTTCTCTCATCTTCCTCTATTTCAACTTTCTTTTCTTTCGGCTTTCGCGCATCCCTATGAGGAATGGGTCAGGCGCCCATTGAGCGCCCGTCCCATTCGAATCATCATTCTTCGCTACGATGTATCGTGCCACCACGGCGCCGTCGGGTGCGCGTGCGGCGGCGGCGAATGTGCTGCTCAGGCTCCCTGCCGGGATTTCTGTGTGCGGGACATGCGCACACGGGCAAGTTCCTGTGCCGGGTTCTGGTGCGACAGCCTGCGTGCGCCGTGGATATCCCGGCGCGCTGCTGGCAAGGGATCCACTCGCCGAGGGAGAGGCGGGCGTGCTCGTGATGATGGCGGGTGCATGGGACGCGAGTGAAAATGCTCAGGGAAGGCTCCACAAGTAGGGAGGGGTGCGAGAGATTGTAAGCACGCATATAGACTCAGCGAGCGGGAGCTGCGTGTGCGCGCACGCAATGGCGATGGCGCGGATGCGGATGCCTAAGTGCGGTGTCGATGTCTCCACGTGTGATGGAACGCGGCTAGTGCATGCCTGCCTCGACGTTTGTGACGACCGCGGTGGCTCAGCGCAAGTGTACTCGATGCGCAGTCGACTCGACGGCGGACTTGCTCTGTGAGGCGGGAGTGGTTGGATGGGGTGGAAAGTGCGGCACACACGCCGATACATTGGTGGAGAGCTGAGCGTGTGGAGGTCGGTGGATCTATGCGGGCGGATGTGCGGGTGGGCGTACGCGGGGCAGGTGTATGTGAGACGGGTAGTGTGTAGGTGTGGAGGTCGATGCGGTGCCGGCGTATTGTACGTTCGCAGGGACCTGCGAGTGGTGGATTCGACGGAGACAGGCTATAAGCGCTGAAGTTACCGCGGACATCTCGCATTTCTTGTGCTGGGTGTACGCACCGTGTTCGAGTGCTCGTACGTCTCTGGAGCGGGCAGATGTGTGCACATGGTGGTGCTCTGCCTTGGAAACTTAATGCGCGATGTGCCTTGACAAGCGGCTCCGCTTTGCTTTCCATCTGAGTGCATCAACATGCGGACACGATGATGCAGCACCACCCGGGCCAGATGCATCACAGTCCGTCTCCGCGTGGACAGCAAGAGGCTGCTGTAAGCGAGAGATTAGCCGCCATGGATCATTTTTTGGCCTGAGTAGCCCGTCTCTTCTCTCGATGCTGGCAAGCCAAGGGTGAAGGTGCGGATGATCTGGGGGCCTGCGGGGGAAGTTACGAATCCCCGCTCCCAACTCGTCCCCTCGCTGCAGATGTGGAGGGTGTATATGTATGCGCGAAGGTCCATGCGGTGTGCGGCTGGGCGGTTCATTTCCGCCCCTCCTTTTTGCGTTTGCTTTCCACGCGACGTCCGTCCATAACTTATTTCTCATTATGCGCGGGCACATTCCTCGAGGCAGGCTAGTTCTCCTGCAGCTTGTATTTGACCATATGGTAAAGCGGCATGGTCTTGGTGTATGTGTATACGCGTTGTGTTGCAGTGTGCGCGAGTAAGTGTCTCTTGCGGTTCGTGCTGTCTGAGCCCTTCTAACACTTTTCTGTCCGAGTGGTTTACAAACGACGTAGTACTTTACTTGTATTGCGCGCGCACAAATAAAGCCGTCTCTCACCTATTCGGACCCTGAGTTGAACGTTGAACCCCGGAACTACGAGGTGTGGTGCTAAACTAGAAAACAACCAGTACTACCGGTTGCTCAATCCACCTCTTTATAAAATTAAGCATGTCTGTCCGAAGCGTTTATCAACCCCGCGATCAAGCTGTACTCTTCTCATCGGAACTATTGACCGACCTAAGTGACGGGACAACCATCTATTCAGTATCCACTGGACTATGGGTTGTTGAGCTCAGATCAGATGACGCCGGTGCTTTCAGCAGACGAGCCACTGTATAGGTCAGTTCCCAACCAAGTAATATGTAAATTAGCACATATGAACCACCGTTGTGTTGTTATGCGTAGGCACGGCCTTCGGACCACTTGTCTCGAGTCAGATTTACGGATTAAGAAGGTCTTACTGCACTGACCCAACGTACGTGAGGTTTTGCTGGAGCGACACTCTATGTACAAATTTACAACTTTACTTCATTGGAATTGGCACATGTAATGCCTATATTGCAGAACCAAAGGTAACTTACGTCTTTTACCCTTCCTCTGATATAATAATGCCATTCCTTGCGGACCTAGGCTGTCCGCCTCGCCGCAGAGTCCCCGAGGCCATGATCAGATCGGATTATCCTGCATATTAAACTGAAGAAATACGGAAGAAAAAGTCTGGCGGTGGTATTCACAACATATTTGAATATCAGTAAACATCATACTGTATTTATGTGTAGGGGAGCAACGGCCACGGTAACGGTCCGTCCGTTGCGTTGCCTTTGTCACGGTCACAGTGAGCTCGGTTGCTTCGAAAAAATCGTGACATTGACGAAAGAAATCCGAAAAAAATTCCTGGCCTCGGGAATAGGTCGGGAAAGTCACGAAACCAGTATTTCTCCTCCGGGAAGCACTAGATAAGTGCTAGAAATCCCGTATTTGGTCTGTTTCTGAGGGAAAAATATTTATCTCGTTGCCTTCTGAGGCAACGGTCACGCTCACGGTGGCCTCCGTTGCCTGAAAAAGAGGCAACAAGTATGTCACGGTCCTTGGTTGGTTGCTCCCCAACATATCGAGACAGTACTTTGACTCATATGACCCTCAGCACAGTCAACTCTTGCCTTGGCTTGTTGAGTTATGAACAATTGGCATCTAATGTACATTGTATACTGTATTCAACGGAGGACAAGGTTCAGTGAGATTAATTTACTAATATTCATACTCCTATGTGAATGAAGGGTATCCATCTTGCATAAGGAACTTTATTATTTTTCAAATGTTTGACTGCAAGCTGTAAAGCCTCAGCCGCATCAGTGTGTTTCGGGTGTTGACCATCACGGAACAGATGAGAGTATACAATCTCTGCAACCACTGGACCATCGCTATCATTCATAGACCACATGGTTCCAATTGCACTTTGAAACCCGGCAGTAATGAATTCACCACCGAGGTAAAATGATTCATTTACGAGCTGAGTATCACCCATCGCAGTCTGACATGCAGCAAGGAGTACAAACTGTGCACATCGGAGAGGCATGCGAAGAATGGTTTCCAGCTCTAGATCCCCGCCATAAAGCCGCAGATGGCGTTGGGTTGGGTACAGGGGATTTTGATATCCATGTCAAGCCAGGTGAACCCAGGAGCATTTCTGGAGTTGGAGTTTCACAGCATTCACTGTGGCCTGCTCTCCAAGAAGATACTGGACCTGAGAATCCTTGGCAATGGAGAGAATCTTCTTGACTTCAGGTTCTACACTGTTGAGGAACCTGCTTCTTGTGGAATCTGTAGGTGTAACTGAATCTGTAGGTGTAACTCCAACAACAGCCAATAGACAGGTTGCGCACGAGCCGCATGCGGGTTTTGTGCATTGTGCAAAGCCACACGGCAAAGTTGAAATCTGCGAGGTGTCGATCAACTATTGTAATATAAGCGTACCTGAGGTGAAGGAGAGGCACTGTGGGAAGAGGGAAGGACCTGGGCACTATCGCTGCTGCGTGGCATACATGAAAGTATGGGAAAGGTGAGTGATGTTTTTTGATGCCTGAAAAATCCGGCCTCCCACGGGTGCACATCCAAAACACAACACTCCCGGGAGTGGAATATGAGATTCAGGAGGCATTAAATAGTATTTCGATAGAAAAGAACCAAGACCAGCGAAGAAAAGGCCGCAGCTTTGCACAATGCCCAAAAAAGCCGCATGAAGCCGCATGCGGCTGTGCGGCTTTTGCGCAACCTATCTAATTTGGGTGCAATGCTGGATGGGTTCTTAGCATATGCATCAAGCAGAGATCCCAGAGTTGATGTGTATGAGTGAATGAATTCATCTTTAGGTGGGCTTGCATGCAAAGGCAATCTTGAAAATGCGCCTGTTGGGAGCCACCAGAGTCTCCCATCATAAATATCATGCTGAGGGACAATGGGCAAATTAGGTGCAAAGTGAATGAATCAGTTGTTTGACTGACAAATTTTAAAACTTGATATACTGGCCTCACGACACCCGTCTAGAGCCAGTTCAACATATCTTCAAAGCACTCTTGAGTTGGTTTTTTTGAAAAGCTCTCACGCCCAGCAAAAATTCTCGAGGATGGTGACTGCCCTTGGTCTCTGACATTGGAGCGAATAAGCAAGCCTTTCAGCATGTCTCGTTGTGATTTGAGCAAGGTCATTGTTACATTTTGGAGTGGAACATGAACTGGTTCTGAAGTTGGATTGGGGAGGATTATTGCATCACAGTAGTGTTGGTGACTGCTGAGGATTATCACAGGACCTCTTTGGGATGCATGACAAAGAACATCATAGGATTTTGGAAGGAGAAAGTATTCAAACCCTGGCTGGTTGCGAATCTCTTCCAGCAGTTTCTTTCTGTCTTCAACAATGCTGATTAGATCAGTAAGTGTTCCACTGTAAAGTTTGGAAGATGGATCCAACAATGTGGCCTGATGAGGAGGAAGGGCATCAACATTAGTATTCAACTGGAGTATTTGTTGAACTATAAAAAATTGGTTTCAAACGTCGCCGCCGACTCCTCTCGAGGCGCGAGATATATATCGGCTGATGACGCAACAAGTATAAGTCGTTACGTGGAAGAATATCAATACGACGAGGCTCCTGTGAGATGATGGGAAGAATGGAAGAAGGAAAAGACGAGATGAGACCGGATCGCCCCGGGCCGGCGCGCCGTTTAAGCGTTACGGATGCATCGGCACCTCGACGCCCGTTTTTCTCTCTCCCTGCCATCATAGCCGCTCGTCCTTTGATTCAATCCAAGGCCTTCTCCATGGCCGCCTTCTCAGGCACGGGTCCAACTCTTCCACGGGAATTGTAGAAGATTATATTCGAAATGGCGGCCTTGAAGTATCCGCTTTCTATGCCATCGATGGTGCGGGTGGACCAGCGCGTGAAGATTTGGTACATTCTCTCTTTTGCTTTTTCTTTCCCTTCTTACAATTTTGATGTGTTACACCTTACGGATGGTCAATAGGATTGAACCTCAGCTATACAAAGTCCTCATGATCGATATTGCACCTGGGCGGTCCACATATGCTCAATGCATCCTCGTATGCTCCCTCCGTACGGTCCAAAAGCTGATTGCGTCGAGCTCAAGACGCACACCCATGCTCCACGAACATGTCCGCCATGTCATACTCTGCCTGAAAGATGTTGCCCTCAAATTTTATCCCTCTGCAACTCTACAGTGAATCTTGTCATCACTGATACTCGTCATGGGCGGGAGATCCTGCCACTGTTGGCCAGTCTTCCGCTGAAACGCTTAGGTCTGCGTGCATGATGGATCGACAATGTACTTCACGGGACCTTCACGGACGCGGCCTTCACTGATGTTACGGATCTTCACATTCACGGATCTGACGCCTGGGCGTATCCGTCTTGGTCCATCCTTGTATGCCCTCTGCGGCTCACCTATCTATCCTTGGCGGAGAATTGCGTGATAGAGTCCACCTGTCGTTCTGCTCTCCAGCGTTGCCCGTTATTCGAGGTTCTGGTGTGGTTTTTGCGCGATCGTTATCAATACACCCGTTTCCGTTACGACACCTGGCAGTCGCTCAGTCACATTACCGATTCGCGATTCGTTCAGTTGAAGGTGCCGGATCACTGGGCGAAATGGGAGTGTGGTGCACATGGATTCGACGACTACCAGCAACAGCAGGGTTTCAGTTTAAACCGCATCGTGTCCTACGAGACCCCTGGGTTTAAACCGGTTCAAACCATAATGGTTCAAACCGTTGATGAGCCGCGGATACGGCCAGGCGTGGAAACACAGTTTATTTTCCAATTTAAGACTATAATATATTCTATAGCCGCCTATACATTCCATCTCTTACAAAGGGTTAATGCAGAGGTCCGGGCAGTTAACTAGGAGACAGTAGCGTGTGGTACAAGCCCATGTTCTGTTATATTCTGACAGTGTTACGCACTGGAGGGATATTCGCAACATAAGCTTATACTTAAACTCGATCTTCTTACCGGTCCACACGGCCTGGGAAGACGGGGCGTTCCCTCTAATCAAGGGCATATTAAAATCCATCTAAAGACGTGGTTGCAGGACGTGGACAGCGATGGGGATATCTGCGCTACACAACGAGAGCAGGAAATCACGAGGGTCAATTGTTAACGGGAATATCCGTACCAACAAAGGCGGCAGTATGAAGCCGGCGGCAAGGGAAAGTCGTAATGATGACAAAGTGTTCATCATATAAAAGGGGACGTCTACCAACGGCTTAACGGCAGTAAGCTTAACCGAGAATGTGGCAGTGCACGGATCACTGAGGATACGCGCCGCTTGGACCACGTCAGTTCAATGGACCGAGGAGTCCGAATTGACTCAGGAAATAGTGGACGTAATGGTAGAACAATGGGACCGCAGTTGTGGGCCCATGATTAATAAGACGGCAGGGAGTGCCGAAGGGTTACGAATCCTGCCAGGCTCCACAATATTATGAATCTTAGAATTTTACTTTTATATTATCTCGATCCGGTTCAGTTTGTATATTAAATAAGTGTAGACGTACGTGTTCCTTCTACTTTAGGATAGGTGTACCGTTGTTCCGGTTTTACATTGTCTGTCTAAATGGGGTAGCTAGGAGTAGTATAAATTAGCAGCGAGATATACGGTTAAGCCAGTGGATCGTACCCTTCTTGTTAGACGCACGGCTAGACAGCACGTGGACGTTAGAAGAAGTTTGCAATCCGTTCGGAATACACCGGGTATCATAGATATCTTTGTATCTCTACGTTTGAGAACCAAGTTATATTGTTGGCTATAAGCTTTTGTGTGATTGTACGGAAATCGCGTGTGAAACGACATCAAGCGTGTTTTACGGAAGCCTACGGACAAGGATTATAACTGTGTCGTTAAGACAAGTCGTTTTGAACGTTAGAACAAGGAGCAATTGAAATCTAGTTCGTTAAAGAACCTTCGGTGTAAACCACCAACAAATTGTGATTAAAACCAACTCTTTCCGAGACTATTGGAATCGCAGAAGCGACTAGTGGGACTTGTAAAGCATCTGGGACATAAGCTTTTAAAAAAGCCAACTTCATAGATATATCTGTTATTGCAGCAACCTAATACTTGGTTGGAACCCCGAACTTGCACGTTGGAATCGGTGACTAGAATTGTGTGTTTGGACTGGAGATTAATTGGATACGTCCAGTTGATTTATAGTAAAAACCTCATACCTGGCCGCGTCGAAACCCAGCGTATCACCGTGACTGTTCCTCCTATAGAACTTGCCTCTAACTGTGCAATTTGAACCCAGTTGGAACTGTGATGGTTTAAACCGGTTTGAACCAAAGTCGTTTGGACATGTTTTTTTTTGTTTGTCCTTGACTCTTTTTTTCCCCTCCTCCCTTAATATTAGTGACCGCCTGCCTCCCGATCCCCCGACTCCTTCCAAAAAAGGAAATTCATATCACTTGGACTCAGAAACTCACAGAAAAATTGTGAATAATTGCGAAAAAATTGTCCAAGGCACAATTAGGTTAGTAGATGGCATCCACCAAAAATGGAAATCCATTTAAAAAAAAATGAAAGTTGTAGCCCTCATTGAGCACCACAATGTTGACGAATTGACTGTGGTGATCAGCTCATTGGTTGGGCCGAAAAAGGCAAAATACTTTATTTTTTTAGAATGATTTGGCTTGTATCTTGGGAACTGCTGGATCAATGATCCTCTCAAACAGAGAATCCCTGATATCTCAGCAGCAGTATTTTTGTATAGCTAGCAACAAGTGTCACTTGAAAGTGCTCATTCACCTCTGTACCACAATCATGGGAATCAATCCAGCAGTTTCCGAGATACAAGCCAAATCATTCTAAAAAAATTAAAATAGCTGATTATAGAAGTGGTGTAGAATGCCTGGTGAATAACCCCATCTGAAAGCCCTGGTCAGCTGCTTTCTAACAGTACTAGAATCACGAGAATCCATCCAGCAGTTACTGAGACATGGCCCAATCATTCTGTAAAACGAACCGTGTTTTCGATAGTATTTTGCCTTTTTCGGCCCAACCGATGAGCTGATCACCATAGTCAATTCGTCAACATTGTGGTGCTCAATGAGGGCTACAACTTTCATTTTTTTTAATGGATTTCCATTTTTGGTGGATGCCATCTACTAACCTAATTGTGCCTTGGACAATTTTTTCGCAATTATTCACAATTTTTCTGTGAGTTTCTGAGTCCAAATGATATGAATTTCCTTTTTTGAAAGGAGTCGGGGGATCAGGACGCAGGCGGTCACTAATATTAAGAGAGGAGGGAAAAAAAAGAGTCAAGGACAAAAAAAAAAAAAAAAACATGTCCAAACAACTTTGGTTCAAACCGGTTTAAACCACTGATGGTTCCAACTGGGTTCCAACTGCACAGTTAGAGGCAAGTACCGACCACTGGGTCGAAGCGGAGGCTATCGTCGCGGAACGGCGCGCCAACACCGCATAATGACCGACGTATTTCTTGAGCGTAGATTTCTTGGCGCCAATCTGCGGGATCGCTTTCATTGGCATGTATTATACTTCCATGCAGTAAACGGTTATCCGTAACGGCATTCTCCTCATTTTCGGTTAATTCAGATGAGAAGGATTTTTCTGTCTCGCTCAACGATCTGGTTGAGCTGCCAGGAGAATATGTATATGGTACCTGTCCCCCTCTATTCAATCTTTTACTTCGATTGGATGCGCGTTCGGCGTTGGGTATCCGATACGTCGCCATCCTCCCTTTGCGTCCTTTTCTTGCCCTTCTTTGGACTTGCGAGGCAGGCAGGCAGGGCATTAGGCACCCATTAGGCACCCACCGCACCTATCCGTTTCTGGGATGTATCGGATGTGACGGCTGTGACCGAAGTCGCTGGTCGTTGACGATTTTTCCGGCCGGATGGATACTCGATATTCATGTCGGTTTGAAACCCAAAGCTCAAGTATGGTGCCATAATTTTTAATATTTGAAATGGAACACAGACGACGAAATTTTGGCGTGTTGACTCGGGCCGAACCAAACAAGTTCAAACAGTACTGCATCTCACTTGATCCTCTCTCGAGTCGAGTCATCTGGTCTCATGGAACTCGATTTCACTGGCCAGTGTTTGTTTCTCCCGGTGAGACTGGCTCGGAAGCAATCCTTCTCACGTTACTTCACTGCATCGGCCCTTCTAGGTACTCCTCCGGCTACCGCCGTCACGCCCCCCACTGCTGGTAAATATATCTGGGCGCTAACTCCTACTGCTCAGGCTGAGCGGCTCAGTGGATGTTCCTACTCAGGTCCATACAAAACTCTTGAACTATTTACTGTCTGGTGAAGTGGTAAGAATCGACAATGATCATCCTGTCATTGACGTCGCGTTCAACAGGGAGGTTCTCCTTTCGGATCCGCTCAACCAATACGCGCTTCCTCCACCGAACACGACCATTCCCGTCAAAAATGCACTCAGGTAGAATATGGGAGGTCTACGCTACAATATGTCTGTTGGCTGTCCGATACCAGCCATCCCGGCTGGGGGTGTCTATTGTGTAAGAGGTGCAATTGAACTGACGTGGGAGCACAGATTCTAGGTAACAGTATATCAAACGTCTCAATCTCACTCGCTCCAAAAATCACCTCACCCACTTGTACTTGTGTGGTGGGCGCCTTCCGTTGCAATTTAGTTCGTTGGTTCTGAATCCGATTACTTCGCTCATGCGACATTTCGTTCCTGGATGGCCTTCCTGTTCACGGTTCTCTATGACGTATGCTGTACCTTATACGACCTAGATGTTCTCCCAGGCGCGAAGCTTGTAAACTCAAGCACCTCGAGCCCAGATCCTGAACATCTTCCGCTGTTCACAATATCGCACAACTGATCATGTTCTCCAAGCTCTCTGTCCTCGCCTCTCTGGTCATCGTAGTACGGACTTCTCTGACGGCTGCTTTCTTTAAGCAGTGATTATGACACTTGACTACTGCAGACCCTTGCTGTCGCCACCGTCCTTCCCCCGACATCTCCGAACACCCTCCTTTGTTGTGACAGTGTTACTCCATGTTGCGGCCCCATCATCCCGTCCGACCCAGGGCTGCCTCCCGATCTCCCTGACCCCACCTTTAACGTCGCCTTCGCTGCTCACTTATCACTGTCATCGGTGGCACCTGGTGCATCCCGTCTCCCTGCGCTGCATGATCTTCTCACTGATCACTCCTGTAACAGCGACCGCATCGCCGTTGAATGCGAGAAGTGGGGTGCGTGGACCGCCGCATTTCCATCGCACATGAAAATTGAATTTTATGTTGCCCCATAGATAATGTCCTCGCCATCGGCATCAACTGCGTCGACGGTACCCTCTGAGTGGAGCTGCATGCGAGATACACTCCAGTCTTGAAATTATTGTATTTCAGTGCCACTGGGGGCAATGTTTCTGCTTTTGGGGATTGGTTCAACGATTTAACTCTTCGATTTTCGGCTACCTGTATGATGTTTGGTCTTTGATGAACCTTGAGCTAGGAAAATGTAGTCTCTCATAGACAGACGCTACAACAATATTAGTGCTCGAGCCTCGCATGTTGTATGGAAAATGTATCATACATGCGAGTCGCTTGAGTCACTCATGATACCTCCGCAGCCGAAAAAAACTCCTCTGCGATGCCCATAACTTATCACGTCTTTCCCACTCATTTTTCGCGATGGGATTATTTGCTTTCTTTGAGTGCCGCAGGATCGATGAATCATGTGATCATCGCGTTGAAGTTTCTGCGCGTCAACATGCACAAAGCACGAAGTCAAAACCAGAAGAAATCAGATCAGAGAAATCCACTGGTCTCCGTCCCTCGAGGCTCGACAACAGCGCGCGGAGAGGTGAGGACCATTGGATCAGACCACCTCAATACGTCACGCACCACGCTCTTTCTACTGCAGCCCCGCTGCTCCGATAGGCATTAGACTGGGGCTGGAGCTGCCACTAGCGTGTCGGACACTTGCCCTGTGCTGTATCTCTCTGAGCGAGCTCTTCCCTTCACCGTCCCTCGCTCCCTTCCTTTGTTTTTGCCGAGTTTTCTCTAAATTCCCTCTCCCTCCCGAGTGCAGAAGAGTCTTCCCTCCCTCTTCCGTCATCCTCCCTCGTGAATGGCTTGCTGACTCGCATCTTTACAGCCCGGCGCTCAGAGACGCAATCTCCTCAGCGGATGGGGCGGACACACGCCCTCTAGCCTCACTACATTTTGATGGCCTCGTGCTCAATTTGATGAAGAGGTATGTCCATGCTGGATGCTGTGCAATCCGACGAGCCGCAAATAAAAACCTTTGGGCCAAAGGCCTGACGAGTACTGCCATGCGCCAGCAATGGCCCTAAGCTCAAGTTGGTTCGGAGAGTGGGTCTTATTTTCAAAAACCGGCCCCGGTTCCGCTTTTCGCTGATCGGATATCCCTTGATCCAGTTTAAGGCGGTGCCAGCCCGGGACGACTGACCGTACATCCGACAGTAGTGTCAGGCCTGGAACAGCTGACCGTAGCCAACTGACCAACCATTTACAGTAATACAAGACATGCCTTCGCTCCGGCATAAGCGCAGGCTGCCGCAGTGGAAAGACCATCAATCGTAAATCGCTGAATCGTAATGATTCGGGAGGTCCCGGATCGTTGGTTGGCATTGTACGAGGAGAGCACATTCAAAATTTTCATGCATTCACTGAAGAATCGAAACACCAACATCTGTATCATAAATCAAGTCCCAGTCCAATGCGCGACCCACTCTTTTTCATCAGCTACAACTGTAGGCTAGGGGAAAATAGGTTGGAAATAGACTGAACTTTGGACGCTCCATTGCCATCAACCGCTTAAATGTTGGCCTTGAGCGCGAGCACTTTGATAATTAATTTGATACTTACCTCGTGGGGCTGTCGAAAACTCCAAGAAAAATTGCGGGGTGTGTGTAGGCATACCGTGCTACGGCTACGTGGACAGAGCGGCTCGAGACTACAAAGAATGAGTTAACGTTCATATGCATGTAGGAGAGTAAAACATGTCAGGTAACGCACCAAAGGCGCATCTCATCTTTCGCGGGAAGTCCAGAACATCAGACGTGTTGCGGATGCGCTCCGACCGTATGGCATGGTGGTAGGAGTGTCTGGACATAGTGGAGCGTCAGCGGCGGCGCGTACATGGCGGGAGATCAAGGCTTAATAGAAATATGTCAGCAAACGCAAGGTGTTAGCATGAGGCTGGCTCAAGCAAACGCGAACATTCAATAGAAATAGAAGGGCCCTCAGACGTTTGGAGTCGACGCGGGGCGGTGGAGAGCCGAGTTGGACATCCGCAACGATGCTGACGCGGCAAGTCTTGTGGAGCTACGTCAGCCGTGTTGAGAAGAATGTAACAGTGGAAAGGAATTCGCCGCAATAACGTACAGTACTCAGAGACCGCTGATTGGAGGGCCTGACGTCCGCACGCGGGGAGGACAGAAAAAACCCACGTTAGATCGAAGAAAAAAAGTTGGTTGGCCAAAGATGCACTGCACTGATTTGAACCAGTCAGTGTATGAGTCGGTGCACGCTCAAATAGTGGCTGGAGTATTCCCACCTAGCAGCTCGCAGTGTAAGGCTATGAGAAGAAGCCTTCCAAAGCATGAGGCTCAATCAAAATCGATGTGCGCATTAAAGTCTGAATCACCCTACGTAGCAGTGTGTAAAGCTATGTTTAGCATTATTGTCAATGCATTGGATTGCGCACCATCGTTCCTGACAGCAAAGCATATACGCAATTTACAGCTTCCGTGTGCGCAGAAGCACTGTTTTCGAGGAATTTGAATATCGAGGAATTCGGAGCTTTTATGGCCCTGTTGGAAAGACGTCAACCAACGATATCCTCGCAATGGGAAACCTCACGGTGGACGGGATTGTGGGCTTCCTTCGAGCCATTCGGATTCGTCTGTTATTCTGGATCGCTACCTAATACCAAAGAATGCGTACAAAACCAGAAATATCTCAGTGCCATGTCAGTCAAGTAATGCGACAATGCAAGAGTGTGCTGCGCACCTCAGAATTGTACCGCAAGGACAGGGACAAATTGGACCAACTGAGGGATTCTCGTTACGTTCTAGGAGGAGACTCTGAAATTAGTTGCAGAGACAGCACACAAACGAAACCACACAGACGGAGCGCGAAAGCGATGCGAAACGGGCGGAGATGATGAGGGTTGGGAAGAAAGAAAAAGGCGAAAGAGACCAGTCCTTTTGAACGGAAATTAAGAGGCTGATCGGCGAGGTCGAAAATAACATAGTTGCGCGCCCAGTTCTCTGGACCGAAGTTAATTTCGGATGCACCTGTTACCAGACAAACCCTCAAAACAAAATGGGAATAGACAGAAGCCGCAGGAATGACAGTGGGAAAAAGGGACGAATAAAAAAAGGTGCAATGTGATACGAGGCATCTGCTTGATACACGAGGCATTGCGGGCCCTGTTCTCGAGACCGAAGTTAATTTCGGATGCACCCGTTGGCAGACAGACCCTGAAAACAAAAAGGGAAATGGGATGTATAGATAGAAGCCGCCGGAAGGACAGTGGGAAAATGGAAGAATGCAAACAGGTGCAATGTGATACGAGGCATCTACTTAATACATGAGGTATGAAGTATGCGGGCTCGAGTTTAAACTGGGAGTTTATACAAGGCTAATCGTCGAGTATGTGGAGGAAGAACTACCTCTCGACCGCGATAATGTTGTGGACCTCCGAGTCAAAATGTCGCGGTCAAAGATCTTACGGCGTGGGCGAGCTCGGCCCGATTTCCGTCGGGGCGCCATCACTGGCAGGCAGTCACGAGGCTCGTTAGCCCTTCTTACTGCCTGCCAGGTACGCCGTACGACGCTCTTCAAGTGGCGCTTCTCACTGCCTGCTAGGGCCATTTTTTGCATTATACTTGAATCCACTGGATTCCATCTACATATCATGAATAGATATCTTCATCGGGAATCAGGATTGCGATTCGATCGCGATGTGCATCTTGTTTCGACCAGACCGTCTCATCTCAGACATCGCGTATGCGCACTACTACTACTACACCTCAGGCTGGGAGCCAGTCATTGGAGCAAGGTACATCGCGATTCAAAAGGTCGCTACGATGCACTGCACATACAATTCGACACTCCTTCATGACTCATCCGCCGATCCTACGTAGTAGGCGCCAACAGCCGATAGCCGCATCCAGCACCTTGCGCGACCTCCCTTGTGCCAACACAGACCAAGAATTACAGGATTCCATCTTCCCTGAGTCTTGGCTCACTGCTGAACAACTGTGCTCATCGTTTGTCCGCCTGTTCCATGTCTATTCCACAAGTGCGCTCTCACATTCGAGTTTGCGCCGCCCTGGTCACCTTCTACCTATGTCATGATGTTGCGGATCGACCAGTCTGACGTTTTTTATGACACTTTGCATATCAGTCTGTCCGCGCGACCACCGACATCTGTCCATACTGGTGTTGCACCCGTTCACAACTGCATATGACCGGGTCTCGCGATTCCAGTTACAGCGGGCATATTTCATCTTCGACCCCAGCTACTTGGAAGCAGGTGCCTAGTTCTCGGAGTCGCACAGGACCTTACATCTACCACGCCGTGGGCATAGTCGTGTTGGTCAGAATGCAACAACAAGGCCGGGGAAGCTGTCGGATTTGTCCGATCAATCCCCTCCGTATTTCGACTTGTGTGACTTCGTCTTCCTGTTGGGACCGGTTCCCACCGAGGACGTCCGCAGTACCTGGGGCTACAGGATGATATAATTTTTGTGGCCTCTAAAAAAAGCGCTGCACATATCGTACACGACATTACCGATGTACCCCTGCGCTCCATGCACGACATTACCGATGTACCCCTGTGCTCCAATATCGTGCACGACATTACCGATGTACCCCTGCGCTCCACCAACATCTCCAGCACTTCTTCGACACTCGCGTCGTCGCTGTTGACGTGACCAACCATTGCGCAGTCGGGACTGGCGCAGGTGACATCACTGTTCGCAGCATAGGGAAGAACGACATCCAGCCGTTGCCATTTCTTTCACTAGGCAAATCCTGCGCATTGACGGCTGGCATCCGCCATAGACCTCTATAATTGTATCAGGAATCCGCTACCTGTCTTGAACCAAAGCCAGTCCCGTCTTTGTCCAGGCGTATGGTTGATCCCTCCGGTCTTCCCGTCATGACCCGAGTTTGTGGTCGTTGAACCCAGACCAGGATCAGAACTCAGCTTGCTCGAGGTGTTTCCATGTAAAATTGACTTGATTTCTGGCAGCCATTCGGTGAATCAGCGGGTTACACCTGCGTCAATGGTTTCTCGACGGCTTCGAAACCCATCTTGGTTTTCGCTATCCATGGACGACCTTGCGCGTCTGCTGTGCATTCCAGTCATGTTAGCTGAACATGCCAAGCATGGTTCCTGGTTTCTTTTGCTTCACTTTCTGCTACGCTTCTACCTTTCCCGCATGACTTGCAGTAGCAACTCGGACAAATGTCTAGTTGTTCATGAGTCAATGGCGTTGCTCGGATAAACATCTGGCGGTTGAGGGTGTGCATTAGATACCAGTTTAACCTACGCTCTCTCTGAGGAATCCTCGGCTATCCGCTGGGACGCCAATGAGAGGTGCATATATCTGAATATACAAACCTCTCAGAGAAATCCTCGGCTACCCGCTGGGATATTGAAGAGATCGGCTTGTACATCCAGGGGTCACAGTGGACGTGGAACACAACTGAAAAGTCACTCCTAGGGGCAAAGCACGCCAATGTGGTTTCTAATCATCGAATTCACACGTCAACGAGCCAGAGTGTTCTTATCCAAAAGAATTTCTGGAATCATGATCGTCCAGCAGAACATATCGTCTTTGAGGATACCAGCCGCAATTTTATTGGGGATATCCTGTTCGGAACGTTCCTAGGCTGGTCACATCCAAACTCGGTGTTTCTCGGTTCATCTCTCCGACGAGTGCTACATCATGACCATCCTAATGCGGAATGACTCTACGAACACCACCGTCGCGGCGTCGTTGATTTAACCCGGCATCATGGATGCAGCCTCAGCCTACATCAAGTATCCTTGTTTGCATCTTTCTGGATACTGGAATATTTTTCCATTCGCGCTCACCCATCCTCGCACCATTTTGATCTAAAGCCCCGCACATCAACTTGAAGAATGAAACGCGATTACACTCTACCCATCATCGCAGTTTCCTGTGCTTTGCACCTGCACTGTATTCTACGTTCGCGTTCCAGCCACACAATATGGTTCGGCTTCACACGACCCGTCATGCAAATGCTATGATGCAAATGCGCACGATTGTCAAAGATTTCTTTACTTGCGGTCGCGGTTCGCTATACTCGCCACTCGGGTTGAGTGTATATGTCTTTAGCTCGGGTGCAATTGTGCGTAGCGCCAAGTTCTGCGTTTTTTCCGATGCCCGTAGTGTCGGCTGGAGTCCTGAAGCAGCACAATACGTGTCCTTACCCAAAGGATCATACTCGACGCTTGTGTGATGCGACACCCCAGTGGTCACTGGGGTGTGATGCGACATAGGATCCACACTCGATTCAGGCGCATTCGGGCGCCTTGTGTTTACAGGATAACCTTTCCGTACAAACATGGGCGCGCGGAAGTGTCTGCACGACATTGTGCACGAGACGCGGCAACATTCACCTCGAAACCACTAATTTGGCATTGTATATCGGGAGCTTCCGTCACCGTTTCGGTTCTCCTACTATTTCTTTCGCAGACTCCTCGTGGGAGCTTCCGTCACATCCGGCTCTCCTACTGTGCGGATATTTCTTTTTCAACTCCTCGCGGGAGATTCTGCCACATATGGTTCTCCTAATGCTGAGGCTGGCCTTCACGCCGTCCTTTTTCTTGCGATTTAACTTATGAATTAATCTATACAGATTTCTTTCGCAGACTCGTTCACACCCTTATTACCACGGTTGTAAACCCCCTGTGGTTGTAAAAACACATGCTCCTCTCCACCCCATGGGTCCCAAGTGAGAGTCGAAGCATTCTCCGCTGGTTGTAAATCCCCTGTGGTCGTAAAAGGGGCTCCTCTCCACCCCTTGGTGAGAGTCGAGCAGTGAGCAGCATTTTGCTTGACAACTAAAATTGCAAACTTCTTCACCTCTTCACTCTCTGAGTCGAACGTAACCTTGTCGAGTTGAAGCCTGACCGATGCTTTGTTTCCGAAGCAGAAGTCAAAGTACGCGCCTCGCCAAAGTTACACGGATCAGTGACGAACATCGAGACCGAAGTTGCAATACCGAAGTTGCAATATCCCTAGATGCTCCGCTCCTCTGAGTTGAATTAGCTCCTTCTCGAGTAGAAGCACGGGTCCTGCTCAAAGCAGAAGTCGAACCCGCTCCGCATTGAGGTTGATAGCTTTTCCTCAGTGATGAACATCGACACTGCTTTCTTTCCGCTCATTGAATCCAACATAACTTTTTCGAGTTGATGCCTGACAGATGCTTTGTTCAATTCAAGCAGATGTCAAAGTTCGCTCCTCGCTGAAGTTACGCGGGCTCATCAGTGACGAACATTGAAGACAATATTGTGACACTCTCATCCATTGCTCTGAGTCGAATTTGCTCCTTCTCGAGTTGAAGTACGGGACCTGCTCTATGCGAGCAGAAGTCAAACCCGCTCCTCAATGAAGTTGAAATGCTTTTCCTCAGCAATGAATGTTGACGTTGCTTTTCCCAAGCCCACCCAACCCGTTTCAAAGCTCATGTTCGACAATATTACTTACATCTGCTTTCTGCAGAACCGTGACATTCCGTTTCTTCCTCATCTTTCGACCTTCGGTCTCACCTCCATTTTCTTTTTCTTTTTCTTTATACCCTTTAGCCATCCAGAAACGGCAATCGACGTTGGGCCCCTCATCCGGGGGGTTGATTTGGCTAAAGCATCTCCGCGTGAATCGAAGCAATACTCAAGACGATTGGTCGAGTTTAAACTGGGAGTTTATACAAGGCTAATCGTCGAGTATGTGGAGGAAGAACTACCTCTCGACCGCGATAATGTTGTGGACCTCCGAGTCAAAATGTCGCGGTCAAAGATCTTACGGCGTGGGCGAGCTCGGCCCGATTTCCGTCGGGGCGCCATCACTGGCAGGCAGTCACGAGGCTCGTTAGCCCTTCTTACTGCCTGCCAGGTACGCCGTACGACGCTCTTCAAGTGGCGCTTCTCACTGCCTGCTAGGGCCATTTTTTGCATTACCCGCCCTATACATTTACTGATTCATTTGACGATACAGATGGCATGTAGCATTTTTTCCCTTCCCTATTTCACAACGACTTCATGCACTGAAACGGACTCTGATCATACCAAAACATTATGTACAAGTTCTTCGTGCATTGGGAATTTTACTTCACCGACATAGTCATCTCACGTCCATACATACGTTTTGTACCATCCAGAAACGGCAATCGACGTTGGGCCCCTCATCCGGGGGTTGATTTGGCTAAAGCATCTCCGCGTGAATCGAAGCAATACTCAAGACGATTGGCCTGTTCTCAAGACCGAAGTTAATTTCGGATGCACCCGTTGGCAGACAGACCCTGAAAACAAAAAGGGAAATAGGATGTATAGATAGAAGCCGCCGGAATGACAGTGGGAAAATGGAAGAGTACAAACAGGTGCAATGTGATACGAGGCATCTGCTTAATACATGAGGTATTGGTAATCCACGATCGAGTTTTCTAGGATTCGGATTTACGGAGGGTTTACGGAAGGGAGACCTGGAACCTAAGACGGTACCAAGAATTCTTCTGTGTCGGCATCCCCATTGCAATACAGTCATTGCTACCCATTGATCTCGCTTGCCTACGCCGAAGCGCAGCGAAGGGATGCCTTGTCTTGAATGTCGTTTATCGATCTTCCCAATTGGGAAATGCCGTCTAATCATAGCCGTACTACACGTGGGTCCAGGCTGTCGCCTCGCTCTTGCCTCCTGCTTCCTGCTCTAACGCACCAGCATCCCACTCCCTCTGCTCAGCTTACTACACCATTCTCTTCCACCCAAATAGGAACCGGGTACTGAATACATAGTAGAATGTCAAACAAGGACGCGCCATTCAACGAGCTGAACTACCTCATAAATCACGTATTCCTCCCACCCAAGTTGCCTCAGAAGGAGGACGGCTCTATCCAGGCGGATCGGGCCCTCTGCACTCTGGTTATCCACGAAGCCATCTCGTTCCAAGGCATCCTGGTCTCACCCGACGACCTTCAAAAATGGGATGTGGTCACTAGGATGCTCCAGCAGCTCGGACATATCCAGCAATCTATGGAATGCCTCTCCGAATTGTTAGGAAATATGCGCATCCGTGGTGTGTACAGTGCTTTCATATGTTTACTGTCACTTATTGCAAAAAATACAGACTCCATTGTCATTCCCATCACAGCCCAGAATGCCGCGGTAATTCTCCGCAAGCAGCGGGAATACATCGTCATAGAATGCTTCGAGGTCGATCCTCCAAACAGCGAGATCATGGCCGCCATCGGCCGTGTTGTCTGCTTGTACCCCCACGCTGCAATCGGCGTGTCCAACAACACCTTCGATAATCTCGCCTTCCGTCAAGAACTGGTGTCATTCCTAATCCACATGGCTGCAGACAGCCTGCCCGACTCTGAGCCCTTCGTGAAGAAGGCGGGAACCCAAGTGTCCGAGTTTCGCGACAGCGCCTCGGGCCACTACATTACCCACCTCCTCCCCGCCATCCTACGCGGATATGCGGGAAGCTTCGCCGCCGTTGGCCATCGCACGCGAAAGCGTGTCCGCAACGAGATTCTATGGAAAGATGCTCGAGCTCCGTGGCGCAGAGTGAGTACTTTCTATCAGCTTATTATATTTCCTTGTCGCTAATTTTGCGCTCGAAAGAATCCTCTTTGGCTCGTCATCCGCGTTGCGATCCAAAGCACCTTGAGACAGGATTCTGAGTCTACTGACGCTCTCTACAAATCTTTCATGGTGCATCTCATGACCAATATACTCCGCACTGCGGTGGAGAACACCCTGTCCAGCGAGTTGCTTTTTTGCATGCGGGCAAAGATTGCTCGCCGCGTCGAAAAACTCCCCACCATTTCACCTAAACTATACGGCCTTGCGAGGGATGCATCGGGAGCGGCAACCGCTTTGCTGGAGGCGCGATGGAATACCATTCGACTCGAGCAGGAAAGGTCGTCGTATTGGGCGCCTACAGAGCTCGACCTCGAGAAGGACACCCATCTCTCCCTCCCTAACAGCAAAGACTACATTCAGCAGCGCATCGCCCAGGACGGAGCCCACACAGTGCCCGACCATTTCCAGCCCACCGAATCTTTACGTGTTTGCCAGACAGACGAGTTCCGCACGCTGACCAGTGCGATCCTCGAAGAGGCGTTCTTCCGAGGCAAAGATGTGTTTGTCGCTCTTGCAGATTTCGAGGCCTCAGTCCAGAACAACATCGACATGTGGGTATCCAGTCATCGGGAGGAGAGTGATTGTGCAGTGATTGCTACCTGTATCAAGGAGTACAATACCGCTGCCAAACTCCGTTATGCCGGCGATCCGGAGAATCAGTCGATGCGCCTCTTGGTCATTTTCGATCTGTGGGTTGCACTCGATCAGCTGACCCGTTTCTATCATCCCGAGCTCAAAGATTACTCTCCCGAGGTTCCACTCGAAATTCTAGAACCTCTGCTCATTCGCAAATCGGTTCAACTCGAGCGCATCGTGCACATTCAACGGTACCTTCGTTCCCGTCATCTCGGGGCCATCTATGGATCGGTCTTCACGGATTCCACTAGCTCGACGACCTTTGCTGCGCGGTACTTTGCCCGTTCTCCCGAGCTGCAGCAGCTCTACCAGAAGATATGTAATAGCGCACAGAAAGACCGTGACGCGAAAATCAGACAGTTGTCGACAGCCCAGCAAGAGTACCACTCTCTTTTGCAACGGGCTAGAGCCCGCAAAGAGTGCGACAAATGGGAGAATCATTGGGGCCGTAAAAAGAAGCACTCAAAATACTGCGAGAAGTGTCGCCTGGAGACAACAGCAAAGAACATGAAGATCAAGGTGCACGAGTGGCCCTTACCATCGAACATAGATGACGCCAAGAACGTTGTATTCGAGCTGCACTTGCCGACGGCGTTCCATATGTGGCGCGACATGACAGCCATGGTCCTGGGGGATATTTGTGCTGTAAATCCACCCACTAGGGCCGAGATCGCTACCACGCTCAGCGGGTATGCTGGACTATGCGTGTATCTGCCGTCCAGTGTTTCTCCTCGTATCACCTACGCCTCGTACACCAAGTCTTTCGTGGTCAGCCACTATCAGAGCCAGGCGGTGTCCGTAGCGACGACGGACAGTATATGCAAACCTAACGGGCTCAAATATCGACTATATGATTGTTCACGTTGCTGTTGGGCTGTAGCATCCTTTTCACAGTGCAGCCTTTCCGATGCCTGCACTCCTGCACTTTCGCCCTCCAGCCCATACTTCCCATCCGCACACACGCTCACCTCGACGTTACATACCCCGAATTCCGTCGTGGCATCCCAGGATCAAGCCAGTGCTTCGCTGAATTTGCACGAACACCATTCGTTTGGGAGTTTGCGCAGCGGGGGACGTCTCCAGTGGCTCAATATTACCCGAGAGCTCCGCATGCGCGTTCTTGCGTTCCATCACGCCGATGTCCACACCCTGATCGCACAAGCTGCCTCGCAGATTGGTCCCATTTCACAACAAGATGCTGCGGAGTGGCACGTCGAGCTCATCGAGCATGCTTTCGGTCAACTTCTTCTCGAGGAGCTTGAAAGACTGCTTTCTGATACACGAGATAATTGGTCTAACACGACGACTGTTCAGACCATTGTGTTCCTGCTTGGTCGATGGCTCGTTGCTGCCCGGGGTCACCCAGACTTGGTTGTGCGCGGATGTCGATTACTACGAGAGGCCCGAACTGTCACATACGACTGGATGCGTCTTTTGATCTCTCGATTGCAGGGCTTCACGGACCAGGAAGCGGTTACAAAATTCCAGACTCGCATCTGTACCATCGCCGCAGTTTGCCGTGCTACATACGACGTTGACCCGATCTATTTCGCAAACATCCTCTCTAGCGACGAGGATGTCAGCATAATAATCGAGTGCTCCATCGTAATCCATGACAATTCCCCTCCTCACGATACCGATATTCATGACCCCCTGCGCACATTGCTCATGCGGGACCGTCGACTCTCTCATTCAATTGAGCCCTTCTTGCGAACTCGGATAGAGCACAATCGTGATGGTCTCGACAAAGCTGTCCAGTGCGAATGGCCCGGTTATAGACCGGCTGACCCATGGGTGTTCGCATCGGGGGCAAATGGGTGTTGGGTGAGCACTGGAACGGCTAGTGTTGCGGGCGCAAACCCCCAGGTCATAGACATCAATATACGTAACGGTACCCTGCTCGTAGATGGGAAGCCGCTCGGTCGCCTTCCAAAGGAGATCGCTTCACACGAGACGTACACCAGATTGTTTGGCACGGTATGCACTCATCATAGTCAGCGGAATGCAATTAACACCTCCTACAGAAAATTCTGGACATTATTCCATCCCGCCTTCCTGGCATGGATTTCGCAACGAGACAGGCAATCTTCGGTGCTCAGGTGAGGTTATATTCCGTTTTCTGGTATCTTTAGATTGACCGTGTTATTAGATACATTTCCACCTTGACCGAACAAACGAGCTTGTCATCCAGGCTCAGTGGGGCTCCTCTGTCTATGAGCTCATCCCCCACTTCAAATTCATTAACGACCTCCCCACCTTCTTCGCTGTCCATTATACCCATTGGCTTCTACTTGGGCAGTCGACGAGGAGCGTGGTGGAGTTTCGTCCATGCGCGACTTGGTGGGAAACAAATACAGATAGTAATTGGCGGATAGAGTGTGTTCATCACAGATGCACCGTGGAACCGTCTATATGGTGGACATCCATTCCCCCACTTTCGAAATGTGCTGGGATCGGGTCGCTGCGTTGGAAGAGAGGTGTTACCTCACCGTCACCGTTGATTGCAAACTGGGGGGATTGTTGAAAGTTGAGCTGCCTCGCTACAAGCTCTCGTTTTTTGTCAACGAGAACGAAGATCTTGAATCTCTGGACTTACAGGCTATGCTCGTTGACATCAACCAGTCGGCTGGGACTCTCTTTGGATTATCCCGTCAACTCGTACTGCGGGTCAAAGACCCAAATACAACACAGTCCAGTCACCCTTCCTGCCGCATACTTATCGTCCCATTTGGTGACCTCGTTCCACGTATCTGCGACCACCACGTTAAGGTTGATATCATCCTTACCGGTGCAGAGATTCCGTATTTCAAGTATGACATCAACACCGATCTTGGATTCCTGAAAGCCACTACGCTGACAGCTGGGTTCTTCAAAATCCTGCTTCACGCATGCACTAGCCACCCATTGATCGACCAACTCACTGGGCGAACGGGCATGGAGGAGGCCCTGAGCGATCTGGCTTCGTCGCGCTCCTTCTCTTTCCAGAGTCTTTGTGACGAGGACACCGCGCTTTTGAAGAAAATAGGCTCTCTTAGCCCGGGGAGGCAGTTCTACCCCAAACATCTCGAGGTCATGGAGACTGTTTCATGGGGAGTTTTATGGCCATTGTCACAACACCACGCTTTCCACTCTCTCGCGAATTCAATTCTGCAGTTCGCGGAGGACTTGGGTGTTTTCTGTCCGACAACCGCTATGGCGCGTGCGTCACTCGCTCTTGAGGCGCGTAGTAAACAGCTTCACCACCGCTATGCGTCGGAGCTCTCGAAGTTATACCCAGCGGAATTCGCCCATTATTCGAACTCTCGTGCCGATGATCGAGAGTATTATCCCCCAGTCGATGTGCGTCTCCGCTCAGGAACAGCAGAGTCTCGTGTTATATCAGCGTCCAATGCTGCAGATACTGCCGCTCTCGTCCAGAGTTGGCCGTCTTATCTTAATACCATTTCGGATCTCCGACGCCAAGTGGAATCGTGGCATGGTGTATCAGGGAATGCAGGTTTACCGTTGGCCATTTCATACAACAAGAGCTTCACCCAGACCGGGTTCCTTCCACCGAATTGGTGTAGCCTTTATACACAATGTGTGAATGAGCGGACATCGATCAACAGTTCCAAGCTCACATTCACCCTTGCCGCAATCGCATACCAGCTCCCCGAGTATCGGCATATTCTTCCCACACTCCTATCATTTGCTAGCGTTGGCGATGCCTTCCGCGCATACCCTTGCCCTAACTATCCTGACCATGTCTATGATTTCACCCTTGGGCAGTCTCCATTGCGGGATGACTTGATACGCTTTGTGTCCACCTCTGCTGTCTCTTTTGAACAGACAAGTTTTGCCAATCTATCGAAAGAACGGGGTGAATGCATTCAGGAGTACCACACTGAACGTGGCCGACAAATTGCGCTGGTCGTTCAGCATTTGCTTGGGCAGTGGCCTTGCGAGCAGCCTTCCATATTACTCCATCAGGGTCTCCTCCGCACGGATGGCTTTCGGGAAAACGTCCTGCAGCGTTTCCGTCATTGCTTCAGAAACCGTGACTTCCATGAACATTTGGGGCACGTCGAGAGCCTACTCCTTCAGCATCATAGCCCCATGAATTCACCCACGATGGAGCCGTATCAGCTTCATTCGGTTCCATATCATCCCATGCCTGCATTCCAAGCCATCGCCCTCCACCAACTTATTCAGCGGGACTCAGTTGCGCTCGGCTCATCCACGCCCACGGTTCCGGTGCTCGAGCTGGAGTCGGTGTTTGGTAAAACCACTCGGTCAACGGCCGAGCTTGAAAGGATACTGTGCAATTTGAGTGTGGGGAATGCCCAATCCCCCAACCCAAAGCTGCATCGGCTATATATCGATGCCATCGAGCGTAGCCGGAAGAAACTTGACTCCCAGGAGGCCGCCCCTTCTTTCTCGACTCCAGTAATGGATGCGCTCGTGAGATATCACGCCAAATGCCGGAGTGCAGTGGAAGAAATCATGCGCTCAATACTTTCAATTCTGGAACCCCACACGAGTTTTCCTCGAGAAGCAGGTCAAACCCCTCGGATTAACCTCCGGGCTCTGCTCTCAGAGTTGTTGTCATTTGCGACGCTGCCTCCGCGTTGGCAAGAGAAGTTTATTGCGTTGGCCCAGTCATTCATTCGTTTGCAAAGGTCGCAACGCCTTCTTCTTTTTTCAGCATGAAGATGGAGAGCGACTTGAGTCGAGAACTGGCAAACCATAACTTCGAGCAGGACGAGGCATCTCAGAAGCCGGAGTGGCTATTGATACAGGTTCATATCCACTGGTCCGTTCACTGTCGTGTTCGGTAACATTTTTCTACAGATCGAAAGCAATGTTATCGTACGGCCCATACAAAGGGCTGTTGCAAACGAGATGATGACTCCCTAATCACAAGAGAACACCATCTTGCAGCTTAATATGGGAGAGGGAAAATCGTCCGTCATCGTCCCACTCATCACCGCTTTGCTTGCGGACGGGAAAATATTGACTCGCGTGGTGGTCCTCAAGTCATTATCTGTCCAGATGTTCCAGATGTTGCGTAATACACTCAGCGGCCTCGTCAATCGGCGAATCTTTTTCTTCCCCTTCTCCCGTGACGTGCAGGTTCGCAAAGCCTCACATGCACAGAAAATCCAATCACTCTTCGAGTTGTGTATGCGCGAGCGTGGAGTCTGGATTGCTCAACCCGAGCATATCCTTTCCTTCAAGCTCATGGGCCTGGATTTGATGCTTGACCCGGTCGCAGGAGCCGATGATTCTGTCTACAGCACGTTGCTTCGGTCCCAGCAATGGTTGAATGACAATGTCCGCGACATCTTGGATGAGAGCGACGAGATCCTTAGCGTCGGTTATCAACTGGTCTATACGAGCGGTCGACAGGAGCACTTGGAAGACCACCCTAATCGGTGGACGACAATACAGGGCATCCTCGCTTATGTTCAAGAAGTCGCCCTTGATCTAGCTGATGCCTTCCCCACAGGCGTCGAGCTCCATCATTCAAACACCGAAGCTGCCTTCTACTCCAGTATTCGCATACTCACGCAAGAAGCGGGTAACTTCTTGGTCCGACGCATTGGAAGGAAACTACTGGAAACCAATGAGTTTCGCCTCCTTCATCCCGAAATCAGAGAAGATCTTTTCTGTTTTATCACAGAGTCTACACCTACCATCTCTCTAGCGAGGTTAAGGAAGGTCTGCGAGCACACCGCATTATGGAACGGGATTCTTCTCCGCCGAGGGATTCTTGCGGGAGGGATTTTGGTCTTTGCGCTCCAGAAGAAGCGTTGGCGCGTAAACTACGGCTTAGATCCGCGACGCACTATGCTCGCAGTCCCATACAGAGCCAAAGATGTGCCGTCTCTGCGAACTGATTTTGGACACCCAGATGTTGCAATTGTTTTGACCTGTTTGAGGTGACCTCTTTGCTTTCTCCCATTTACCCGATGCGAGTCTGAATCCTCCTTTCAGCTACTACTATGGGGGTCTCACGGACAAACAAGTTGATCTGTCCTTCGAGCTCTTACTTGCACTCGATAACCCCGCCCTAGAATACGAGGTAACAGTGTGTCCATTTATATACCGATGTTGATCCTCATTGTTTCAGTCGTGGGTCCACAATGCCAGGGAAATTCCCGTCTCTTTGCGCGAAGTCATCGGTATCAACATGGAAGACACAGACCAACGTCGCAATATCCTCGCCCCGCTGTTCCGGTGCAATTTGGCGGTCGTGAATTTTTTCCTGCGCCAAGTAGTTTTCCCGAAGGAGGCGAAGCAGTTCCCGTACAAGCTAGCCACGTCTGCGTGGGATCTGGCAGAAAAGAAGAAGAATTTTGTTACAGGTGAGAGTGGGCAATTGTAGTCAACGCAAATGTGGGTGCTCAAGGATGATCTGTGCACAGGGTTTTCAGGGACAAATGATGGGCAGTACCTTCTCCCCACGTCTATCGCCCAACAGGATCCGTTGGATCAGCTCAGCACCGCCGCCAAAGTCCTTAGCTATCTCCTGCAGCCAGAAAGCAGAGAATATTGTTGCACGGAAGGGTGTTCCACGGCAGACTTCATGCAGCTCCTGGTCAAGAAAGAGCCAGAAATTCGTGTTCTGCTGGATGTTGGTGCTCAAATGCTCGAGATGCAAAACCCGGAACTCGCCAAATATTGGCTCTCCATCGCCCCCGCTCTTAAAGCCGTCGTTTATTTCAACGACAGTGACCAGCTCATGGTCATGGCTCGCGATGGCAGTACAGAGCCGCTTGTTTCATCCTCTTTTGCAGATCAGCTCGAAGACTGCGCCGTCTACCTCGACGATGTTCACACTCGTGGTACGGATCTGAAGCTTCCGCTCAAGACTCGTGCGGCAATAACGCTGGGCCCCGGGGTCACCAAAGACCGACTGGTTCAAGGTGTGTGCTTTAATTACCTTCCCCCATGCTTGCCGACTTTGGATCAGGGTCTATGCGCATGCGACAACTTGGGCAAGGGCAGTCAGTCATGTTCTTCGCACCTCCCGAAGTCGACCGCAATATTCGATTCCATTGCAAACTTGATGATGATTCCCACATTTCGTCGCAGAACATTATCCAATGGGTGATGGTGGAGACTATCTCCAATATTGACCAATTCGTTCCACATTGGGCCAAGCAAGGCGTCGGCTACAAGAAACGACATGCCGCGTGGTCCCAATACATCCAGGAGGATTCGCCCGACTCTGTCGCAGGCCTGCGCTCCACGTGGGTTGAGAAGGAAGCCCGCACGTTACACGAGATGTACGACTTTGGTCATTCGTCGACCCAGAGGCATCGAGTGTTCGACATTTCAGAAATGGCCGATCGCTTGGACGTGGTGGGATTTTCGCAGATCGTGGAGGCCAGCAATGATGAAGAGCAGGAGAGGGAGGTCGCCCACGAGGTAGAACGGGAACGCCAGGTAGGATCTCACTATTTCGGAGTCGTATGGAACTAATCTAAATGACTAAAACAGGTCGAGCGTCCTGCCTCGGCTACACAGGCGTCGCACACCCTGCATTCAGACTTATGGCGGTTGGTAAGGACGGGTGTTGTGAAACGCAACTCTCCCGCTTTCGTTTCGCCGTTCTCGATGTTCACCGCGCTCGACAAGAATGGAGCGTGGAGCTCACGAATGCTGGCCACTAGAGATTTCGCCAGCACAGTTCAGGCCATTGGCCATCCTAAGGACTATGTCCGCCCAGTGACATGGATTCTCTCCACTTCGTTCGGAGGAGGACACTTGATTATCATCAGCCCTTGGGAGGCAAACGAGCTTCTCCCTGACATCCGGGATAGCCCACACGTTCATCTACACCAATATGCCCCGCGGACAATGGAGAACATGCAGTCCTTCGAGGACTTACGCTTCTACACGCTTCCCACGTCGAGACCGCTCCCAAGCGGGCGCTGGGGCGTAAACGAGATAACTCAGCTCAATCTCTTCGCCGGTCAACTATACCTGAAAAACATGAACGAGTACAGAAGGCTCTGCAACATGCTGGGGCTATATATCGATAATGAGGTCAGCGGAAACGGCTCTACCGTCAGGTACGAGAGCGATGGGTTTGTGGCACCGGGAAATCGTCGGGGGGCAATGGCAGAGAGCTGTTTCTTCACTGAGAGTCCGTTGTCGGCGGTAAAAGATCTAGTGGGCTGGCGCAGGAAGGGACTGGACTACAAACCGACCCACATGGGGCGAATCCTCCATGCGGATCTGGTACGGGAGGAGGACTTCAAGTAAACCAATAGCGGGTAAACAACTTTTAGAAATGTATCGTTCTCTTCTGATAAAATTACCATTGACAACTTCAAGTGAGTGCAGATGGGCTGAGGACATCTTCAGATGGCAGTACCGTTCGTGGGGGCAACTTTATGGGAATGCAACTAAAAGTGTGTGGAATGATAACCTGAGGATTTATATGTGCCAACTTGACATCGAATTACGCCTTGTTAGCGACTTGAACGCAAGTCATCCAGGTCATCCACTATGAGTCACCTGAAGGCTCGTCGAAAACGTGAGGCAAAGTACACAGAACCAGACTGTTGTTAGCTCGAGAGCGGGGAATACAGATGCTCACATGTGAAGTGGCGCCGTTGAGATGCATGAGAATCGAGCAGAAACCTAATCCTTACTGCGAACCGAGTTGAACTGAGCCGAGTTGAAGTCGCGCTCTGCAACGTATCGGAAACCTACTCGAGAGGCGAAACGAAACGGAAGGATATTGATGCGAGCAGCGGCACTGCTGGTGCCGAATCAGACAAAGCCGCCGTGGTTGGCAGCCGGCGGCCCGACGCAAACGCCGTCGGAATTCACAGCCCTCCCGATCGGGTTCAAGAACGACTAAAAGAAGGCCAGAGATTCGAATGCGAATTACTGACGGACAGAAAGTTCCAAATTGATTACTATACGCTATTCCACAGCTCCAGTACATCCGAGCTCCCCAAAAACACATTCTTTCATCTTCTTCGACCCTATACCCACTTCATATCTCCACAACCGGCGGGAGTGCGTGGCCCATCGGCCCAGTGATAAGGATCGAATCGAGCTGCGCCGTAGCCAACAGCAACTGTGCCTTGTCAAGAAAGACTGCGCGCTGGTCAGGTGGTCGCTCACAAATGAAAAGGCCGCGTCCAACAGTAAAGGAATTCGAGATTACTTCAGGGGCAAGAGCTGAGGAAACACAAAGGAGAAGGGATAGAACGGTTAATTAATCAGCTGCTGCGAGAAGCTGGTTGGTCGCAAATGAAAGGGCAGTGTTGAAAAGGAGAGGAACTCGGGATCGATGGGGTTAAATGAAATAAAAGAAGAAGATTCCAAACATTTGCAAAGAATCGCCGAGGATTTCGTTAAAGAACGGTTAATTTATGGACTGGTGCTTGTGTATCCCAAAGGAAGGAACTATGATGAGGGAATGTAGGGTACATAAAATACGGGTGAAAATCCCGGCGCTGTGCGCCGTGAAGGGAGTAATAGAGAGAGAGAAACTCGAAGCTGAAGCTGAAGGCCGAAGAAGACCAGAATGTCCGATAGGAGTGCTGTAGCGGGAAGAGAGAAGTAACTCAGGGGCTACAGCACTGCCACTTCGTACATATATATCTCGTGTATTAAGCAGATGCCTCGAATCACATGCACCTGTTTACATCCTTCCATGTTTTCCCCATCCACTGCTCTTGCGGGGGATCCCATTTCCTTTTTTTTTTTTTGATGTTAACCGGCTAACCCCGCTTCATCGCAATTTAGCTTTGAGATCGGGGGTGCCGTTTATTTTCGACCTCGCCGATCAACCGCTCAACGCCTGTTCAAAAGGCTAGGTTCCACTGGGCGCCTTCTTGCTTCTCCACCCCCATCATCTCCCCTGCTGCGCTCTCGCTCATCGAGCCGTTCGTCCAATTTTCCATCCTCCAGCTTGCTCCGACCAACTAACCGCCCTCGGTTCTGTGTAGGCCGCACACAAGCCGTCCGTTTTCATCCCCATGCCCGCACGCGCTGGGAAAGGGTAAGCAATGTCCTGCATTTCACTCCATCTTTCCATCCCATTTCCCATCCAGAGCGAGGCATTCCAGGTGGGTATATTTACTTCTTACCCTCCGCCAGGAGACTGATCAGGTCGGCTTTCCCTCTTTCTCCACCCGTATTTGATTTTTTCTTCTTTGATTTGCGGCTGGGGCTGACGCGTTTGGCCTGAGTATGTCTGCAATTGCTGTCCACCACACCCCGTCGATGCCCCGCATCACTGAGCCGTATGTTCAACCCAGGGGTTCCCATCTCCTCCGAATGCCCATCCTCGGCAAGTCTCCATTGCATGCACTATTATCCCACTGAGAGCTTTGATTCAGTTCTCTTCTTCGGCTTCAGCAAAACAGCGTGAATTTCACCTGCTGAATCGACCCTTCTTCGCTTTCAGCGTAGACCAAACCTTGGAAACTTGGTTCGCGTGTTAGTGCCCATGGATCCGCCATCCTTCTCTGGGAATTGACATTACTCCTCCATTAACCTGTATCTGGCAGCTTTTCGTCAGGCTCACGGATCCGTTCACATGCAGTCATGTGAGTCCTTACCTCGGCGGTGCTGTTTCGCCCTGCTATCCTGTGTTTAACTGCATTCTTCTGGCTTGAGATCCAGCAAAGAGAAACACGAGTTAAGTAGAAGTACTTTTCGACTTGTCATACTTCCGACGGCTAATTACCAGCCACGCCAGGCAACGAGACTGTAATATCCTTAAACACTGCCTCGCAACGGTAAGCTATCTGTCGAGTAGTTTCAATTGTTCTCATCCTCTGGATCACTATATCCAGCGGCGCCGATATTGAGGTGAGTTACACCCTCTTGCATTGTCGGATGGCTTGACTGACATATTCCTAAGCGGGGGAGGGGGGGGAACACATCCTTCAGCACTACCCCGTGAGGCAGGATGGTTCATTGCTCCGAAAAGCTCTCAGCTCCTTCCGCGGTAAGTTGTGCCAGTGTACGGACAGCGCGACTAATTACTCAGGACCTGCGTCTGGCACGAGTGTCCCCAAGTCCAAATTCCTCCAGAGAGGTGATCATGATGCCACACATTTATATCCAGGGTAAGCATCTTCCATAGCCCAGACCGAGAACGACCCGCACCTACATCGACCCTAATTGTACCTCATGCTGGCTACTCAGCGATTTACTCCACTCTCGTCAACAGGGGCGTCGCGAGCCTCATCAACACCTAGGTCAGTATTCGCTTCATTATTGGGCGCGCACTGACTGGTTCAAATACGTCCAAGCAACGCAGTGTCTCTTTTGCAACTCAACTTTCCGACAACCGTTTTGTTGGGTCCAATTAAATGACTACATTTATGTCTGTCGTAAGATCCTCTCCTCAGCCACGACTTCAACTTTTGTTTCTCTTTCTCAATTCCATCTCATGTAGTAGATCCGATCCAAGCTGCTTTAATTTCATTGCCTGTTGGATCACAATAATTACAGCTATGTTCCGCATTCTTACTTCTCACCACCCTTGGTGGATATGTTTACCAAGCGTTCGTATGAGAAGAGAGTATTTATGAATCGAAAATTTCGACCATGTTCGAATATTGGCCACCTTAAATTCCAAATCGTTAACGAAACATGCGCGCATCCAACGCTAACACCGCAGCGAAGCGAAGGCATGTCTTGTAAACATTATTCTGGCATCTCGCAATGTGATTGGCTAGTTGATCCGACACAGGCACCTACCTCCTTTCTCCTCCCACCACGATGAGCGTGCGTCGCTCCTTAACCCGTCTTCTGGTTAACCTCTGCATCAATGTAAGGAGAGCAATCTAACGCTATCGACAATCTCGCCCCGCCATGACTCTTCCGAATGGCTCAGCAGCCTGAGAATGATTATATCAGTTTTGACACTGACTTCACTGGTCTTCTTCTCGCGAAAACACCGTGAGGGGTTGGCATTGTAGGCTGAGGCCCGGGCCCCGAGATTTGAACGATGGTGGCAGGTGATGGAAGCGCAGCTGCGCATCGATGTCTTGAACGGCCGACGGCCCAACTCCAGTTGTTGCCATTACTCGCTAGCCTCGTTATGTCGAAGAATTTCCAGATATTCGACCGCATTCATCGTGCTATGCAGAAATTGTGGACCGTGCGCTGTGGGAGGGTAAGTCAGTGGCTGTGTGACCGGCGATCAAACACTTCTCTTTCTCTTCCACGTCGCTGGTTTTGTGTTTTGTTTCCACCGGACGCTCAAGTAATCCTTCGACGTCAATAAAAGGCAGGCAACTGTGAGTTTCTCGCTGGATGAATCGTATTCTCCTCTGGAACCAGCTGCGATATGGAAGAGAGTTAGGTGCAATTCCTCCTTCCCAGACCTGGATGACTAGGAAATCTCTGCTCCGGGTTAGGTGCGTATAAAACCCTTCTTTGTCCTTCTATGCGTCCCCGCTCCTTGCCGATTCACCAGCTTCACAACTTTCCCCGCCTTTGCTCCCCAGATCATCTCATCTTTCCCTCGTTCCTTCCGCCATCCCTTGCACGCTGTTTTGACTCTCTCTCGCCAGCTCCCGCGTTCTCTAACCCGAGTACTATCACCGACGACAACCCGCACTGCGAAATCCAGCGCACCGCTGCTAGGAACGGGATTAGGTCCGGGAGTGCGAGGTCAACGCCTTGACCGCGCAGTTCATGTCTGCCGTCGCTCGCTAGGCAGCTTTCTGGGTGTCGGGACGGCGAAGGTGCGCTTGCTGTAGTTGGATCTCCTGTCCGTATCATCATACCTTGTTCTTCTCCTCCCCCTTCCACGCCCTCGCCATCCATCTTCTTCTGGTCTCCATTTTCCTCATGATCCCTCTTTCCTTCCTGACGTGCGAAGACCACTAACCTCCTCCCTCTTTCCTTTTCAGATGTCGTCCTAGCCTTAGCCTACCATAACATCGCACGCGTCGAACCGCTGCCCGACTCTGTCATCCCTCTCCGACACTCGACCTCCGCTGGTGCCGCAGTCTGTGCCTCTGTAGGACGAGGCTACCCGTCAATGCACCTCGTCTTCTCCCTCCCACCAAGTACGGCAACTCTTCCGGCTCGCGCGCGCCACTGTGCTATGCAGCAGACTCACCGCCGGTACCGCGCTCCCGCACGAGAACTGGGATTCCGAGCACCTACTCGGAGAAGAGACCTTTCTTCTCGTCGCCCTCGCATTCGTGGCCATCCCCACCTCATACTCCTTCCGCACACCCACTGCAAGCTTCTCGCCGCAGTCGCGGTTCGAACGCCAGCCCCCTGCCGCCAGATTGCTGCACACGGCATTTGTGCGCGTCGCGGCTTGCCTCGTCCTCGTGACCCACAGCGTACCCATGCCCCTCCCGCCCCGTCGTCGGTGCTTCACCTTTGTCCCGGGACTCACCCGCGTCGCCCATAGCGTTTCCATGCCCAGGTGCCGCGGGAGGAGGATCGGATGGAGGAGGAGCAGGACGACACACCGCGGGCGATGGTAGAAGGAGGAGGAGAGTAGGAAGGAGGCGGAGACAGTGAGCACTGCGGGCGTACGAAGCGGATCCTTGACCTGCCTCCCCGCCCTCCGCGATGGCGTTTCGCGCCGCGGATCCACCGCGAGAACCGCTCGCGGGGCCTCACCGGCCGTCCAGTGAAAACAAGGGCTCGGCTGGTATCGTCGGGTATAGGCTGGGCTCGGAAGCACCGGCTGGTATTGCGTTGGTATCGCGCTGGCGAAGTTTTTCTCCAGTGACGTCAGGGATTTTCAAGTAGCTGACTTCAACTTGAAGACTATTTTGCTTCGCTTCAACTTTGCGTCCTCGGACTCATGAGGCTCGGCGCGCTGATGACAGAGATATGACATAGGTCCCAGCAAGGTGCCAGCGCACTCAAATACATCTCTGCCTCTTACCACCACCTTCCTGCTTGCTCCCCGTCGCCTGCCCTCCTCTCTCCGAGTCTCTCGCCCGCTTTCTTGACTCTCTAAGCTGCTGTCGGCTCTAGACTACGCTAGTATGGCCTATTTGCGCGTATTCAAGGTATCCCAAATGTCCTCTAGTGATGCACTGGCGTGGCGCGCGTGCTGCAGCACTTACCATTTCGTCTTTCTTTTGCACTGTTACTGTTTCCATGATGGCTGGAACTGGCCGATGCCGGCCCTGGCCTACAAAGGGATAATCCCAGGTCCTCAGTCATCCTCTTTCGAGGCTCGGTGCACATAATTCGTAACAACCGGCCGGGTAACAAAATAAATCTAGATACTTCAAGGGCGGGTCTTCGGAGTCCTATATCCTGTGTTCTGTACATTAGGCTATAATTCGGTCGATGATTCGCTGATCATTGACACCATTCCCGCTCTCCAGACCCTCGAAAGCATCGTAAGGTTAGCGTACCCATATAAGTATTCACAAACTAACTGCACTCATTTTTCAATCTTTAGACCGCACCTGTTCGGTGGTCGAATCTAAGTACATTACACCGCGGGCAAACCCCGCGGAAGCTCGGGTTGACCTTCCGGAATGGAAGGCAGATGGGAGCTAGTTGGAAGCTGTGCAGGAAGCTGCACGGAATCCACATGGAACCGTTGATAGACACTGATAGACACCTGATGAGATGTTGACATCTGACAATCAATCATAGCCTTAATTGGAACATTCTTCCGATCTGGCTTGTTTGATCAACAAACGTAGTCCTGATATATGCCGCATCTATAGAAATGATTTTGAATCTTCCTCTCCCCACTCTTCAGGCTACCCATGCCTTCAGAGGTTATCTGTGCCTGTACAGTCTGCATCAAAAATTTCGAAGTCCGGGATGGTCGACTGCAACCTGGAAGATCAATTAGCTCCTCGGCTCGTGCTGAGCATGAAGCAAGGGACGAGAGAGCACAATTGGCTGCTGCAGCACAACCCCGGCAGGCTGGACCGGCCCAAAAAGCTCAGCCAACAAGTGTTAAACCAAAACCTGCAAAGCAGGCGTCTGTGGTTTGGGATACTGGTAAGTTTTTACTGCATCTCAGACAACAAATTTACAGAAAAAATGTAGTATTGTTTCCTGTTATCGAGCTCTGTTGCCTACTTGTGGCCTGGCTTAACCTTCATGCTGGTGTCAGCCGTACAACTGCTAACATTGTTCTGAAGGCATTGCAATTTATCTTGGCTACAACTCTTCAGCTTCTTTGTGTTGCACTGCAATCTGCAGGCTTTGGCGAGATTAAAGTGCCACAGATTCATCTACCCAAAGATATCCGCAGCATCTATAAACAGGGAATGGAGCCAGTCATCGATCGAGTTGCCTGTTGTCCAACATGTTATTCCTTGTATCCTGCAGATCATCCGATTCCAGAGACTTGTACCTACCAACGGTCTCAATTGGCACATGTATGTGGAACAGCCTTATGGCGAGATCGAAAAACACGCAAGGGTGTGAAGCGTGTTCCTACTCGGCTATTCAGCACACAATCCTTGGATTCTTGGCTTAGATTCTTCCTAGCTCGGCCAGATATTGAGGATCATCTAGAGAAGTCTGCATCTCGGAATCAGAACAGGTATCCTCAAGGAAATGCATATACTATGCATGATATTGCAGATAGCCCAGCATGGGCAAGTCTAGGAAATTATGTTCGATTTCCGTACAACCTGGTTTGGGCTGTTTATGTCGACTGGTTTAATCCATTTAGCAATAAGATTGCAGGTATGTCTGTAATTGTTAACACAGATTGTGTTAATAATTGATTTGACCTTATAGGCAAGGTTGTTTCTGTTGGTGCCATCGTCTTATACTGCTTGAACCTCCCTATCGAGATTCGGTTTCTTGTGGAGAATGTCTTCATTCTTGGTATTATACCTGGACCAGGCATGCCAGATGTCTGGGAGATCTCGCACATCCTTGATGCCTTTGTTACCAAGATGAATGCATTCCGAGCTCCAGGCCAAAAAATACCTACACATCACCACCCAGAAGGAGTTCTTGTTCAATTACGGATTCTACCCCTGATTGCAGATCTTGGAGCAATCCGAAAAATTGCAGGATTTCTATCGCATAGTGCTACCTTTTTCTGTTCCTTCTGTCTCATCAAGTCTGCAGAGATTGAAAGTCTTGATTATGAGACTTGGACGCCCCGTGATGGCCCCACCGTAAAAGCTCAGGGTAGAACCTGGCTGTTTGAGAAAACAACAATCAAAGATCGAGAGGAGTGGTCAACAAAGACTGGTGTACGTTGGACACCAATGCATGATATTTCCCATTGGGATCCTGTCAAACATTGTGTTCTGGGTTTCATGCACAATGTAGAAGGCAAAGCAGAACATCACCTTCGCATCCTTTGGGGAATTGGTAGAAAATATCATGCTGAAGAGGAGTTGAAGGAGCAGCGGAAATATGAAGAATTTTCTGAATCTGATGCCTCAGAGGCATCAGACGAACTAACTTTCTTGGAATCAGATGCAAGCATGCCTCTTGAGGATCTCATGAATTCAGAATATGAAGGCCACTCTCAAAGCTCTGCAACACCCACTCCACAGAATCCAGGCACACATCTTAGGAATTTGTTTCTCAGTGAAGAGAGTGATGAAGGAGACCCAGATGATGCAGATTTCACCCCTCCGGATCCCAACTTTGATCCAATAACTGGAGCATTTAATTTTACACCCGACCAGTTGGCAGCTATACGTGCATGCATCAAGGATGTTCAGCTTCCAACCTGGGTAGGACGACCACCCACAAATCTTGGTGAAGCATCACATGGCAAACTGAAAGCACAAGAGCTGCTTACTCTTTTCACTGTGATTTTCCCTCTCATCATCCCACAACTGTGGTGGGAAAAAAGCGAAACTGCCATGAAACTTTTGGATAACTTTTATCACTTTGTAGGTGCAATAAACATCATTGCTTCATATTCAACCAGTGATACCATGGCGGAGGAATATAGAGTTCATTTCACACAATACCGCAGAGGTATACAGGAACTATGGCCACGTATTGATTCCTTGCCCAATCATCATCTTGCAATGCATAACCCAGAACTCTTAAAGTTCTGGGGACCTTTGTCTGTTATTAGTGAATTTCCTGGAGAACGAATGAACGGTGAACTGGGAAAGATCAAGACAAACCGGCGGATATGTAAGTTTATCTTCCCATCAGTCTTTTCTATTACTGAAAGACATTGACAGATGATATGGATCTCACTCTGTTGAGACAAATGGCTCGACGTGGACGCTTGGAAGCTATGCTGCATGATCGAAGCTTCGAAAACTCGAGTCACCTTAGTGGCCAGCTTGCTGGGATTCTACTCTCTGAAGCAGTTAATTCTGCAAATCCTCTGAAGCCATTAACTGGTCTCGAAGTTGCACAGTTTTTGGGCAAAGGAAAGGACATCCCTGCCAATATATACGAGATGCTCTTATTCTATCTACACTCCACTGGACAGAATCAGTGGTGATCTTGGAAAGCATTGCCTCTCCTGGATCATGAGCAAGCATTACCGCCAACTGGAAGAAAAAAAACTGAAATCGAGTGTGATAACCATACCTTCAGCCAAAAAATATCTCATGAGGGAAATAGTGGCATCCAGTTCAAAAATCCCTTGAATCCAGCACTTATTCTGACAGGTTACATTCACGAAATATGGCAAATCCCCCTTCAAAATCTTGTTCAAACTTTTTTTGTTGTTGAAAAACACACTGTCTTACCTCAATACCTATTGAATGAAACACCTTATCCCACCATGCCCGACATGTATTGCACAGCTGTGGATGCAAAACCCTCTGGCAATTTTTTTTTTTTTTTTTTTTTTTTTTGGTGGTACATTATGCAGGAGCAACTAACAATAGGTTAGCCCGCCTGTTTGTAAAGTTTGGAATGTTAATTCCACAGAGAGTGGCTTTCACCACCCAGAGAAATGCTTTCCGCACGCCATAAGGGCAGTGTGGGACTCCGCGTCACCCGATTCCTCGGCTGTCATGTCGCCGGGACGGGGTCCTCGGTGGGAATGCGCGGCTACCCACTAAAACTCTGGGTTCACGCAACCAATCAGTTGGCAAACTCTGCTCGTCGTCCAGGGTCTTGGACCAGGTCTCAAGGACCAATTTGGGGGCTAGCGCGGGGCGTTTCCCCTTGCGCGGCCGGTTCGCCAGTACCTTATCCATTTGTAGTCGCTGATTTACTGCAAACTTGAATTTGTTCATGATCTCTTCTTCGGAGGCCGGTACACCTTCCCGATCGATGACGCGCTCATTCCGGAGTCTCCAAATTTGGTATGCAGACTCGGACATCAAGATCCGGTATAGCCGCTGAGCGCCACGGTCTATCTTACCGCTGTCGTCTCGAAAGTCTGCGAGGCCGCATCCCAGGATGGTGCCCAATGACACCTCGGGCCATGTAGTCTCCTTCTCCAGCCAGAGTGTCTTAGCCGCTTCCCAAATCAGTTCTTGTCCAGGGCTTCCACACCCCACCAGTATGTGCTCGAGGTCTTCAAGCACGTCACAGTCCTTGCAGACCGCACGTTCCTCGCATTCAGGTATGTGGGTCCAGTATGACCCAATCTTATGCGCATTATGTATGCTTTTCCAGAGGAATTGTGCCGGTCTCGGGAGGAAATCCTTCGTGCGGATGGAGTTCCAAATGTCAGCATCTGATACATGCCTACCGAAGGATTTGTGTACCCCATCTCGGATGACCTTGAGTTTCTTATTGGTTGAAGCCCGAGGGGCTAACTTCTTGGTTTTTTCTTCCCTTATACTGCGATAGAAAGCTCTGGCGATTGTTTATTAAGCTCAGACCAGGGAGAGCCGTACCTGGTGGCAGAGTCATGTCCCACGCCTCGATTGTCGGGGCTCGCGCAGCCCGCTTTGCGAGCCTAGCTGCCTTCTTGCATTCTGCTCTCTCAGGAGTGCCGGGCTTTGCTTCCTTGAAGAAGGTTGGAGCCTTCCGGGCCTTCAGCTCCGCGGCGACACATCGCAGTATGTCGCGATGCTTCACCCCCACCCAACCTTCGTGCTCCCAGCGTCGGAGCTTTTTGTTCATAGCCTCTCGGATATATGGTTGGGCACTGAACAACGTGAGCGTGGTTTCTTTACTCACACTCCTTATTGCCGCTAATGCGGCAAAAAATTCAGCCACATATTGTGACTGCTCGTGGGCGTCCGGGATGCATCGCCCGGCACGCTCTCCTTCCCTCGACTCCGCATAGAAGCCAGCAGCTGCTGTTGCTTTTTCCTTTGGTGGTGCGTGCACCGCCCCCGCGATAAAGATTACCATTCTCTCGGTCCAGGCTCTAAATGTACCCTCCTTCGGACCCGTGGGGCAGGGCGTTCCTTTGGTTCGCCCGCTCGGTTAGTCATCGCGCGCAGTCCTTGCGATAGACTTGTGATCGCTTCTGGGGGCACGAAGATCTCACCGTCATTTTCTTGATCAACCGGCTCTGGTTCCCTTCTTTCATCTTCTGGCTTAGGGATCCACTTAGGGAGGATTTGTCTTAAGCGAGACGCTGCCTTTGCTGCGCATGCGTGGGGGTCTTTGCACCCGCAATTCGTTCGGTCGTTGTCGCAGAAGTCGCATGCACAGGTGGCCCGATCTGAGTGTAGGGGATCCGCTAATCGCATCGCCACATCCTGTCCATCACCGACTGTCAGGGCGGTGTGGTTTATCCTCAAGCATTGGGCCTTTTTGCCATTGTTCTCCTGCCGCTTATTGCCATCTTCTCCGGGGTGGTGCCACAATGGCATTTCTCGCAGTAACTCCGTGGACGGGTTCGTCGTTTCGAAGCTTATACCGTACTTGTTCACACATTTCACCAGTGTCTTATGCAGAACAGGAGGGTCTCTCTGGCTCACTGGGAAGCGCTGTACCATGAGGTTCATTTTCGATTCTTCCTCCATTGACGCAGCTTTGACTACATGTTTTGTCAGCCGATGGTGCGCCAAGGATGCCCAGTTGGCGCGTTTTTCGGGATCTGTTTCCGAGAGGGACGCGGCTTTAACCATCAAAAGGGCCTCATTTCTGGCTTCCAGGTCAAATAGACCTATGCCGCCTTGATCGCGGGGTGCCATTAGCATCTCCTTGGAGATCCTGGATGACTTGGAATCATTTATGAAATCCTTCTGCGCTTTCAGTATGTGTTTTGTCACTGCAGGCGGCATACCATTTACTTGAGTCAGGTATTGGGAGCGGGACCCAGCTACTATCTGGTCCACGTTTTTCCTCATCTCCAGCGTCGGGTTTAGGTTTGCCCATCTCGCATAGTCGGAGTCTATTTTTTCTAGGACAGGTGTCCATACTCCAAAAGCGTCCACTCCGTTTCCAATGAAACTCCCGAGTATTCTAACTGATTCACCTTCCTTCGCAATGTGTATGTCCACGGGAATGGGGGTGTCTGCTGGGTGGAGTTGTCTCGAGTCTAGGAGGCGCTCCCTAAATTCCAGAGCTCCGAATGGGATAATTTCGGTCTTTGCAACGTTGAAACGGGCTCCCGAGGCAAGGCACCATCTATCTAATACTCTCTGTAAGTCGTCAAAGCTGTCGTGCTCGCTCAAATATGCTGTGGTGTCGTCTGCGAAGAGCTGGACCACAGCTTTCTCCGCCACCCCCGGTATGGAGTATCCCCTTAAACTGGATTTGCGTAGCATTGACGCGAGCGGCTCTATTGCCAGGTTAAACAGCAGGCAGGATAAGGGATCTCCCTGGTGGACCCCCCGGACAATGCGGAAGGAGGAACTAATCTCCCCATTTATGATTACGTGCGTGTCTGCGAATTGGTATAGGGATTTTACCGTGTTGATAAACATGTCAGGGAGGCCGTGCTTTCTTAGCGTGTCCCATAGGTATGAGTGGATCGTTTTATCGTATGCTTTCTCTTGATCGAGAGCAACTATAACACCGTTTTGCAGGTCCTCCTCGGAGTATTCTACCACCTCCATAGCGAGGTAGATCGTGTCGCTGATCTTACGTCCCTTCATGAATCCAGTCTGGTCTTTGTGTATCAGGTATGGAGCAACTCTGCTCAATTTGTTTGTTAACGCCTTGGTAAAAATTTTGTACTCCGAGTTCAGTACCGTAATTGGGCGGTAATTCGCTATATCGGTCTTGTCTTTCTTCTTGAAGAGGGGGCACATCCAGCCCAGCGAGAACTCGGTGCCTTCCACCATGCCAAACTCCTCTATGTCGTTGAATACCCATGTGAGTACCTTGATTATGTCGCAGGTCCGTTTTTGAGGTGTGTTGCCTCTGTTAGCGGAGTTCTCTCTATTAATTGCTTCAAGTCGACGCCAGAATTCCGTGGTGTAACCGTTTATTCCAGCGGCTTTCCCTGGCGCCGCTTCCAGGAGAGCTTTCAGGACATCACCCTCGTTAAGCTTTTCCGTCAGCGGCTTCATGTCTGCTTCCGCGCTGAGTGGGGGTATTGAATCTAGGACTTCCCTCGTGGCTTCATCCCGCAGTGCTTGGGCAATGTCCCGACCGTCGGATTGGAGGTCGTTGTGGTAGTCGCGCGCGATCTCGGCCATCTCGGACGAGCGCCGGCTACCCCTCTGGGGCGTGATGTCCGTCCTTCGAAGGTATGTCAAAGTATCCCGAGGCTTAGACTCCTTCACTATATTGACAGCATACTTTGTGATGTGGTTGAGTTCCGTCACTCCACGGACTCTTGTCTCCAGCCGCTTCCGTTCTCGCTGGCGGTCTACAAGGTCATTTATATTTTCTTCAATGGTCACAACCAACTTAGCTATTTCAGCCTGAGTTCTCCCTGCTCGCGGGTCGCTCTCGGTCGGCTGTGGCATACCGCTGTTCCCATTTTCACGTTCGGGGTCATCTTGCACCCTTGGATCTGGCTCCGGAGAAAAGACTGGCGTGGGGCCGGGCCTCGGTGGAGGGGCTGGTCTTGAGCCATTCAGGAGTACTTCACGTTCGTCTTCCAGGCTCTTTTTCTTCTGTGCTGTTGCGCCTACCGCAGTTTTCGCTCTTTTTTTGGCGAACTCCAGAACGGAGTCTTTGAAGGCTTTGAAGCTCGTCCGGGCATTTGTTGCTTCGGTTCGCGCCATATTCATTGAGTCCTCCAATTTACATGCCTCTTCCACCGCGTAACTCATGAATTCCTTTTCGTAGAGGAGGAATTGCGGCATCGCCCATCTACCTTTGCCAATGTACGGTGCTCCGGGAGCCGATATCCTTACCGAGACCATTTTATGGTCTGTGAGGCTTCCGGAGAAATCACTAATCTCCCAGTTGTGGCAGTTCTTCATGAGGGTTGGAGAGACCAGCACTCTGTCTATGCGTGACATTGTCCCCCGAGTGCTTATGTGGGTGTATGCTTTTGTATCGGGATTATTTTGACGGAGACCGTCTTTGAGTTCTAATAGGCGGACAAAGCGTAGATACGCGGCAACTACTGCTTCGGAGTCCGTGTGGTGCGGCATCCTATCTAGCGGGTCTGCTACAAGGTTGAAGTCTCCTCCCACAGCGTCCGGTACTGGGAGGTCCTCGGTAAGCCACAGCTCACACATAGTGTCCCAGTATTCAATTTTTTCTTCGTCAGATTCCGCGGGTGCGTAACTCGCCAGTATTGTCAATGTTCGTCTGCCGTGCCACGGGATGACGGCGAGCATCGCCCTACCAGGTATGAGGTAGTGTATCTTCACCCCTTCTATGTTGGTAATCTCTCTGTTCAGTACAATTGCGACGCCTTTCGTGGCTGGATTTTCAGGGTATTCGTAGTTGTAAAGTTTCAATCGTTTATTCATAAAGCTGTCTTCTATCTCTAATGCCTGTGCAGCAGACATATGAGTCTCTGTTACAATTAGAATACCGAGTTGCTTCGCTCGCAATATGCTATGGATTTCGTGCCATTTGTGGCTTGCCTGCGACAGCGAGGTGGCTTTGATTCCATTAATGTTAACGGCGGCCAGCTCTATAGAGGCTCTTGTGTTCCGGCTGATGCTCGGGTTTCCTATTTGTTGTTTCTCCCTTTTATTGTTGAAGAAAGCGGGCGCATGATCTTCGTCCTGGGGGCATCCCCTAGGTGGCCTGCGCCTTCGTGAGTTTGTAGCTCCGTCCCGTGGAAGGGCATCCGCTCCTGTTTGGGGAGCGCTGGGGCCAGCTGCGGTCCCACCCGTTCGGTCCCCAACTGTGTTTGGGTTAACCCTTGCACGGCTGGTTCCCTGCGGGCGAGATGGCAGGCTTGTACCTCTGGTCGGCATGCCCGGAATTTCCGTGGCAACACCGCGTCCACCGCGGCGCGTATGCGCACGCGTGTTTGTTCGTCACTCTTCGCCACTCGCCGCGTCAGCCAGAGTTACGATTGAGCTGTCACGGGGGGGGTCTCGCTGAGAATAGCCGGGGCTAGGCCCCCGGTTGCCCCGGCTCCCGCTGATTTCACTGTTTATTCTCGTAGCCTGCGGGCACTGACGAGGGGGATGCGCCGTCTCCCCTGAACCCTCCCGTGTTCCAGGAGGGTCTGTGGCGCTAATTCTGGTGTGTATAGGTTGTATTGTCATATTGAGAAGGTTTTTGGTGGTAGAGCTCACGAGCCGGTCGCGTTACAATACCGCGGTGAGCACGCTCACGCGGTACTTGAAGCTTCTGATGCTCTTACCAAAGTCAGAGAGCTTCATAATCAGAATAACTCAAGTGGCTCAGTTGAGATGGGGTCAAGGGCATGTATTGGTGCAAGAAACTACATTGGGAAAAGGTAGCAGTCGAGTATCAGCATCTATGTGTCTATGTATGTATGGCGCGGGGCTTAGAAGAAATCATCACGCTGGCGGCCCTTGCCTTTGGGGTCTCCGCCTTTTCTTCCTCCTCCACCGCAGCGGGCCTTTGGACCAGGGCCGCCGCGACCGCGTCCGTTGCCTCCGCGGGAATTGGAGGTGCCGCGTCGAAATTAGCGGGGCGCATCATCTCTTGAGCTTTAGCGGCGGCGGCCCGGCCCGCATCCAGGACCGCAGCGATGGTGGCGTGAGTCGGGCCGAGCCAGCCCGGGGTGTGGGGGAACGGGCAGAGCGGAGTCGGGTGGTCAACAGACGGGCAGATTTGGCAGCGGAAGGGGCGCTGGAGGCGGGCGGTGCCGTGAAGAGTAAGGATCTGCAGCTTGCCGAAGAGGCACCGGAATTGGCCCCACTCAGCGCGGTCCGTAGTCGGGGGGTCAACGTGGAGGCGCCATGCGACGGTGTGGGTGTCCTGGACAAGGAGGTCGATACCGTGGACGACGATGGAGGCGAGGAGGATCTCCCACGCCTCGTTGGCTGCGACGGGCCCGTAGGCGGAGCGGTGGGTGTGCACAAATTCCCGGATTTCGCTGTTGTTCCGGAGGGCGGTGCGGATAAGGTCGCGCGCAGCGTTCGCGCCGTTGTCGGAGTTGGGGAGGGTGAAGCCGGCAAACACGCCTAAGAACCCAATGATGGGCAATTCGTAGGGGAGAGGGTAGAGGGTAATGGCAGTGGTTGAAAGGATGCGGTTGTCAAGAATCGTCTGTGTGAGCGGGCCAGGCAGACCAGCGAGGAGCCAGAGAGCGGAGCTGGTACCATTTGCGGCGGTAGGCGGGGTACTGAGGGTGAAGCTGGTTGGGTCCACGTTCACAAAGTCACCGATTGCGGCACGGATACAGCCGTGGGTTCTCATAATGGCCCCATTTCCGCCGCTGACCGTCATGAAGACCTTCGGGGCGGGAACACCTTCGTACATCTGGATGAGTTCGGGGGGCACACCCACGAACAGCTGCAGGGGCTCGTAAATAATGCTGGCGAATCCTCCGGCGGGGGTGGGGGTGAACGACCCGCGGGGTGGAAGGCCGTCTGCGGTCAGCCACATGGGGGGTGGGTTGTTAATGACGGCGGGCAGAGCTGGCACGTTCCTATAGTGTAGTGTGATGGTCAGGTTGTAGCAAAATGACGAGTTACGTACGGAGCCGCAGCAGACACTACAGCAGGGGCAGCGACTTGAGCAAAAGTGGGCACGTTGGGGGCCCCGGCGGTCGCGGGCCCAACAGCGGGGGCAGAGGCGGTGGCGGAAGCGTCCCCAGCGGTGTTTGCGCACTGGCGTTTGGACGGGGAGCCAGGGGCTGCGGCCGGGCGGCGCGATGACGAGGCGTCTGCTGTCGCGTTGTCATGCTCGGTCTGCTGACCGAGCGAAGCGGCTGTGGCTCGCGCAAGGTCAGCGGCGAGGAAAGGGTCGTCATCGTCACGGGTATGGACGACAGGCTCGGCGGCAGCTGTGTAGTGTGTAAGGCCGCGCATATCTCGCTGCAGGGCGTGCTCACCAGCCTCGGCAGGTTTAGCCTTCTCCTTCCCTTTCTTCGCCTTTGCGGCCTTGACAGCACGGGTCTTCGTTACTGTGGCGGGGGCAGGAGCTTGTGTCGCGGCGCTATCCCCCGGGGAGATCTCCACCACCGACTCGGGAGTGGAGACGCGGGCGGTCTGGGCCGTAGGGGTGATATCGCGGGGGTCCGTGGCCATGGGGGCGTCATCGGACTCCCAGCTGTACGCGTCCGCAGTCTGGGAGGGAGCGAGCGAGGGAGTGGCATGGTCAAATTCCTCGTAATACATGTCGCTATTCTCGGATGGGGTAGGAGAAGAGGAGCGGGCGCTTGTGAACCGGGTAATGGCCATTGAGTATGGGGGTTGGGAGTGCAGGACGAGTTGAGGCTCAAGTGGGTTGGGGGTGAGGATTGCGTATTGTCGTGTCCGTACTTAAAGTCTCCAGGACAAAGAGCCGGGGAAGCTCGGGCAATTCAGCCTCATGTCTACATTTTGGATTGTCGCGATTGTGCAACGCGCCGTTGGTGGGCTCGTTTAGGCGGGAAGTCTGGGGGGCGAGGCAGGAAAAAGGCCGAAGGATCGCAAAAGACAAAGTGTTCCTGTGCCAAAGATTTTGATCTGTCGGTTGTAGACGTGAAGTGCGAGACTTACGTTCAAAGACGTCTTTCTCGGTGACCCGCACCCAGATAGATTGTCTTTGTGCGTTGGGGCGGCGAGTCCTCTTCCGGTGTGGGCAGCGTCGACGAGGGAGATGAGAAGAGGAAGGGATGGGAAATGCGCAGTATACACGCGGTGTTCCATTGACGTGCCGTGTGATGCCGCATTGTACACGCGGCGTTTGGGCGGTGATCCATGTCATAGTCAGGAACGCACTTTTTTGGCTTCCGAAAGGAGGACAAAGAGCACATTTAGCGGTGAGGAGGGAGTGGCATCCACCAGGCGTTGAGCTCGCCGTGTTGCACTAGCGTGAAGTTTAAGGGGCAGCAGCAAAAATGGAGGGGCAGCATCATGCGACATATTTTAGTACGGGGATTGGGTACTTGATTGTATTAGTAAGCAGTCCACAGTGGCTGTGCGGGGCTCTGTGGACTGCTTAGTAAGGCGGGGACATGTAGCAATTTAGTGAGATCATAATCTGGATCCTGGTCCAGATCTTGGTGGAAAGAAGCCATGCTATGACATCACAGCCAGGAACACATGGGGCTTTCGGCTTCCAGATAAATGAACAAAGAGCACGTTTAGTGGTGAGGGGCTGGGGAGTGGCACCGAGCGTCGAGCTCATCGCTTCATGCGAGCAAGAGGTCCTAGAGGCGACGCGGTTTGTGGTAAAATTTGATTGGTCGTTGCGGTGTATTCAGCATATGATACAGTACGTGATCTTCACGATTTGGGCGGCGGAGCGCCAGACGTCTGTGTTAGGGCGTCGTGGGGAGTGAGCGATGTCTACGTGTCCTCGCCAGGCTCAGACGACCCATCAGGCGTCGCCCTCATCGTCCAGCGAGGATGCGTACCCATCCCAGCGGCGTGGGAAATCTGCCCACAGTGGTGGTGCGGATCAAAGGGCCTCCCCCTCTGGCAATTTTATAATTATTGAACCAGCACATATCATTACACATCTCTCAATCATGAAACCACCCCGACAGACATATGGGATTCTGACAAGGGATCTACTAATTATTTGCTGGGCATTGAATCGTGGCCGACGTAGCTGAGGGTTCTTATTGTAGTTTTGTTCACAATTTCTTGAGTTCATTCAATAAAAAATTGCACCTGCTTGTGTAGGACTCTATGTGATGGAGATACATTTATTTCTATATAGATTGAATTAGTGTTAGGGTGAGGAATTAACACAGAAGCTAACATATGTAATGAGCTATACCCATGTATTATACATCATCTGAAAGTCAATGGTTTGAATCTTTTTGCTGCTTACCTCTTTTTGGATTTCTTGCTGTTGTTATATCAAGATATTTGTAGGCATAAAATCATGTCAAATTGGAAAGCATATACAAAAAAACTGAGTGCATATAGTAAGCATGGGATGAAAAGGAGGAGGTAAAGAATCCATATGATCATATAGAGCTGCTGTATCGAAATATTGTCCGAGCGTTTATGTGCCAGATGGCCCTGCCCCATCCTCATCTTGATCCATTGCATCGGTGTCGTCATTGTCCTCTTCCCCATTGTCTGGCTCACCGTCATCGTCAGGCTCACCTTCATTATCATCTTCACCGTCGTCATCCTCTCCTTCCTGCCATGGCGCATCAGGATCCTCGCCGTTTGCCTTCATCTGCTCAATCTCCTCATCTGTTGGGAGATGATAGAGCACCAGCACTTCATTGCCATAGTGCTCCATGAAAAATGCATCATCCATGGTTTTGAAATTGTTAGGCACACGGTCATTGACCCAATGACCTGCAAGGGGGAGGGCAATACCGTTCAAACGGTAGCTGGCGCGAAGACGAGCTGGTAGTTGATTGAATGAAGCTGGATCAAACCAGTCGAGGGGCGCATTCTTGGGCCAGCGCTCCGACATGGAAGATGGTTCGGCATCAGAATCCACAATGCGCTCTCGCTGTCCTCGAAACTGCTGCCCTTGGCCCTTTCGCTTTGTGACTGCCTCGCGGTCTGGGTCAATTGTTTTGCGAATAAAGGCTGTCGCATTGGCGCTACGCCCAGGCTTTGGCTTGATAATATACTTGGCGCGATTTGAATCAAATTCATCATCGCTGTTGCAGTATGTCTCTGCAGTCAGAGCAACGACCCGCTCTGGCCAGCCATCAGCTCGGAGAGCCTTGGTACGAGCGTCTCTAATCTAACGAGGAACTTAGTTATGAAATTGAATAAATTCAAAAAACTTACATTTATACGAGCTTTATATGCGGTGGTCTGCTTGGATTTCCTGAGAACCGCTCCTGCAGTATGGGCGTCGGCCAGCACCCGCTTGTGCATGGTTGAAAATACAAAATTTCTGTAGAGCTTTCGAAGGAATGCAGAGTCCCTGAGCTTTGTCAGGTCAGGACTCATGCGTATGTAGCAATGAGAACCAGCAACATGCTGGAAGGTACTGGTGGCGATATTTTCGAGAGCTCTGTTGTACAAGGAGTCAACTGTTCCACCAAGCAGGTCTGGTCGCCAAGCAGAGAAACCAGCAGCAAGGACAGTGGAAAAAATAGCCTGGAGATGTTCGTCACTGATCTTTTTGATACTGTTCGCAATTGGACCTGTGTAGGTTGACACAGCTAGACACAATTGTCGGATTTTTCCCATAGCCTCAGAATGGTCAGTGGAAATGCGGCTGGCAATTTCGTCCCATGCATCTGCGGTTGTAAATCTTTGGGCAAATGCCTGGAGCATAAGATCGGAGGGCATTTCAGGAACGGTGACCGAATCGTAAACACCCCAAAGAAGATAGATATGGACATGGAAAGCTGCCTGTATTTTATTTGAACACATATGACATGAAATGAAAAAGAAATTTGTTACCTGCAGTGATTTATCACCTTTACTCAATTTCGATGGAGGGATATGATGTTCGTCGCGGCGAGCCTGGCACCTTTTCTGCTCTGCCTTCTTTGCAGCCTGCTCTGCTGCCTTCTTCTTTAATGGGGGTTCCTCAGGTGGATCACTAAAATCCCGTGCGCGTTTTTTGCCTTTGTCGTTATTCCGCGGAGGGTCAGGTGCAGGAGAAAATTCCGCATCTGGTGGATTGGGACCTGCAGGACCAGATGAAGCTCCTTGGTTGGGTGCGGAAGGGCCCCCATGAGCATTGCGACGCCGCCTAGCATCTGAAGCAGTAGAGCGTCGAGTCTTTTGCTTTTGCTTTCCAGCCATAGGGAGAGTAATGTGGTGGATGGAAGAACAAGAGATCTCGTTTTCTGCCCCATAGCCATCCTGAAGCCTCCCCGCTCAAGCATGTTAATCCCGGTAAGCATTTTGAAGTTCAACAAAGGGAAATGAAAAGCGTGGGAGTGATTGCCTATCAATTGCAATCACGGTGATCATACGGTATTTTTACTAAGTATAGGAATACACCGTGTTATACGCGTGTTACAGCTCCCTGCCAGCTCCTTGGCAGATTCCTGTGCGGGTTCCAGCTGCCTTCCATTCCGGAAGGTCAGCCCGAGCTTCCACGAGGTTTGCCCGCGGTGTTATGTTTTGTTACGCCTTTCAAGTGCTTGACACATCCTTTCGCAGACTCGTAAAATGGTAAGCGACATCTATACATTGTTCCTGTATAGACTTACATGCCTAGTTTTAGGGCTGCGGTAACATAACTTCAACCTGCGCCGCCCAGTAAGTTCTAGGCCATAAATATGTAACTTCTACTTATTTATATTCGCAGTAGTTTGCGTAAGTCACCGTACCGGTATGTTGTCCTAATTGTCTCTGAGTTCATTGAGGCTGAGAACTTTATTCAGGCGTTCGGATCCTTGTCAACCCCGTCCCCCACCCCTCTACTTGCCGTGCGCATTCTCATCCGTGTATCTCCCCATCTCCGGTCTCCGACACCGCAACCGACTCGAATCCACGTCCACTTCAAGAGGACGATGATATCCGGAGATTCTGGCGAATATTCCACGGGAACGCGAGATGTATGGGCAGCGGTAGGCATATTAGGAAGTGAGCGGAGGGAGCGTGGAGCCACGGTAAGCTGGCGGGGGAGCACGGGGCGTGTATCCATAGTACTATAGTATAGATTGAATATATTTGGTTGCTCGATACAGCGCAATACCTCGCAATACCCTGGGATACTGCCCGATACATTTTGAAAATGCCACCAAGAAAATTCTCATTAGTTCACTGTGTGGCATCGTCTAGGAACGCGTAGTATCGCTAGCCGAGGATAAATGGTTTCGCGATGCTAAACTATACCCGGCGATACCAACCGAGCCCTTGTTTTCACTGGGAGGCCTCAGGCTCACCCGCTGCCCACATTGTTTACCCACTGCGTTTTCCGCGGGGACAGCGCGATAAGGATCGGAAATGGCACGGTAGAGGACTAGATACCACTGATGCGGCTGTACAGCGCTACGTTCAAACCACTCCACCCACAAGTCGTGCAACCGTCCCTCGACCTAGATGTTCTCCCCACGCGTTTTATGGGCCGCTTACTGGGCTTTCCCCCTCGGCGGGCTCAAAGCAAGTCAACTCCCCTCATTAGCACTCGGGGCTCGACAAGGCTGTAATGCATACCGGTTCCGCTCACGCGTTCTAAGCCATGTAAACTGAACTTATACTATACAAGCGGTCGCCGGCGCTTCGCACCGGCTCCCACTTGCTCCCACTTGCTCACCTTGTTTGTTTGTGACTTTTTGTACAGTACTCCGAGAATGTTTTGAAATGTTACGACTCAGAAACGTGGTAAAGCTGGAGTAGACACGTCTGACTGTAGCAGTCTAGTGAATACATACAAAGCCGAAGGGAGCAGTAAATAAAAGTTCCAAAAGATTTGATCTCCAGAAAACGGCAGTTCCACTGTTGAGCCAGCCATCAAGCACTCTGCGGGTCGGCATGCGAGCAGAGCTGAATATAACCATTGCGTTCTGCGGCCCGGCAAGAATGATTGACATCGGTTAACGACGGCCAACCAATTCGAGACCTATGCCGACACAGGTTGACGGCCCCGGATCGGCCGTTGTCGGCCCACGCTTTCAACCGCGGCTGACATCGCAACGGAACGTAGTGAATGATTGATTTGTGCATGCCGTTGGAGGGCGCTAATCTGCCGTGCTTTGGTCATGGTGCGCAATTTAACCATATGGAGATACGGCTTCGGACGGACAGAGAGGCTTAATTTTATAAAGAGAGTGAATTAGCTTTGGAGTGCAAAATGTTCTAGAAGTGCAAAATGCATTCGCTTGAGCTCAGTTCTTGCCCAATTGCCTTCGGAAGTGGCTCAAATTAAACCGACAGGTGTGTACTCTTAAGTCATAAAAAAAATTCCAAGGAAAACGGATGGGTATTGACCGAGATCCTGCACCGAGCCATCAACATCACTGATCCCAGAGCAAAATTCGTGGCACTGTGCTTTGTAGGAAGCCGATTTTTATGATACTTGGATTGAGTACTTCCACGGCCTAAATATACATTCCACAAAAAAAATCCTAGGCCAAAATCGAAGAGGAATGGGACCTACGGATGATTTTAACACTTTGTCACAAGATGTCACAGTCATCTGCCCGCCTTTGATTTGTCACGCTTTCACATCCTACGGCCGCTCCGCCTCGTTTTTGACCTCGATTTCTTCTGTAACATAGTTTAATAAGCCATAGAAGTGCCTCTCCCAAGTCCCATAGCGATCGGTTGGCTACAAACTACAGTGCATCGAATTTTGTATAGGGATCAGGGGATTTCCGCGCTCGGTGCAGGATCTCGGTCAATACCCATCCGTTTTCCTTGGAATTTTTTTCATGACTTGAGAATACACACCTTTCGGCTTAATCTGAGCCACTTCCGAAGGCAAATGGGCAAGAACTGAGCTCAAGCGAATGCATTTTGCATTTCTAGAACATTTTGCACTCCAAAGCTAATTATAGTATGGGAGGGAAAGTAAAACACATTTTGATGGTGTCAGTATTTTGCGGCAATTTTATGTATATGGACCTCGCCCCTGGGACCTCGCCCGCATTGCGGATAATGCAACTCATCCCATAAGGACTGACGTCCTGTGTGCCTCCTCTTCCATCAACGCCACCTTGATCTTTGCCTCCATTTCGTCGTCGCTGAGATTGGCATTCTTTGCGATTTGACGGAGGTGCTCCTGTAGTCTTGTCGCGTACGGAAGGCATACGACCCGAAATGTAACCCCTAGACCATGTTTCACCCGCAAAAGGTGCACATCCATACGCCCTTTACCTCGCGCCGAACGGACACTTCGATCAATCAGCTGCGCCCGAAATGGTGCCCCCGGAAAGGCAGCGAGCTTCTGCATCGGAGCGACATCCACAGTGGGGAACCCAGTTGTGTAGTCTAGTACCAGGAGATAGGGCTCGTCTGGGTTCGCTTGCATGAACTGGACTTGAAGTGCGAGTGCCTGGCATCTGGAGCTGCGGAAGTCATTATATGCCAAGGCGCGCATGAAGGATAGATCCCGGGCTGTCAGGTCCTCGGACGCTCCTGCGAAGTTCGTGAATAACGTCCCGTGTCTGGCATGGCGGAGGAATCGGACTTACGATGTCTGTGGGGTGTCAGAGTTCTGCACGCGGAGCGATGGCCATATGAGTTCCAATCCACCGCTTGACATTGCGTGGAGCAGTAATAAGCCTGCTGACAGGACGAGCAGCGTCGGAACCTTTCTCGGGGCCCCAGCGCACCACACTACAATGATGAGCCGACGATTTCCGTGGACAATGAAGAGAACACACAGACCTCCACATTGTCACACACCTTGTCGTACGAAGTGATACCGTTCAATTCGTACTCTTCCAACCCTCGGTAACGAAGCTGCGCAGCACCGACGAATTTCTCCCAGTGTGGAAATACGGTGGAAAGCTGGAATTCGCGGGTGCTGGCCGCTTTTCGCGCCTTTTCGAGGGCAGGTCGCATATGCTTCAGGACGGAGTAGTAAACCGTATACGGGCAGAGTGTGCGGTCAAGGAACTCCACCAGATACTGCACGACAGGGCCAGATGCGATGGCGGCTGTCGCGCAACCGATGATTGCCTGGAGAATACCTGAGTCGAGGGCGGTTGAAAGGGAACAATGAACGGGCGGGACGAATATGTTGTGCAGCAGATGGCGCAGACAGGTTTTCATAAAATCACCAATGGTGCTCAGATTCGAGATAGAGAACGCATGAAAGACGCATGTGAGGGCGTCAACAACTCCATGCACAGCCAGTGAGGCCTCCCAGTCTTCGTCGCCACCGTCTTTCATGTCCTGAAAGTAGAGAAGGCCAAAGATTGGTCGCAGCAGATGCGCCGTGTTCTCGGTGACCTGCCGATCGGGGCCCAGCGCACGACGAACGTGAAGCACCACGAGGCGCGCGAGCTCGTGGACAGTACCGACGCCATCGAGAACCTCGGCGAGATGTTTTGGATGGAACACGCCGAGGCCCTCGAGCAATGGGCATACCAGTTGAAAGCCGGGGTCGCAGAAACAATCTTTATTCTCGAGGAGGACCGCCCACGCACGGACGATAACAAGACGGACACCGGGAGTTGCAGTAATCAGGGATGGAGTGCCCTCTTCCGACAGAAGACGCGCTAGTAGGGAAATATGATCTGTATATAGTTGGATCGAAGGGAACCATTCATGTAAGGCCGGAAGGGAGTCCCAGTAGGAATCAATGACGCATATCCACGGCCACATAGTAGACCAGAGGTCAGGAAGGATATCCAAGGGGAGGAGGGGAGATGTGATGTCCATGGAAAGGAAGTGGAGCGCCATGAGGGCACCGGTGATAGGTGCATCATCTGGCGAGAAATTCGACGAATTTTCAAGGTCCTCAACAATACTGGGGATTCGGGTGGAATTGAGTATCGAATAGAAAACCGGATATAAGATGTTAGTATTCAATCCTGCGTCCGTGCAAAAATCGAGTAGTTCGATGAGGTGTCGCGTGGAGCCATTGGAAGCGGCGGTGGCCAAACTCTTGTGGAGCGACGTGTCAGTCCGGAATATGCTGTAAATGATAGAGACTTGCTCGTCCTGGTTCCTTGAGCCGAGATAGTGATACGAGATTGAAGATTGCGGGCGTCATGAAAAGTTCTGCACAAGGAAAAAATGTGGCGTCACGTCACATCTTCTATCAGACGATCACCTCTGACACTAGACTCGTAACCAGTCTGCCTGCTACAGCAACACTTAGTGCAAGCACTATGCCGTAGGCAGACTGGTACAACTCGGGAGTGTTAAAAGGGCTGAGCGCGGAGTTTGAAAATTTCCATTTCCATCGTTATGGCATCAAATTTAAATATTTCTTTTCAGTTCAAAGGAGGGGTAGGGATGTAAGGCTCATAGCTACACTTCTGTCTTTTCAGATTTTTTATTTTACCCCAAGAGAGTCTGCGCGCGAGAGCCAGTTTTAATCGAGAAACTTACTTTCGGACCGACGTGACCGGTAACGACGTCATCTGCCGTCATCGGCGCCACCCAAGAATTTCAAACTCCGGGCTCAGCCCTTTGGCATGTCCCGAGTTGTACCAGTCTGCCTACGGCATAGTGCTTGCACTAAAGAATTGCCGTGGCAGACTGGTAACGAGTCTACTCTGACACCTCAGCTTCGGCCGAAGACTTCAGTCTTTCCAACAAAGTCACACCGATGATCACCAAAATCAGTTTGGCCCGACGTTCGACTTTGAATGCCAAATCTGGAGTTACACAAAAACCGGGCTGAAAGTCAATCTGTTACGAATTAGGTACATCTGAAGCCGTGCTCTAAACTACACGAATGAAATTGGGTTTTGGACAAGCTGAAATATGGCTGAAATCCTAGGAGTCAGATTGTGAAACAAATGCACTGAATTGCAAACCGAAACTTACCGTTTCGGTACGAAAAAAGGTGTGTCCGAAACCTAGCATTTCAGGTGTGCTGAATGGGCACCGAAAGCCCAGCTTTCGAAACTCATTCCTGTGTAACTGAAATCATAGATTTCGGGTTGAATTTCAGCTGGAGCTGATATGCAAACTGAAACTATTACCTTTGGTCGAGCTGAAATTCGGTTGGCGGAAGATCCGCGGACGATCTGCCACTCGTCCGCAGATGATCTGCCACTTGTCCGCAGACAATCCGCCGTGCATCCGCAGATGATTGTGATCTTCCAGATTTTATGGGACACCCGCGGTAAGTACTGGTAAGTATCATTTACTATAGATAAGTCTATGTATGCGTAACTTCCGCGCACCTTTCAACAAGTCGCAAAGTTTAACATTCCACCAACCTTTCTCTTTCAGAAGAATTTCATTGTCTCCATTTAATCTGAAAGGTTTGATTAAATCTATCTGTTCTACCTCACTGACTGTCAACCTGAATGACGGACTCTCCGGCAATCTAAAAGTGCGACAAACAGTTCTACTTTCCACATTCCTTTTAACAAGGCGGGAATATTGCCTTTTCAGGTGTGTTTGGAAAATACTTGAAATCTCTCAGAGTCCAACAGATCCAGTTTTCTGTTCCAATGACTTCACCAGCACCTTGGCAACCATTCTCCCGCATATCAGGAGGTACAATCTCGGATTAACAGATTAAGGCTGCGTTGACTGTTTTTGATTTGCTGGGAGGTGTAAGTAGGCCGGGCGTAGGTGCGGGCAGGCGGGCGGTAGGCATCGTAGCGGTGTAGAGGGGTTGGCGTGCGTGTATGGACGGTGTTAGGCAGAGTGTTGGCAGTGATGTACATGCTCTTGGCATCGACGTATTAGCAGGGTGGGGACGGGGACGTCGGTGCGGCATAGGCGGTGTAGGCGCGGTGTCAACAGCAACAGGTGCGTGCTTGTGTGCATACATGACAGGAACGCAATAACTACGATTTCTCCGGGGAACTTCTAAGGAGATTTACCAGGGAAATCCCGGGAGATCAACTGCTTTGAATGGAAGGTCAGCGTAAAATACTCATGGTTTGTTTAGCGCTAGTATACCACTGAATGCCGGCCCATAAGTGTGAGTTGATAAGATATGTACATCAGGCACGCGGCGCTACATCTGAGCGGAGGAGCTGAATGCTCAGTGGGGAAACTGGACATCTTTGGCGCAGAATGGCCCACGCGTGAAGAATGAACCAGGTTGCGGTGTTGAAGAACATTCAAAACTGATCAGAAAGGCGCCAAGAATGATAATTGCTGTGCTGGCCATGGGAAGAATCAGCTCAACACTGAGAAAAGTGCCAAATGGCACAAGTTGAATGTTCAGCCTGCAATGAGAGTCGTAGAGTACATATGATGGACCATACATCTGAGGAGGGTCGTCTAGAGGAAGAAACACAACCTGACGTGGATTAAAAAGAGAACCTGGATGCTAGCATTATTGGAGTACGACGGTGTCCGCACGATAGAGAATGGGGTTACCAAAAGACGGGAGTTACTTAGTTATTGAGGGAGAATACATTTTGCCTCTCAAGGGCTGTCTCATGGTGATCAAAGTAGAATAAAGCCAAGAAACAAAAAACATAACAGAGAACACATACCATTTTCTAGTCGGCGTCTTGCGACAGATCTTGAATATAGAGCGGTGGGCAGCAAATCAAGAAAGATTTTGAAGGCATATAGTGGATGGGAACATGCGCTGGCGCGGGTGAGAGCCCACTGCAGAGAGGGAGGTGATTTAACGAGATGACTGATTAGTCCTGGGGATTGGCCCGGGAATTCCTGGGAGAATAAAGGGGACGAGATAGACTGTGATCAAGCATGAATTGGTTGATCGTAAGATTGATGCAAAATGCTCACTTCAATGGGCTTGACGTCTCAGTTGAATTGCGACTCAATGCTCATGAATTCTCTTGGGAATTCGCGGGTGAAAGAAAGCGCTGAGTGCAAGGCGTGCGCCAGGAATTTGGCGGCAAGAAAATACTGCATCGAACACTCGAGATAGGGGGGGGGGAGGGGGGTCGAAGCTTCCTTATGAGGATGGCATTGTATTCCACAAACCTGAAAAATTGTGGATATTCAACGTTGACCCTTAAAATATGCAGCGGCTTTGAACTTAGCGAGACATTGACAAAGGGACGGACTAGAAGGATTGACGCGCTGTGTTCACAAATTGCCCGACAATGTTCATCGTGTACCGACTGGTCCCGGAAGTTATTCAGCGTTCGATCCTCTTTGATTTCAGTCCTTTTGAACTTGTTGCGAAGGGGGTTGAACAAATTACACTATTAAGCATGTCCCGATATCAACACAAGCGCGTACTTGAAGTAATACAGCAGCTAGACGAAAGAAGAAAAAGAGTGTAGGTACAAGTAAATGCATTAGAAGGCTCGGGCGAGCAATCCCGCAGTACCCTGTCCTGGCTCCTTCTCGCTCGCGTGCGCCTTCGGATTGGCACGAGGTGGTTCGAACTACCGCGCGCTGCGAGAGAGCGCAACGCAATGCGTCTGTTTCTCGCGGGCAGCGTGATCTCCGGTCGCTGGGCTGCGCGAAGATGCCGCGCATGCGTGCATGGGCTCCCCGTGAGCCTCTGTTGGCGACGGCGATATCATTTACATGGTCAACGTATTTAATAATACATGAAAATGATATCTGGGAGAGCTAGGAACGAATCGAGAGGGTGTGGCCCATTTAAACCGAGGTTTGTGGATGGTGGGAGGCAGGCCTCTGCGGATGGGCCTCGGCAGGGCGTCCACTGATGTCGCCACAGGTGTGCTGATCTGACTGTGTTGCCCCCAGTCGGCACAGGTCAGCACATGTAGGCAAGCTCTGACGACGCCGGCCCTGAACGCGGTGAATTTGGTACGTGTGCCGTCAAGGACGCACTAGATCTACCTAGCATTACAGTAGACGATGCGGCCAAGGAGACTCGGAGACGAAGTCGGCTCGATGGCGGGTGAGGCACGATCGCACGAGGGTCTTGTGCTTTCTGTACGCTGGGTGGAAGTGCGGCCTGTAGGACATTTGATGCTCGCGGGCAAGAGGCAAGATTAGCGTCCACATCATATCTCGGCTTTTTCGGCCGTCCACTTCTTGATGGGACGTGACAGTGGCAGTGCACCCTCTGAGTCTTTCGTCCAACTTTCGTTGCCAATTCGTGAGCTTGTACGACCATCCGCGGGACTGAAAGCCTAGCCGGCAACGGAGCGATGACTTAGAGAACTACCGAGCCAAACAACGCACAAGATGTCCGATTCGTGCGTGCGTCATCGGCGCCGCGGTTTCACGAGTACTGGAGCAGCGCGCCGTGAGTACACGTAGTGCGGCGCTGAGATGGCGGGAGACAGTGTCTTTTGAACGCGGTCTTCCCCACGGACGGACGTTTCCGAGTCTTTGGTTCTCGATGATGCAGTGAAAGACAAGGTGCGTTCTTTTGCTGTTTTCGTCTGATTTCTGCCGCAGTGTGAAGGAACAGAGATCTCGAGGGGACTGCACGCGAGCCACGGGCTCCCTCTATTTGCTCTTGCCCCGCTCAAAGACGGCTCTTCCATCTTTCCTCCTCTTCTCTCCCTCCCTTTCGGTGGGCGTGCAGATGACGGTGTGTCCCGATGTTGTACGCGAAGATGGCGCAGCCAGGTGCGTGGGGGATGCGTTGGGCATTGGGAGGGAGTGCGAGATGCGCTCGCCGCATGGCTGTCAGTGGTGGGATCTTTCTCCACTCCCCTCTTTCTTGGTTCTCTCTGGGCCCCTCCTCCTTCCCCGCAGAGGCTCTTCCCTCATCCCTTGCCCACTCAAGCGCACTCTTTCCCGAGGTACACCCGCACGGTGCGTCATCCGTCTTTTCCTCTCTTCCTCCATTTCCCCTCTTCCCTCCGATCTTCAAAGACGAAAGTGGTTAGGCGCCGAATAAACGCTCAGAGCATCTGAATCCTTTGCTGCGATGGATCGTACCACTCATACACGGCCGGGTTCTGGGTGATGCGCCTTAATCTAGGGAATCTTCCCCGAGTTCTTATGTCGGGTACATGCGCGACACGGCTCCCTGCCCGCGCCCGTATCCCTCGAAACCGGCCGCGTGTGCGCGTGGAAGCCGTCGATGTTATGGCGGGAGGCGTGCGCATGTATGTCTCCCAAACCGCTGCCACCAGCGCTCTTCTTTTCATTCCCATTCCTATCCCATCCCCTCCTTGACCGCTGTGTCTTCCGCTCACGCGTCCCGCAGAGAACGACATCGACTTATACAATCGGCGCGCATGGCTTGAAGGTACTGGGAGTGGGATCATGGAGTAGTGCCGGGCAGTGGTGCGAGCAGGGTGCGTTCTCTTGATTTTATGGTCCGTTTTCTACGCGGGGATGGGGCTGCATGGTATCGGGCGGGAGGAAGTGATGTTAGGAGGCGCGAGGACGAGGAAGGTGCAGAGTCGATGCGCGCTCCTCGTTCGTTTTTGTTTCCGCCTCCGACGCTGAGATTCGCGTGCAATGTGCGTGGATTAGGGAGGCGAGGGGCCTCCTCCTGCACGCGAGCCACAGCGAGTTCCTCCCTCCGCTGGAGTAAAGAGCGGCGCGAGCGCGTACTCCGCCCCGCCTCTTTCTTCACTCTTTCCCGGCTTTCCTTCCCTCCCATCCTCCCACCGAGCCCGGAGCGCTTTTCGTTTTTTCTCTTTCCTTATCTCCGTGAATATCTTGCTAACACACATCCCTCTAGTTTCGCGCTCAAAGACTCCCTTCTCTCCAGTCCCCTTCTTCCATCTCTCTTCCTCTTCCTCCAAGTATTTCGACTTCCTTTCCTTTCGGCTTTCACGCAGCCCTAATGCGGAATCGGTTGAGCGCCCAATAAGCGCTCACCCGATACGTTCACTGGGATAGGTCTTACCATCACGGCGCCGTCGGGTGCAGGTGCGGGTGTGGCGGCGGCGAATGTGCGGGTGCGCGCTGCTCCCTGCCTGGTTTTCTTGTGCGGGGCAAGTTCCTGTGCGGGGTGCTGGCACGACAGGCTGTGTGCCCTAGATATCCTGGCGATCCATTTGCCGCGGGAGAGACGGGCGTGCATGTGTGAACCCCTGATGGTGGCGGGTGTGTGGGACGCGGGTGGCAATGCTCATGGATGGCGCCGCACGTATGACGAGGTGCAGGAAATTGTAAGCGCGGATATAGACTCTGTGCGTGTGTGCGCGCAATGGCGATGGCGCGGATGCGGATGCCTGCGTGCAGTGTGCGCGTCTGAACGTGTGATGGAGCGGGGTGGTACATGACTGCGCGCGCACCTCCCTCGACGCTTGTGACGACCGCGGTGGCTTAACGCAAGTGTGCTCGATGCGCAGTCGACTCGGCGGCGGCTTTGCGTTGCTAGGCGGACGCGGATGGATGGGGTGGAAAATTTTGCACACGCGCCGATGCATCGGTGGAGGTCAGTCGATCTATGCCGGCGGATGTATCGGTGGGCGCGCGCGAGGCGGGTGCATGCGAGATGAGTGGTATGTGATGAGACGTACACGGTGGCGGGCTTACGAGGCGGAGATAGGGATAGGGATGTCTCGGCGCAAGGTGGTGGAGGTATGAGCATGTGGAGGTCGCTATAGCTGCGTGGTTCCCCTGGAGGCGCGTGTAGCCGAAGATGCACGAGATGGATACGTGGTGCTAGTGTATTGAGACGTTTCAGCGTCGATGGTACCGGGGACAGTGGGCGTGGACGTCACGCTTCGTGCGCTGGGTGTATGCCTACCGCAAGTGCTCGTGCCTCGGTAGAGCGGGTGGACATGTAGCGCTTCATCAGGAAAGATCTCCTCTGGGAAAAATGCCAGATTGGTCTGAAAAAAGGTCCAATTCTGCCAAATTTGTTCCGTTAGTTCTGTTTGCTTTTTTGTGACCTTCAAAATAATTTAGTGCCAAATTCTTCCAAATTACCCTGTATTTGCCAGGTTTTGGCGCGGCATTAGGCTGTATTTGCTTCCTGCTTGGTTCGATATTCCCACCAGATGAGCTCAGAAACCATTATATTCCACATATGGCTACGACTACCACACACACTACTGCACACATATGTAGCCTGACCATTACTAACTACACGAGAAAACACTCGCCGACAGGAATGCGACAGAAAGGTGAATTCGGACCCACCTGCACTAGAAGAAACCGACGTTCCACAGGAATGTAGTCACAGAAACCCGATAGCCTGAAAGGATGAGAACATTAACAGAAGATAAGGACAGGTAACCTAGTCATCCCACAACATGGATGGGCCGCTGACGGCAGCCGCACGACATCTGCCAAAACGTATTGCAACATGCTCGCCACTGCAAGAACATTAAGAAAAGGATCAAACGAGGGAAGCTGGTGCTTACCTACCATGAATTTATTCCAATAAACTTGCACATAAGCGCATTGCAGACAGACTCAAATGGAGAAACAAATGAAAATACCCGCTAGCGAACGCAGATGGGTGCGGGCAAAAATGTGCACCGTAACTTTGCACATGCTGTACAGACTCCGAGCTTGAGAGGGTAAGAGAGTAACATCGGGGTAAGCGCTGAATCATACACATGTGCACCAATAACTGCATAGGTGAAAGGAGCAGCTCAAGGTGGACCTCGGATAACTTCAAAAAGTGTTGTGGCAGAAGAGCGAACTCTTTCAATCCTCAGGCAATTGGGGACTTACAGTCAATATTTTCCCTGCAGGTATTTTTTGCTTCAAACAATGTATTCAGGTGTAGAAACACCTAATAGATATGTTGCGCATGAGCTGCATGCGGCTTTTGTGCATTGTGCAAAGCCGCACGGCAAATTTGAAATCTGAGAGGTGTCAATTAAGTATTGTAATGTAAGCTTACTTGAGGCGAAGGAGAGGTGCTGTGGGGAGAGGGATGATCCTCAGCATTGCCTTTAAATTTGCTGCGTGGCAGACGTGAAAGTATGCGAAGAGTCAGTGATGCCTTCGTGATGCCTGAAAAATGCCGCCTCCCACGGGTGCACATTCAAACCATAACACTCGCGGGAGTGAAATATGAGATTTAGGAGGTATTGAATGGTACTTCGAAAGCCAAGAACCAAGAGCAGCGAAGAAAAAGCCGTGGCATTGCACAATGCACAAAAGCCGCATGCGGCTCATGCGACTTTTGCGCAACCTATCTAATTTGAGGTCCACAAGATGTTGTGGAAAGAGCTAAAGGCTGCATGGCACTTCATCACTGCTGCGGGCCGCCCGCGGCAAATAACACAGCCACCACCGCGTCAATGCCACGGCAGTTGCAGCATTTTCTCCGGGCCCCAATTTCTCGATGTCTTTTGGGCCATGGCTGCGGGATCTAGTGGAGGCTTGGTTCATCCACTTCAGTGAATCTGATTAACTGTTCACTCGGTGACTCCTCGGCAGTGCAATGACCGCATTTTTTACTCTTCTCAAAGTCATTGGATATCACTGTGTTTATTTGTCGGATGCCAGAGGGTTTCACCTTGGAGTTCAGGGTGCACACACTCAATCAATTTCCTTCAAAATATGCTGTCATCCAAAATTGACCAGCTTTGACTCACAATTCCGGGATGAATCAATAATTAGCTTTGGAGTGAAAAATGTTCTAGAAGTGAAAAATGCATTCGCTTCAGCTCAGTTTTGGTCCAATTGCCTTTGGAAGTGGCTCAAATTGAACTGACGGGTGTGTGGCCCTAGGGTATAAAAAATCTTGACAGAAAACAAATGGATATTGAGCGAGATTCTGCTCCGAGCCATCAAAACCACTGATCCCCCTGCAAAATTCGATGCCCTGTAATTTGTAGCCAACGGATTTTTATGGGACTTTGAAGGGACACTTATACGGTCTATAAAAGTATTGTTGAAAATTTCAGGGGTCAAAATCGAGGCGGAACAGCCGCAGGACGTGTGAGCGTGACAATTCAAAGTTGGCTCGGAGCAGAATCTCGCTCAATATCCATCTGTTTTCCATCGAGATTTTTTTATATCCTAGAGCCACACACCCGTCAGTTCAATTTGAGCCACTTCCGAAGGCAATTAGACCAAAACTGAGCTGAAGCGAATGCATTTTTCACTTCTATAACATTTTTCACTCCAAAGCTAATTATAGTACCTTGCGTCTTTGGATTTAGTCTTGGCCCGTCACACCCGCAATTCGATCAATGAATCCATTATCTGTTTAGACATAATTCCCATACTGTTGAGACGGCGCAACACCAAATGCACGTCCTCTAGCTATTTTTGCGCTTATAAACACATCATTACGAGGCGCAGAGTAGCTTCAGTGATATACAAACATATCTGTATACCTGAACTCTGTTAGGTGATATAAAGGAGAGTCAGAGCGAGCTCCGACTACTGACTGTAGTATTCAGAGCACGACCGCGGTGACGCTGATAAGTGAGCTCCGAACCTAGGATAGAAACTAACAGAAACAGCCAAAACAAAATACTACAACCAAAGAATCGGATGGAACAGACGAATCTAATCCCAAACAACCAATAGTATGCAGCAAGTGCGGTGTAAGGTTCGTTCCAGAGGTACCAGACGAGTGTCAGTCCTGATTCAGAGCCTTGTAAAGGTTGATCGGGAGAAAGTTTAATTCAAGAAGTCGTCGTAAGACGTAGCAAGTGTTTGTTATGTACGAAACTAAGAGATCCCAAAGGATATCTGTTTCGGACACCAAGACTTGAGTCAGTTATGACCGACTATGACGATGGAAACTAAGGATCCAAAAGGATTCTGAAGTTTCCAACACAAACAACACAGGTAGAGTTTATTGGAATGAAGGGAACCGTGAGGTTCACCAATATTCCAAAGCGAAACTGAAAGTTCCGCAAAGTTTAACAAAGATGGTGGTGGTTCCAGACAACAAGACAACAAAAAGACGATTCCAAACGATTCCCAACCCAATTCCCAACGATTCAAGGTCCAAGACCAGCGATTCTATACGATTCAAGACCCAAGGCCAGCGATTCAATACGATTCCCAACGATTCAATACGATTCAAGACCCAAGGCCAGCGATTCAATACGATTCCAACGATTCAATACGATTCAAGAGCCACGCTCAGACGTTTTATACAATCCAACAAAGGTGATATTCCAACTCCTACAAACTGACGTTGGTAGGTGTCCGAAGATCGACTAAAAGTTTCCCTTGGGCGTAAGCTGGGCTCACTAGTTGGGGGAAACTCCGTCCTCGACCCTAGAAACACCTCTAGCTACTTATACAATCCAAAATATGACTATGACAATGAAAGAATTAAGTAAAAGGTCCGTTTATCCGCCTCGCTATCCGTGTATCCGTCTTGGAAACTAAAATATAATGAGTCCTATTGGTCGGGGGCACTGAGCACGCCATTCCGGGTATATTCCGACCGTTCCTTGGTAAGATTCTGCACATGGTGGATTGATGGCAGCTTTAGACATCAACCACCATGTAATCCTTTTGCAATGTAACTTGGTTTGTGGGAGTATCCCTCGAAGGTCTTCATGGAAACTAGAGTCTCCAGCCATGTAGGCTTCGAATGATACCCCACTTCGAATGTGGATTCAGGATGGATGCTCCAGAATGCGCTTATCACCCAAAGGGGAAACCCTGGGAACTCCGGGATCGACAATCATGGGTCCCCTTCGCTTACTATCCCACTCTGATGTCCGTTGCTGAGTAACCGATACCTCGGCTACAACGGAAACACCGCCTCTGTGTCCCTCACGTCACCTGGATCGACGCGAACGCGTCGATAATACCAAATAGACAATCATATAGTCGCTCGTTACTTTGGATCTCGACGTTTCGGTAGTCGAAACTACCGAAACTATCGATACCAACGAATCACCCTCTGGTTTGGTTGGGCTACACATTCCCCTACATGTTTCGGAGCGAGACCATGTCAGAAACACCTCTGGCTTCCACCAGGGTGTTGTCCCGTTGCTCTTGTGATGCTGGTCACAGGCCAGCTACTTCGGGTTCTTAGTACTGCCTCTAGTAAATGATATAATAGGAATGAACTACACATTTGAAAAGCAAAAAATATAGCATTTTCATAGGTGTGTTCATTCACTGCTTATCAACGCCGCGGCGTGTTGTACTCTGAATACACTACCAAGGAGATATACCCATAACCGCCTATAACCTATTCAAGGGATTTATTCCTATAAAAGCGACCCAGAGACTGCATAGATGAAGTAGCGAGACTTGACATGTTGCGCGGTACATTAAACTGCGTAGGAGAGCCGCCGCGGTGCCACCGCGGCGCCTCTCTGCCAAAGACATAGTTGTGTTAACGGTTACATTATGGAGGAAAGCGGCCGCGGCCATGCTGCGGCGTCCCATAACTGTGTATAATCTACCGCGGAGCCTACTAACGGGCCGCGGTCGATCATAGACCCATTATTACCCTAAGACAGGGAACTGCCAAAGCGATCGGACGATCACGTGGCGCCGCGGCGCGACGCGACCTGTCAAATCAAAGACACACAAGTCCTAATTCGGATTTTAGCGATCGGATTCAGGCACTCCGGTACTTCGCGGGCCAAGCACTGCCCGCGGCCGGATCCACCAAAGACAAGCACGAGGAGGAATGTATTGAAAAGGCTGGGTTCAACCCCAGGCCGGCGCGGCATCGTGCTGCGGGTGCGGAAGGCACTGCGGTATTGCCAATATACCAAATATAGACCACGGGGGTCAAAACTGGCGATCTCCCGGCACCAAGGGCATGCGGGATCGACGAAGAACCACGAGGGAACGAACCTACATGACCAAGCACCACATCTCAGTTACCATATCTAGTTTATCTCCTTTTGTTTGTACTATTACTATAAAAGCAGCCTGTAGAACCCGCATACAGCCAGTTCATCGCACTGTCTATCGGCGTGGGTGTCCTCAGGCATATTTCACGGAGATTCGTTTACTATCTCTGTTTGTAACTTGTCTATAAATTGAAGTTGGTTGTTGGCTCGAATTGTCAAGCAAGGGACTCATCAGTTAAGCTTCAAACGGTTAACCACCTGAGAATTGGTTGTGACTTGTCAGCTGCTTTGCCTTCACACTCGTCAGGGAGAGTCCTGTCATTAGCTGTTGGATCGATTAGTTGGACTTTGCAATCAACGCTTAAGCCGTTACTATAAAAGTGAAGGAAACGTCCCTAAACGAGGACAAGTTTAGGTCTGCTGTACAGGAGAGTCCTGCAGTAAGTCGAATTGCCAAGGAAGAAACAGCTTGCCTCATTATAGCAATTGGAATTGGCCATTGCTGGGGATATTTTGTGGACACCAAGTACAAACTCTGCCCTGAAGTGATAGAACTATCTTTATAGTCACTACCTTCTTGTATCCGTCTCATACAAACGTTCATCCAACGCCGCGGTGGAAAGATAACTGCTGTAACTTGCCAAGTGAAGTGCCGCGGGGACTTTGTTAGTGCCTCATAGTACTTGTTTCGTTGTTAACTGTACAATCCAAACCTGCTGGCCGCATACTACGGTCCGGACCCGAACTCACTAAGGATTGCGCTAGTCTTTTGGGAGTGATAAGATATTGTTTGTGTGGTTTTAGTGTTGTTTCCACAACACGCTATAACTAGCATATTCAAGACGTATTGTAAGCACACCGTTTCACTGTCAAACAGCTCCGGCCTTGGGCACAGCAATATTTTCTGTGACCACGCAACTGTTACAGCTGTTTCAATATAAAATCGTTGATCTTATTTCTTTCTTATGCTGGCATTCAACCTTTTGCTTCACAGTTGGAAGTGGTGAGAAATTTGAAGATAGGCTATGCTGCGAAGCGGGTAGGAGTTTTATGTAATTTCTTTGTTTTTGGTTCTGGTTGCGCTCTCTCACGAATATGCTAGTATTTACTCACTTGTAGATATTCCATAAGTTTACCCAAAGTACATACGTGTAATACAGCAAACTTCTCAATTTTCCTGATGACATATACTGGTGCAAGCCATCTAGGACTCGTAATGCCATGCGGCAGCATTGGCCCTCAAGAGCACGTACCGTAAGGCGGTGTTGTAATGTTGAATTTTGCTGGCCAGCAATATCCACATCGGGAAGACGACTAAGAGTGCGGCGGGGAGACACCTCAACTTCCAGGACAGAGAACCGCTTGAGTTCATCCAGGGGAGGATGTGTAGGTGCGCAAAGTCCCATTATGTGTGGTAACTGGAGCAGGCACGAGGCCATAGCTCGAAAAGTACCGCCTCTATTCATCCTGATCCATGATCACCTCACGGAACGACTTGAAGTCCGAGCGCGAGACGACTCGACCGTCGATGTGTTAACGAACTCTCGCAGCTCCGGTATCTAGGATCGAAGCATGACACACGTCCTTCTTCCTTCTCCCTGCGAGCTCGAGGAGATGCGCCATAATCAGTTTCAGAGTTCCTTTGCTTTGGTACCCACAGGCCTCGCTCGATGGCAGGCATTGAGTGCAAAGTCAAGAGTGGAGGGTGCACAGAGTCAAATTACAAGAATTACAAGAATTAGGATGTAGCAGTTAAAGATAAATAAAGGCGCTCCGAGCCAGTGATCAGGCACGTCAGGGGCTGGTGCAGGAGACTTGGCCATGACGCGTAGAGTCAAATTACAAGGATGTAGCATCACCCGCTTTATAAAATTAAGCATTCCGTCTGTCTGAAGCCTTTTTAAACTCCGCTGCTCATCTGAGCTTTGCTTCGATCTGACATTACCCCTTTCGACACTCACCCTCTTTATCACCCTCTTTATAAAATCGGGATGCCTGCTGCTACACCGCACAATCACCATTGTCCTTCAGATAAACTTACAGTTCCCTGCGGATCCCCCGAAGGTTTCCGCAACATCAACTGAACTCAGTTCAACTCAAGTCTCTGTTACAGACTGTTAGACCAAGTTGACAGCTCAAAAATAATCTATCAGGGAGTCAACCACTACGGAAGAGGAACCACTTGTTTAAAGATAAAAATAAAGAGAAATGCGCAGCGGGTCCAAGGGCACCAAGACAGCGCTGACCGGAGGCCGGATGAGGCTCATAGGTCGTCCTACGTGAGTACAAGCAAGAAAGAATGTATTTCACTCGACTCATTTCGGTTGTGGTCTACCGGCGTGGTGGGGGCAACGGTGAGATTGTAGGAGCGGTGGGAGTGGGCATTGGAGGATGAGGAGGAGGAGTAGAGTCGTGCATCACGCATCATGGGCTCAAGGCGAGAGTGGGCAGAAGGGGGAGAGTACAAGTGGCACGGTACGTGACGAGGACGAGGATGAATCTGGGATGTGTGCTCGTGGTGGGGGGAAGAGGAGGGCTAGCACAGGAGGGCATGGACATTTTGTTGCAGCGTTGGCACAGGGATGGCGGGATGGATGGTGGAGGAGTGCGAGCGGTGAATACATCTGCAGGGGTGGTGGGATGGCTCAAGCAGAGAGACAGAGATATAATGAGAGGGGAGCACTAGTGGTGTGGAGAGCGGGCACGAGGCAACAGGGCAAGGCAGAGGCAGGAGGAGTTGCAGGCGAGCATGAATGGAGGTCGGTGCTTGAAGTAAAGTGTATCAGAGAAGTGATGTGGAGGTCAAGCGGGACCTGTTGGAGGATGCGCAAGCATCGAGGTAGGGTGGCTCGCAAGTGCGGGGCAAATGCACGGGAAGAGGAGAGGGCACGGCAGATGGGCATGGCCGTTATGCAGAAAGGCTTGATTGAACAAAGAGCTAGGATAGGAGGTGCGGACAGAGCTAAGCTGTAGCACAAGGTCAGTGAGCGCAGACGGTGGGACAGACACACACCGCACTGCAAGAAGAGATAGGTGGGGCGGCAGATTGACATGGGTGCCAGTGGCAGATGTGGATACGCATTGTGGGGAGGTAGACAGTGTGCATGGGGGTAAGAGTAACGGATGGTGAGAGTGGTGGACACAAAAAAGTAGGCCGGGATCGAGGGCGTGCCCGAGAGAGATGCCCCAGGAGCCAGACAGCATGAGTGACATAGTGGCGCGAAAAGAGATGCCGCCGCTCCTGCTGCCAACTCGCAGAAGACAGATGGGTCAGCGAGAATGCACACCAAGCTGAGCCAGGAGCCTTGGCAGCCTGCAGGTAGTCATGGTCAAAATTGGCAGCAATCACTGCGTTCAGACCCCATGTAGGCACACCCTTGCCTACATTCGTCTACGTTCGTCTACATGGGTCAAAGTGCGTCGATCGCCGTAGGCAAAGGGACATCGGCACAGCCTTGCCTACGTTCGCCTACGTTCGTCTACGTCAGCCTACGTCACGTAGACATACTTCGCCTAAGTGTGTCCACAGCCGTAGACACACCTTGGTCCCCCCGCTCATCATGACTGCAAATTTGATATACCACATGGGTCTACATCCCACTATGTAGACGAACATACACCAACAGTGTCTACATGCTGTAGGCATATGTAGGCAAATGGCTTTGTCTACGTGTTGTCTACGCCGGTAGACACAGTGTGTGCCTACGGGGGGTCTGAACGCAGTGAATGCCCAATGAATTCGACCCAATGTGTACCGTACACCACGACCGAGGCTTGCATGAGCGGGATTATTGAGTGAATTTGTTTGAAGAAGGGAACCGACTGAGGAGAGTGCCGACGTACTGAGAATAAATTGAACATCCGGGTGCCATTACTTGTAGAGGTGGGGTATTCTTACGTCGTAGACCACAAAATGTCCCACAAAATATCTTGCGGCAGGGAGGGGCAAAAGAGCCAATGAGGTGCGAATCGAACATTCGGACGCGGGGAGTCGAACCTCGGAGAGCGAGCTGGATTTTGTTCAATCACCCTCCAAGAGCTCGTGTGGTAGTACCATACACCACGTCAGATTACTTACTGGCATCTATCTTGGGTGGGGATAGAGGGCATGAAATGGCTGACTGGGGATTTACATCCCAAATTAATCGCACGAAGAAATCATAAAGCCACGAGGGGTGCTGCTTGAGGTCGATCTTGCGATACATAAAGTCTGCCATGGAGGGGTAGTACCCCGGCCAGTGCAATGAAGACACGCAGGGATACATTGGAGGGGTGGAGCGACTTCAAAGACCGGCTGGATCTACAGATGCGGACTCGGTCAGTGGCGGGAGACGACTTGGGGAGAGGTGGAATCGCGCGAGCCTGAGGAGGATACTTGTGGATTCACGACGGTGTGCGCGTTCTATCGGGCGGGGGCTGCGGGCAAGAGGCAAGCTTGGAAGAGTTGGGACAAGATGGAGCTCCAGATGAGTCGGATATGTCGGCTTTTTCGGCCGATGACCAGGTGGCAGTACAATTTATTCTTCTTTCGCCCACACCATGATCGTTTTCTGCTTCATTCTGGGTATCTTTGAACCTGTACGACCGTCCGCCATGCCTCTGAGAGCTTGAGCGCTTGGGTCCAAGTATTATCGCCGTCCTCCATCGACCACGAGCGCCAATTCAATCTTCGCCAGAATCATCAATGGCGATACGAAGGATGGATGGGAGAGAGACGAAGAAAGCCCGAGTACCAGGAGCTCCGAGGTGCCAGCGATCCGGCGGACCAGGACCCGGACATGCACCAAGACCAGCAAGAGAAGTGCGACGACAACTGGCAACACGGCGCCGGCGGGTTCGTGCACGCGTCATCGGCGGCGCGGATACCCGTGCGCGAGGTTCGTTGCTTTACTGAGCCACGTACTGATAGCTTCCCGCTGTTAGAGCACGTAGCGCTCATGGACCGATGCAACTACGCAGGTTATGAGCTGGCTGTATACGGTGCGAGTCTATTCTTTCTGCGTCTTTTATTTCAATTCGAAGCGCGTATCTCTATGCGTTGGCTACGCGCTGGGTATCCCTTACGTCGGGGCTCTTGCTCGCAGCTCCCTCCCCCTTGCCTTCTTTCATTCCGCTTTCTATCCTCCCTTCCTCCATGACCTCCTGTCTTCCTTACTCACTCATCCCACAGAAAACGATACCTGTCCTCTCGTGACTCGGTGCCGGATTCCTCGGCCTGCGCGGCTCAAAGTGGTGGTATGGAGAGTGGAGTGGAGGTGGGGAGTGGCTCAGATGAGGTGCGCATTGCTCTCTTTCTTTTTCTGGTCCGAGATTTGCGGGCGGATGGGTGTGAGTGGAGTGTCCACGCGCCACAGTACTAGTGGCTTCACTTCCCGGGCAGAGTATCGCACGGAGGAAGTAAAGCCGGGATGACGAGGACGATGCAGGTGTAGCGCCAGCGTGCGATCCTCGCTCTTTCTACTGCAGCCCCGCTGCTCCAATGAGCATTAGACTGGGGCTGGAGCCGACACTAGCGTGTCGAACGCGTGCCCTGTGCTCCATCTCTCCGAGAGAGCTCTTCCCTTCACCCCCTCCTCGCTCCCTTCCTTTGTTTTTTTCCGGGATTCCTCTTAATCCCCTCTCCCTCCCGAGCCTGGAAGAGTCTTCCTTCCCTCCTCCCTCATCCTCCATCGTGAATGGCTCGTTGACTCGCATCTATACAGCCCGGCGCTTAGAGACGCAATCTCCTCAGCGGATGCGGCGGGCACACGGCCTCTATCCTTTCGAGTTGGGTGCGTGCTTCCTCTTTTCGCTCTTCCTTTTCCTCTCTTTCGAGTTTCTTTCTTTCGCATGTGACGGAGCTTAAAAAGGCAAAGTGCAGTAGGCGCCCATTAAGCGCCCGCCGCATCGTCCTTTATTTGGATGTTGTATGTACCCTCTCACTCGTGTACGTGGTGCGGGTGTGGGTGGGGATCTCTCCCTGGATTTTCTGCGTTGGGTACACGAGGCGCGTGTGTGTCGATACCTCGTGAATGTCGTGGCCCCCAGCTGGACGGATGCCTGCGCACGAGCCGCAGCGAGCTCCTCTCTTTCTTCGCAGGAGTAAAGCGCGGCATGGGCTCTTACTCCCCTCCCCGTCTTTCTTTACTATTGCCGGGCTTCCACTCCTCCCCCATCCTCCTGCCGAGCGCGCAAGACTCTTCCTTTCCTTTTTTTTCTTTCTTCTCCCTCCTTCTCGTCGGTCAGGCGCTGACTCATTTTGTCAGACTCCATCTCCTAAGCAGATGCGTAGTGCTCTTCGCTCCCATTCTACTCTTCGAGTTTGGGTGTGCACTCCTTCCTCCCTCCCTCCCTTTCCCTTCTTTCGATTTGCGGGGCGGCCAGGGCGTTGGGTGCCTAATAAGCGCCAGCCGCATCCGTCCTTCCCCGGGATGTATCGGCGGGTGCGCGTGCATGTGGCCGGGGACAGGTGGCGCTCGTCGAAACGAATGGGTCCTGCGCCTATTATAGCCTTGCCGCTGGAAGGCGATGTATGTGCGGAGGGAGGCGGCAGGGCGGGATGGAGTAGCGCTGGGCGCGACCGGATGCAGGTGCGCATCTGAATCAGGAGTACATATTATCCATCGTGTTTTACGAGGTCAACCAGTAGGCATCTTCGTATAGATTCCTGCGGCGCTCATACCTTGTTGGCTATTGAGTTCAAAAATTGTGCTCTACCCTCCAAAGCATGTAGTCAATGTTGTTTTAAAAACTTCTCTGTGGAAGAATGCCCTCAGGTGGATTTGAATCGCCATCTCTCCAAATTGATCCGGTTGGGCCGATCAGGTGGCAGAGAGCGAGTTGCCACGCATCGAGAGGGCTTGGCTCGACAATTTGGTGGTTGAATAAGTCCAACAACGGTCGGCGGATGAGAAGAAAACACGATGAATGGTGGCGCGGAGATAGCAGAGTTTGAAATGGCTTCAGACCGACAGACAAACTTAATTTTATAAAGAGGGAGAGGTGGTGCGAGAACGTTGTTGAAGGTGGGAAGACAAGAGCACAGCAGCACCAAAACTATCAATATATTCTCAGCAAGGAAGCAGCAAATCAAGGGTATGGGTTTGTTCGAGAGCTTCGGTGCATGATAGAAGCACCGTATCCAGCAGGCTGGATGAACATTGTGTGAGGTAACAAAAGAATGTAAGATTGCTTGTCTTCTTCTGAAGTTGGGTATTTCGTTGTCCCAACCATATCGCTCTGCTTAATCCGGGGACTCGCATTCTGGGCCACAAGATACCATTCTGCTGCAACCCTGGTTAAGAAACTTTGCTTCACAGCCGAACACATATATGCGAGATTCTTCAGCACGCTTGGCTCGGAGGTGTGATACGGCGAGGAGTACTGCGGGCGAGGTACGTTTCATCTGTCTTTTTCGGTCCGGAATCTTGGGGGGTCGGGGCGCGTGCTTCCTCTCTCCCCTCCCTTCCTTCCTTTCGCTCTCATCCTCTCCCGACTTTCACGAAGCTCAAGAAGGGAAAGTGCGTTAGGCGCCCAATAAGCGCCCGGCGGTGCATCACTGTGCATGAAGGTCCTTCGAGGCCTTCTCATTGGCCAGCTGACCTGTCCATTAAGAGATAGCTCCGTTCAGAAAACTGGACGCTATTTTCAACCTCGCCGAGCACGAACTTCCGCCCAGAGATGGACTGCTCAAAAGCTGTTCAAAAGGGATGTGAGCTCTTTTTCCCATCATCCGCTCGTTTCTTCCCCCCATCGTCATTCCGTCGCACAGAATGTTATATTGCCGCCACCCCTCCCATACGCTACTTTAGCTTGAATAACGTAAGATTTAACACTGGCAGGGCTCACTCTAGGGGCAATCGGATACACAAGTCCTGCTGGGTGTCGTCTGTAAGGTCCTGGACTCTCCGTAAGCTTAGCAAGATCTCCAAGTCGTTCAAGGTTGCGTTCAAGAGTACTCATGCATTGTATTCAAGGCTTTTCGAGGCTTCTCCTCTGTATTAAGATGCCCAGGTCTTTCTTGGTCTCGCAACGCAAAACATGTTGGGTTTCGGACGCAAGTTCTTATATCTGAGCAACAAGTCGCACCAGCTTTCCTACAGAGCTCCCTTACTCCCTTATTTCCACTGTAATTCTTTGTACTCTGGTGCTGATCGGATGGAGGTTGTTCGCGTTGTGGTTCATTTATTTTTTGTAATGGTGCGTGTCTCCGGAGCACCAGCCGAGCTTCACTCATGATTTTGTGTAGTCCCAATACCCAGTGCCAATCTCGATCTGTTCTTTCTCCAGGATTGCTGACCGGCGGCATATGATGGTGACAATTAGCCTAGTGGTATATTTTCTCGAGTATACGTACCACCTATATTGCTGATACAACCTTCAACTTCTAGCCGGTAATTGTCGATGCATTATGAAGATCTATGTGATTTGTGGGTCGGTAGACGGTGCACTGGTACTTATATCATCATCACTATTACTGATATTTTCGTTCAATAATACCCTGAACTTTCGCGAACTTTGTTTGGTTACCGTAAGATGATCGATGCATGAACAAGTGGCTGCTCAGCCGCTTCGCCGCCTCGCATCCCCTTCATTTCATGTGGACTGCATCTGTTTTAAGGATTGAATAGAGATGTATTGTGCCTGCAAATTCTAATGAAAATAAATTCAAGGCATGGATCGAGCGTTCATGACGGCCCATTTTCAGGACTTGCCGAGGCTGTACATGTCAGGTGAGGTGGGATTTAGTGGCCGCGGCAGGCACGGCATGAGTGGGAACAGAGAGAACGACGAAAAAGGTTAGAGCTGATGGCGGAGTTTAAAAAGGCTTCGGACAGACACGCATAATTTTATACACAGGGTGATGAAATTTGCTTCCACCAGATGAGCCAGAGCAAAGCTCCGGCATGTCTTGCTTCCATTTAGCCAGCATTCTCCCAGTCTTCCCAGTTCGGCTTGTCAGCAGTCGTGACACACTCCCAGAATTGAATTATTGTCCCTTCGTCAAATCTCTGAAAGGATTCATTAAAGTTGAGCAGCCACTAGTCTTGCGTAGTCAGACTCAAAAATAAGAAGTTGAATTAATTCTCACTGTCGATTCCCGCTGCCATCTATGCTCGAGATCTTCGTCAGTTAGTATCGCTATTCTCCCTTTGCATCGATGTCGACTCTTAGCCAAATAACCTTGCCACCGTTCAATGAGGCGCGACGGCGGATGTGAGAGAGCCTAAAGGTTGTGAGCAAATCTCACTGCTTACACAATTTTTTGCCTGGAGCCCACCTTGAGCCATTGCACTACGTTGTAGAAGTCATTCGGACATAGACAATCAAGTGGACAGTTAGAAGAGGGGAACCAATCCCAGGCCGGAACAAATGTATGAAGCTGGGAGAGAAGTTCGAGGCTTGAGCATGGAGAACATCTGATAAGTGAACCCCAGCGATAATGGGCTCCGAGTCCGTCGATTGAGAAGTGATTCCTGCGAGATGAGTGTTCCGGACGTTGCATAAATTACCGAAATAAACTTACCGCGAATTCAGGGCGGAGTCATCAATTCGCCGAACGAGACGAAGAGATCCACAGCCGAAGTCGCTGTTCAGGCAGGGTATGTTGACAGGGTAGAGTTCCAGCAAAAGTGCAAGTATAGTGATTGTACCTGCAACAACCCGTTTTTGAGATCCTACACCGATGATTGAGCGCAGATCAGAAAGGACCGCCATTATATCATCCCATGATACTCCCAATAGAAGCCGCACGTGGTATAGGCCCGGCAGTCTCAAGTTCTCCGAGTAAGATAGATCCAGACAATAGAGCAGGGCCCGGGCTTGGAAAATACGCGCGAATTTGGGAGACCGAGCCACAAACTGACGACACTCTGCTAGTGATACCAGCAATGAGCCGGACATCTTGGTCTGGAGCTTACGGAGCATTTGAGGGGACAGCCAAAAGACTGGACACAGGTTATACTCCCCTTGCATGTCCTCTCTGCAGTAATAATCCCATAAGAACAGGAATTGGTAGTCTTCCCAGCGCTGAATCAAATCTTCAGGTATGGGTCGAATTGTCTGCGCCACAAAGAGTGTCAGTAAATGAATGGGGGGTCATAAAATGTTGAAAATATAGGACTCACTTTCAACCAAATCAAAACCTTTTGTGTTGCTTTGAACCCGTATCCTTGTGGGAATGCATCCGCCCAGAGGAAATCTGGATTTACACGTTGAATGAAGGGTACGAGTTCCGCCGAAGGAGGAATCAAGGTGATGCATTTAATGAAATCATTGACTGTGAGGCGCCTTCAAAAAAATCAGAGAATGGAAGCTGAAGTCCAATGAGTCCACATACCATGCGAGAGGGTTATTGGGAGTGTCGAGCCAGTGGTTATCGTCCGAAAGCGCTCTGAGGACCGCACGAGTTACATTCAGGCGGTTTTTCAGATCAATGTGAAAACTGGATGACCGCCGTTGATCTTGTAAAAAATCCAAAAATGATGCATGATGCACAGAAATGACACCTGAATCCGAGGGTATGTTAAGGACGGAGTGCAGCCTGCGAAGAATTAACTGGACATCCCCAGGCTCCAGGTCAAGCAGGCGATCGAACTGGATGAGGGTTAGGTTCAACTTTAATACAATGGCACCATGCAAGATATCCAGGAGTTTGGAGTGAAACCGGGCTGGGACACCAGAAAGAATATGTATGTATAGTTGGTCAAGAGTCGCAAATGGTGCGTCAGAATTGGCTGGAGAGAGGTTTTGAACCACCGCTAGTCGCTCTGTTGGACGAGAATATTTGTCGTCGATGAACTTGATAATCGTGGATGCGTAGATGAAATACCCAGAGGATTTCTCAACCATGTTGTGGAGAATTTCCGGCGATGACCACGGGGTGGGAACGTTCACCATAGTACGGTGTGACTGACGGATGCGGGCAAATTCGCTGAGGAAGTGTGTTCGGACGTCCTCGAATGACTGCCGGACATTCGTGGAATCAAGGACCCCATCGAACAAAGGGTCCCCGAAAATCTCGCGAATATGGGCCTCCGGTCTACTGGCGATGAGAAATCGAAAGGTATGGCGGACGGCAACAACACTTTGTATCAAATGTATTATTTCTTGTTGAGTGCCCTCATTTTGACACTCGTCGAGGCCATCGATGAGGAGAATCAGAGGTGGACAATTCGCGAGGGACTGGCAAGGCTTAACATTCAGTTGCAGTAGCTGGACAGACATGCACTTCCCCACGACAGATGGATCATACTCCACGCTCTGCGAAATTGCGGGCTTCAAATTGGCATTGTTGAGCGCGAGGTGATAGGCAAGCGTCACGAACAATGCTTTAGCATTCCCGCGGGTTGCGTCGCCCCGTTTAAAAAAGAAGGCCCCTCCGAGACGACCCGTGTTCTGCAGTTTCTGGCATAGAGTCTGCATAATGGCAGACTTTCCCGCCCCAGCAGGACCGTGCAGCCAACGGATTGGACGGGCCGAGCTCGATCGAACCGCCCAATTGTACAGGTTATCCAGCATCTCTGTACGTGTTTCCGGATGGCACTTGGGCTGCGGGAAGCTGTCGTACGAGTCGTAGAGTGCATCAATCGCAGCGGCTCGGTGCAAAATGTGTATCCCTGTTTCCCCGTGATGGTGGCTGTGAGTGACATTTTCCGCGTGAATGACATTATTCGCGTTGAAAATTGTTGCGCCGTTGATGGACGGGGGGGGACCTGCGCGGGAGGCGGGTTCCGAGTATGTTACTAGATGGCCTCCATGCTGGCCCTCACCATTCGAGCGACAGGCGGCACAATCATGAACAGGACCGGCGGGCTCAAAACCATGGTATGAATGGTCCGTGGTCCCCTCATTCTGCTTCGACCCGGTGGCATCGCCGAGAGTTGTTGTACCATTGAAGTGTGGATATATGACTGGATATAGAGACTGTGGATTTGACATTGTGGAGTCAAGGTCGGTGTAATTATAAGGGAAAGACGACGACTCGAATGAAGGGTGGCAGAATTCAGGTGTGGGAATGGTTCCGGGCAGTCCGCCAGACAACCATATGACGCCGTCCGAGTTGACAGGATATTGAGACTGTGAATGGGGCATTGTGGAATAAAAGTCGATGTAAGGGAAAGACAATGACGACTCGAATGAAAGGTGCCCGAATTCAACAGGGAGAACGGGTCCAGGCGGTCCGCCAGACGACTCTATTTCGGCGTCTGAGTTGGATAAAGATTGCTCCGGGGCCGGGACGTCATCTAATGGAATTGCTGAATGGCATGGGCGAGAAGTGATATCTACGAGTTGTGAGAAGTAGGAATATTATCCACAGAATTTCGGACGTACCGCCATACGGCGCGAACCTCGCTGCCACCCCCCGATGAGAGTTTCTCGCAGCTCCAGTCAACTGGCGCTGGGATCCTTCAGCTTCACCGAGTCCCAACGTTGAGACTGGGGGTGGCTGAAAACCGTCCTCGTACGGCTGATATTCCGAGATCGCAAGCTGCTGGTGAGCTCGATGGTCCTGGATTCCCAAACTCAAGTCCGATGGCAACTGAAAAGCCGGTGCGTGGAGATCGTGGTTCTGAATCATCAGGTGGTGGTGGGTCTGGAAGTTTACGTCGCCGCCGACATTGTAGAAGTTGCCGTTGTGTATCTGGTAGCCACTGCCTTGAAACATGCAGTGCCTAGAAGCCGGAGATCAGTGGAGCGTAGCAAGAATGTAAAAGACGAGGTGGGCTAGAATACGAGGAAGGATCCGAGAAACATGCACAGCACACGTTGTGCTTTGACTCAAGGCTGTGTCAGCACGTCCGGAGAAGTGACTGGCCTGAGAGACGCGCGGCTATTTTCGTACTCTGCTGTTTTAGGGGAACGAAGCCATGGAAGCACGTCGTACGCTGTGCGCTAGGTGATACAAAGGACGGGTCGCAAACCGGAGAAGAGTTGCAGACATGGAAACCCGGCACAAGAATATTCGAAGATGGGGAACGGAGGTCGTGCAGTACGTAATTCCAGATCCTGTAGCAGAGCTGTATCGAATACAGTATTAGGGGCAGTCAGGGTAGAGAATTCAGCGGCGATTATGCTCGACGATTCGGGGACGATTGTGCCGATTCTGGGCCGATTAACTTGGGGGAGAATCACCGTAAATCGTGAATCGTTCAGAATCGTCGAATCGCCTCTGGAGGTAATTTAGAAACGATTCTGAGCGATTCTGGACGATTCACGATTTTTTAATCCCATAATCGTCTCTGAATCGTTGATCAGAATCGCCCCAGAGTCGTGCCTGAATCGTTTACTCTGACTGCCCCTATTACTGACAAGAATCATTGATCCTGTCGATTCGGAACAAAATTAGCTGCGCCGCGCTGACAGTGGGATCCAGACATTACGAGCCCCAAAATTTCAATTTCAGACTCGTCTTTACCTTCCATTTCCTGCATACCTATTTTCTGTGACTGGGTACGAGTTACCAAGGGCTTTAGGACCTCATAACGAAGGCTAGGATCTTAGGAATGAGATGTATCAACACACAATACATTTGGTAACAATTTCGTGGCTCAGTGGATATTTTGCCGGGGCAAGTCCCAAAGCGGCAAAAACTAGGTATCCGGCCAGGGACGCATGCACCAACTAATACGAGAGCAAAGTGTTTGAAACATGACGGAATATTAGCAGTGGGTATGAAATGTTGTCTTGCATAGGTAATGGGCATGGTGAAACTGGCCAAAGGATCTGGATCGCATACCCCTTCTGATGCAGATTTCGATATTTTGACAATATTTCACCAATATTTGAGGTTATTGCAACAGCCACTAGATCAGATTTTGACAGGATGGGCATCTAGGGGTAGCCAGGTGTCGTGTGGTCAGAATGAGCAGCAGAAGTCGTGAAACGATGAAGCGGTTGTCGAGAAAAAGACGGCTGACCAATAAGGAAGTCGTGTTCGGGATTACCCGCCAATCAGAGATCTGGCACAGCATCACGTCAATCTGATCAAATGCGCTCAAATCTGGTTTTTGGGGTCGTATGTGTCTATTTTCCACTATACAACTCGAACTTCGCCCAAAAATCAATCTACCAGTGCTACAGGACCCAAGTGGCCGGATAGCTAGTCTGGCCGGATAGGCAGTCGCAGATAGTATTTGGGATCAGGTACATGACCACCCTACAAGAGTGAAAAAAGCCAGCTAACTTTAACATTAATGGCCTCTCTGGCTTGGCAGCCGAACTTTACGGTACTTTTCCCATGCTTGGCGAAACTAACTTGCTTGACAGCTACTACCTGAGACCTCTTACCTGGCTATCTAAGCATCATCCCTCAATCTCAATCTGTCCGCTGGCCCTACGCGCGCCCAACTGTGTCTGAATGAGGGCAGGCCTCTTACGAAGATTTGAAGCCTACTCCCACCCAAATATCTGAAGATTTGCCGTTACAGTGTTCAAGATGGCCAAATAACAGGCTAGTTGGCCACCCAGCCAAATCAAGTCTCGAGGCTTGAATCCGGCGCCCGGATCCATCGGAAATGGTAGCTAGGGTGTATAGTGACCATTTGAACATATAATACTCCACATGAAACCCATATGAGGCGTGCACATGACGCTCCTCAGATGGGGAAAGCCCCGAAACAAAGTCCCTGGAGCGATGGCACGTCTACTAGAAGATGGAACCTGACTGTGACCTAAATTAAGAGTCGTATAGCTTAGAAGGAAGGGCCATAACATATTATATCCCTAACTCCGCAGCAAAGTCTTCACAGCTCCCCAAAAAAATCCCGGTGTGCAACACCAAATTTAGGTAGCGGTAAAGCACTACAGTGAGAAGTGAGTTGGGCAGATAAAATTCCAATGTACCTTCGGCATTGAGCCATTGGACGTTAAAAAACCTCGTAGGCAATTCCAGAGTGGTAGCCCCACAGTGTCGTCTGATCCAACGTCGGCCAGGGGGAGCGACTCAGAAAAGCAGCGGCGCGTTCATGGGAGCATAGCGGGGAAGATTTTGACTTCTCAGTGGCAGGTATGGTGGCAGGTGAATTCCCCGAATCAGGGGAACCCACGAAGTCCCGGAACAGGCCGCCGGTCACTACCTACTAACTACCTCCGCCAAAAATCGAAATTTCACCTTGATTTACTCTATGAATTTGACCTTTGGAGGACTGTTTTACTCTATTCCGGAGCGATATTTAGGACCAAAAAATTCAAAAAATCTCCCACGCCCTCATATTTGAGGCCAAAGAACTCGCATTGCATAACGGAGACTTCGTTGGTGAGTAGTTGCTCATTCGAGCAAGGTTCAACTAAAATTTCCTAGCCCATGCCACCAGTACATCTCAAAAATTTTCTGCCTGCGGCACGATTTACTCTATGGCGGAGCGGCGGGACTCGTTCACGGGCTGTTTTACTCTATATCCCGGTGCTAAAAATCGCGATTTTGGGGCCTTGATTTACTCTATCCCGGAGGTAGTTCCAAGGTAGTGTCCGGGGGCCTCCCGGAACGGCCCAGAATTGGCGAACAGCCAGCTGAGATGAGAAAGTCAAGCCGTGTCGGCGTGGGAAATTGATGTTCACACGTTGCGATTTTCTTTATACTCTCCTTCTGACAAGCGTACCTTGCATTGTTCAAGAGTCATTTCGGTCGCCATCATTCGCCCGTATTCATCAGGCCGGTCTTTGTCTTGAATAGAATTGTGGTAGTCCCTTGCCATCTGGGCCATTCGTTTCGGTCACGTTTCATACTGTGGGACAGCAGAAGCTGAGTTGTCTTCAATTTCGAACTCATATATTGAGTCTTTTGGATGACAGCCTTTGGCTGAGCGTGTCCAGGAGGATGTACGCAATGTTTCCCCCTCAACGTCGTAACGGGCTTCCGATTGAGCCCCCTTTTTTCGGCCTCCTCTTTTAAATGGTCGGAAATGTTGTTCTCCAGTAAGTAGGCAGCCAAGGTACGGTCTTTTGGTGACATATCCTCATCCTGCAAAACAATTTTTAACTGTACCTTCCAGGTCCGTACTTGGCGAGTGTTCTCATTTGTGATGTAGCGTGAGCAGTGCTTCCCGTCAGTGGTTACATCACTCTTAAATCTTACCCACAATGTTTGTATGTTATTCATCGGGTCCTGGTCAGGGTCTTCCAAGTGCTCTAAATCCTTCAGCAATTGACTGGCCAGAGTATGTACTTGATTCATGAACTTTCGGGTTTTCAGTAAGTATAAGGGCATGCTCCAACGTCCGTGACCGGGTCGCTCATCTGATCTAGAAGTCAACTGAGTCAATACTAATCTATGGTCGCTTTTAACTGGACAATGTTTAACCTCCCAGCCTCCAAATCTTGTGAAGTGCTGGTTAATGACTTTGATTCGGTCTAGGCGTGAGTGGGAACCATGCAATTCTAGTGAGCTTATTTGTTCTGTGTTGGACACATGTATATTCTCTTGTGTCTGGAAATGTTGCACGTCAAGTAAGCGGAATAAATGTTTCAACCTCTTGAAGCTCTCGGGGACCGTTTCAATTGCCCCACTGTACCTATCCATCGGATCTTCTACAAAATTCCAGTCCCCTAAAGCAACAGCCGGGAACGGAAGACATGAGTCTTCAGCCCATTTTTCCCAGAGTTCCTTCCACATTTGGTCTCTCTCCTCTGGATGGATGGAACAACAATCATCAAGGCACGTCCGGGGATGAGTTCGTATTCGCGGATATTTTCGGCGTCTAAATTTTCTTGTTGAGAACCAAGGCCACTCCGGCTGTGGATGATGGTTTATCTGGATGTGCTGGGTAGTATAATTTAAACCAGCGACCAAAGACATTATTAAATTCACTACATTTTAAGGCCGCCTCGGCCAACCCCTTGGCCGAGGCCCTCGACCAACCTCGGCCAACTCCTTGGCTCGGCCTAGTCGGTCGAGGTTGGTCTAAGGTTGGTTAACCTTTGGTCGACCTCAATTTTAAGCCACTCCTCATTAAACCGTTACTATTAGTAACGAGCGATCTACTGATATCACAACACGTAAACGGCCCTCCAAATTGAGACATAACGCCGAAAGCGACTCCCACCATCACCAAAAGCGGGAGATCGCGCTGATCGCTTGTGATGGTTGCAATCACACGGCACGCTGATGGCGGTTTGCAATCAGTTTGCAGACCCTTCACCTAGCATTGCAAACCCATCACCACGCTGGTAAAGCTCTGCAAGAGGTACGCAATGCTGGCGCTGGATTTGCAGAGTTTACATCGAGCTGATGCCGGATTTGAAGCTCGTACTGTAGGTACGGTACTGGTAAGTACACTTTTCGTGGCTTTCAAAAAATTGCAAGTAATAATTGGTGCAGCCTGAGCCCTCCTGAGCCACTACTGCACTGGTACTTGGCATTGTGCGCGCATCATCACTAAGCGCCGCAAAACCGCCGTAGTAAACGGCTAGTTTCCGGTTGGAATTCAAAACAATGACCACACACGGTACATCTGCATTTGATTCCATGCTTCGTGGCGACTGAGGAACGAGATATATGTATTGCTGCTCAAGGAGGCAAGGAGCCATTGAATCCGCTTCAGGTGTTAGGCGTCAGAACACATCAGCACGTGGGAGTGGTCCGTGCGTGCATCGCCTTTCGTTGACAGTTTGATGTATGTTGATCGCACCTTCTTGCTCTCGCCCACATCTCCCCTCATTGTCCTCCCGCCTTCTCCGTCGCTATCAGCTCGCGTCGTTCTTCCCCCAAGCTTGTATCCAAGATATGCATTGCCTAAGGCGGCCTCAAGTCCTCAAGCGCGCTCAAGACTCCATTCTCAAGTTTTGACCTGCATTACAGCAAGTCCCCCGCCTATTGACTTCGACGTCGACATTACTTGATTCCCCGCCCTGTTACCCTACCCTGGAGTCCTCCAATACTATCTATCTCTCAAGTCCTCAAGTCCTTGGATCGCCAAAGCGGCACAAACGACCTCAAAACATCAAGCCCTGCGTCCTCAAGCTCTCTTTTTCAAAAGTTTTTTCTTCAAATTTCAATTGCGCATTCAAGCCGTTTCTCTTGACTCCCCACTGTCAATACGTTGTTTGCCAAGTATGGCTTTCGCATCGGCGCCTGTTCGATCCTCCTCGGCGGAACACTGCTCGTGCTCCCTTTGCCTCGAAGCAAGTGGCGCTCACCGGGCTGATGGACCCGCCTCTGGTTGACCCTGCTTCCATGTAAGTCCAGGTGCTCGTGTAAACATAGCGCTTCATAGCTATGCAATATATATCATTTTTCGTACACTCGTGTCGATAAGTGGTAGAGCGGAATGGATGGGTATCTCCCTCCAGCTGCCTGACGAGCTCTGCAAAGACTTGCAAAGCATTAAAATGCATTGCAAACCCCACCAGCTCGGTGAGGATTACAGGATCGGAGGTTTAATGAATATGCCGATGAAACATCACAAAGCTTTTGATAGTTTACCAAGGTTTTTGGAGATTTTGACGGTCTACAATGGTATGCAAGGGCTTACATATTTTCCCCCGTTCTCGTGATGACTGTTTATAACATAGCATAATCCAATCTACCTGTGCAAGGGTTCATGAGGATTATCCATTAATATTGATCTACTAATTTTTTAAGCCCCACAGCTCTAGGTATTCCCTCAAGCTCTTTTTTCCCCCAGTCCACCAGTCGTATCTCGGATTTATGGCCTGATTTGGCCACGCCACGCGACATCAGTTACACAGCCCATCGGCAAATACTTTGGCTCCCACACTCTGTGGGAAGGCTACCCGACGGCGCCAGGGATGCTGGAGGCGCTGGGACAGAGATCAGGGACTCGGCCAACCTGGCCGAGATAACCTCGGCCGACCTCGGCCAACCTCAACCGACCTCGGCCAACTTCCCCTCGACCAACCCGGTCGAGCCCCCTCGGCCAACCTCGGCCAACCTCAGCCGACCTCGATCAAGGTCGGCCGAGGGGCCATCAAAATGTAGTGATTGCGTTGCTGACTGTGGTTCAAAATGTGTTTCTTATATTCCGAGTACACCGAGATTATTTTCGTCAATAGTTTGTTTGAGGAACTTGAACTCGTGATTTCTGCTGTGCATGGACATAGTCCCATCACGGCCAGCGATGTTAAGCGAGCCAATTGTTAGATTTGATCGAGGGACCGACGCGACGCGCCGTGCGCGCCATCGTCCCACTCACTGTGCCAAGGGGCGAGCGCACATGCTCGGGCACTGTGCTGGACAGCGTCCACGGGTTTACCAAGAATTAGATATAAAATAAGTTCAACTCAAGATATATCCCATTTCAAACTCGAGATATATCTCATCTCACCTGTCGCAATATTTTGTGCCTGGACTCGCGATATATTTTAGGTCTCAAAATCTCGACAGTATACATTGATATGTCCAACGTTGCTCAGTCTCTTCCTCCGCTCACGCGGCCCTTAATGATCGTTGTTCACGGTTGAGAACATGCAGTCTGCAGTCCGGGACTCAATTATTGCTTTAGACAGAAAACAATGCTCAAGGCTTACGTGGCCGCAGTGTGAAAGATACGCCAAATTCGGATGTTTTTAAGAGCAGTTGAATTGCGTGTGCGTCTGCTATGCACATCGGCCTAATTCAGACTGATTGCGCAGCTCCCAATTCAACACAGGATCCACGGCTCGCATTCGTCACCTCAACCGGATTGAATTGGCCAGCACAACAACGGTTATCGAATGGAAGAACAACACAGCCCTGTGGCGTGGGCGTAGAATGGAAAATGATGGAAAAGGCAACATGAAAGGACTGTAGGATCCCAACGGAAGAGGAGAAGCAACGAGATGGAGGTAGTGTAGTATTGAAGGGGATAAGGCCAAACAGGTGTACCCACATCGGATATATAATCTTAATAGAACGGTCAATGCTGTGGATTTGCATAGCACGCATTGTTAACAATCTCGCCAGTCTCGCCATTATTGCCTCTATCACAGGAACCTCTGGCGAAAGTCGCGCGTTGTACGTATAGGTCTTTCGGAATATTCACGCCGTTTAATGCAATCATCATTTCGCCTTCAGCGGCCTAGGACTCTGCGGCCATCAGCTCAAAGCAACTAGCCCTGGCGGTGCTGGATTGCTTGCCCAACCTATCCGAAAGAGTGCCCTGACCCCGGGTTTCTCATACTTCTTTTGTTCCGCGGCTACAGCCGTGTATATTCCTGGATAACTCGGCCAAGTGCCACGGTGGCACACCCTTGTACCACAGCATGCATACCGCAGCCGCAATGGCCACGCATCTGCATTGTTCTCTAAAAACAGCGACATCTGCTATCTCCGTCTTGGTGTCAGTTGCAGGATACATATCTTGGTGATCACTTGGCATCCGCAGCATCTCAATGACAGGCATCGGATTCGTAGATATAAAGGGCGAAGGTGCACACAAGACCCGCTCAACAGTCTCCCCTCGCTTTGGCATGAGCCTGCGTCGCTGGGGACGAAAGGGGCGCATTAAAGCGCCCCATCAAGCAGCGGCACAAGACACAGAGACCAGGCCTTCAACATCTTCACTTTCAGTTTCTACTCATTCACTTGAATCACGGTCTACCATCGGGTTCGAAGCAATTGTGCTCTCGCTCAACGTCGCGAAGGAATCTACGGATATCTTTCCCCCACTCAAATCCATAATTGGTGGCGTGCTCGCCGTTTTGAATATAGCTCAGGTGAACCTTTAATATTTTCTGCACCCGAGCGAAATTCGGAGTTTATATATGATTTGAATTTAGCGCGTGGCTGCAATCGACGAGAACGCGCAAATGTTGGCATGCCGTGCCATCACCATCCTGGACACCATATACAATGCGATCGGGGACACCAAATCAGAAGCACTGTCCTCTTCTTTGCTTGAGCATATGGTCGATTTTGAGCGGTAGGTTTACCACATTCTTTCTCATTCCGGTCAACTCATGCCCTCCACAGTTTGTTAAATGAAATGCACCACGCAATGTCACAGATCCGGCGGTGGAGTCGCATGCGTCGTTTCTTACATCTGCGCCGCGCCGAGGACGACGTTCAGCGCTTCAATTCGCGACTGGACGCTACTACTCAGGCATTTACGGTGAGGAACACATTCTCCAGCATTATCTCGCGTTCTAACCTGAGTGGATGCAGCTCGGCACAGTAACCCGCGTCGAAGTGGCCGTTGAGAAAGTCCACATAGACCTCGCCACCGTCCACGCAGAGTTATCGACCGTATCCCTTGCGCTCGAAAAGGCAATCACGATGACCGTGCGTATATTATTACTGATCAATGGCGTCGTTGCTGACGTCCAGCCGGTGCAGCACCAACTCCATGATCAAGTGAAATTCTTTCGCGCTGTCGTTTTTTTGGCATGACCCCACTATTTCCACCTCTGTTCCGGGACGAGCCCCAAGACATGACTGACATTATACCCGACGTGACAGAGGTGAAAGTATAAGACCAGCAAGGAAGGCTGGGTGGGGGAAGACTCATGCATTCCTTTTTCTTTTTTTCTATGCCTGTCTCATGTCCTGTGGCCCTAGCCAAAGATTTGGTTGTATTACTGTCATAGTTCATGTTTACAATGCAAATCTGTTTTATTCTGTACATCGTCATGCAGATCTCTGCAGTTCAGTGTGCAAGTCTATGCAATTGATAATGCACTTTGATGCACTTTACAAAACGACCTGCGACTCTCACATACAGGCCTATGCACGCAAAACTGTGTCAGACTGCATAAAACACAACAACAGGGATTGCACAGATACAACATTGAATTGCCAGCTGAATTTGATAGAACTGCGCAAATGATATGCATCGAATTGCAGAATTCCGACCATTATTGCATAACACCTTACGATAATTGGCTTTGCAGTGCAAAATGTTCAAATGTTCTAGAAGTGCAAAATATCACTCTACCGCACTCAATTCCTGGCCGTTTGCCTTCGAAGATGGCCCAAGAGAGGATCTAGAGAAGATGCAGAAGAGAAAGTGCATGGAAGAATCAGCTCATAGCAGTGAGCAAGACGTGGTACACGAGCACAGGCGCCGCCAGAGGGGTCACACAGTACCAGTTTTGATGGATCAAAATGAAAGCGGCAGAACTGCAGATGATTCAATGATTTTGTAGTATGGCCGACAGAATCGGGCAGAGAGGTGGTGTATCGAGAAAGCTAGCGTCATCGACATAGATAAAGCTGTTCCTTCTATTCCACGTCGCGATGATTTCTGTAGAATGCAGTTATATCGTCGCTCGTCTTGCATTCAACACTTGCTTGTACCTCACGGCGTGCTCACTCGCCCGCCTGAGCCATGGAATTGGACACAGAGGAGTGTTCTTGCAATTAGAGCCTCGAAGAAGTGCCAAACAATGACGGAGAAACGAAAACGCGTCTGCGCACATTGTGGTTGAGGTGAGAAAGGAGGTGGGGCTGTGCGAACGGCGTACCTGTGCTGCTGATCAGCTGGTCCGATAGCCTTTTTTTTGCCGACTCTCGCCGCGTTTTCTACTCTTCATTGGATTCATGTTGTCCATTACTTGTCATGCTCCCCTTTGGCCACTGGTTATCTCTTTCGCATCGATTGGTGCCATCGAGGCCCAAACGCCCCTGGATCAACATTGGCACCGCTGTCTTCTGTTGTCATCCAGCTGCCTCTGACTGGGGGCAAGGAGCCAGGCATGCAGACGCCAAGTGCGTAACACGCATGTAGTTCACACTAGGTCGACCATAGGAACAAAGCCAACAAAGTTGCCATTGACAGACAAAGCTTTACCTGGAGTGCAGCCTCAAGGTCCTTTAGGTCCCCCAGTCTCTGAAACTGATTGCCGAATGAGGCAGCAAAACTTTGCAATTGACCTGCTCGATCAGGATGTCCAGATGGAGTCAATTCCACTGCCTCCTGATTTGCCTGGAGGGCAGCCTCAAGGTCTTTGAGATCTCCTAGCCTCCAATTGCGATCTGTGAATGAGGCAGCAAGACCATGTAGTTGCCTGGCTTGTTCAGGATGTCTGCCTTGAAGTGTTTCACAGAGGTTTCTAGGTCATTCAACTTCCCTGATTCCTACATTGTCTAACATTTTTTCCTTGATGTATCTCGTCTTCAGGCTGCTGCATATGTAGGCTGTCAGGATTTCCCGAGTGCTCCAAAATGATTTCACCCCTCCATTAACTTCCTCTTATTCTTGTACTCACCAAACCCAGAACATTGTGGTCTTCAGAGCCCACAGTAATTTCCTCCAATGGCCATCTTCCTGAAATCCAGAATTTGCTGTCTGTTTCAGTTAATGTCATTACTTTGTGCACCCCAATTCATGGACTCACTGTATTCCCCTCTGCTGAGATGTTCAAGGTCTCAGACACAAATTCGCTCCCCGTCACCGTTACCAAAACTAGCTGTCCTGCTTCCAAGTCAGTCCAGCTGGAGCACAGACCGGAAATGTGCTTACAGCCACAGTTTCACCCATCTGTAAACTTATTTGGGGGGTTGTGGGTTAAAGTGATCGAGGCGCGATGAGATGAATATATAGATCCTCCTAAGCGCCGGACTGTCAGATGCTGCGACAAACGGCACTTGATGAGCCTTGGCCACGGCGCCTGCACATCTCAGACCTTCTTTTACCACCTCAAAGTTTCAACACACCCTCCAGAATTTTTAGGTACACCAATACTTTGAACATTGTAGGTCCAGCGACTTCTATCCTCGCACTATTCAACCTATAGCATGTAACAGTTGTTTCTGCTCACACATCTCTTCAGCTCGTCGGAGGTAGAATAGAAATCATATACAGTCGAGTTCCTCCTATGGAATACCGCCGGGAAGGGCCCAAAGGGTATTCCATATGATGGATATTCCATAGAGCAAAAATTGAATAAAATATTGTTTTTTTAAATAAAGGGTTCTGGATGAGTATCTACTTGAAAAATGAGCTTATTTCGGTTTCAAATTTCACATCGCACTTCCTGCATCATAGCTGCTCGCAATCTGTGCAGATGACTTCCCAATGGCTGAGTTTGCACAATTTTCTGCAGAAAATGGTAGGAGAAGGGAGGAATTGATTATTTCCACACAATGAAGGTACGTTATGCACAAAGTCCCGACGCCGCCGTGACCAAGAAGTCTGAAATTATCAAAAATGGTTACTTGGCCGCCCACTTAACATTTTTGGCCACCCTCACAGTGGAATAATGCCCCCTCTACCCGATTCCGTATTCCAGATGACGGAAAATGGAATATTACCCTATCCTGAAGTGGGACAGGCTCAAAGGCAATTCCATATGAGGGGTATTCCATAGGGGGTGATTCCACATGAGGAACTCGACTGTAGTATACTACAACACACAGATGCAGATGACGGTGATAAGTGAGCTCCGAACCTAGGATGGAAACTAACAGAAACAGCCAAAACAAAATACTACAACCAAAGAATCGGATGGAACAGACGAATCTAATCCCAAACAACCAATAGTGTGCAGCAAGTGCGGTGTAACGTTCGTTCCAGAGGTACCAGACGAGTGTCAGTCCTGATTCAGAGCCTTGTAAAGGTTGATCGGGAGAAAGTTTAATTCAAGAAGTCGTCGTAAGGCGTAGCAAGTGTTTGTTATGTACGAAACTAAGAAATCCCAGAGGATATCTGTCTCGGACACCAAGACTTGAGTCGGTTATGACCGACTAGGACGATGGAAACTAAGGATCCAAAAGATTCTGAAGTTTCCAACGCAAACAACACAGATAGAATTTATTGGAATGAAGGGAACCGTGAGGTTCACCAATATTCCAAAGCGAAACTGAAAGTTCCGCAAAGTTTAACAAAGATAGTGGTGGTTCCAGACAACAAAACAACAAAACAGACGATTCCAAACGATTCCCAACCCAGTTCCAACGATTCGAGGTCCAAGACCAGCGATTCTATACGATTCAAGACCCAAGGCCAGCGATTCAATACGATTCCCAACGATTCAATACGATTCAAGACCCAAGGCCAGCGATTCAATACGATTCCAACGATTCAATACGATTCAAGAGCCACGCTCAGACGTTTTATACAATCCAACAAACTGGTGATATTCCAACTCCTACAAACTGACGTTGGTAGGTGTCCGAAGATCGACTAAAAGTTTCCCTTGGGCGTAAGCTGGGCTCACTAGTTGGGGGAAACTCCGTCCTCGACCCTAGAAACACCTCTAGCTACTTATACAATCCAAAATATGACTATGACAATGAAAGAATTAAGTAAAAGGTCCGTTTATCCGCCTCGCTATCCGTGTATCCGTCCTGGAAACTAAAATATAATGAGTCCTATTGGTCGGGGGCACTGAGCACGCCATTCCGGGTATATTCCGACCGTTCCTTGGTAAGATTCTGCACATGGTGGATTGATGGCAGCTTAGACATCAACCACCATGTAATCCTTTTGCAATGTAACTTGCTTTGTGGAAGTATCCCTCGAAGGTCTTCATGGAAACTAGTGTCTCCAGCCATGCAGGCTTCGAATGATACCCCACTTCGAATGTGGATTCAGGATGGATACTCCAGAATGCTCTCATCACCCAAAGGGGAAGTCCTGGGAACTCCGGGATCGACGATCATGGGTCCCCATCGCTTACTATCCCACTCTGATGTCCGTTGCCGAGTAACCGATACCTCGGCTACAACGGAAACACCGCCTCTGTGTCCCTCACGTCACCTGGATCGACGCGAACGCGTCGATAATACCAAATAGACAATCATATAGTCGCTCGTTACTTTGGATCTCGACGTTTCGGTAGTCGAAACTACCGAAACTATCGATACCAACGAATCACCCTCTGATTTGGTTGGGCTACACATTCCCCTACATGTTTCGGAGCGAGACCATGTCAGAAACACCTCTGGCTTCCACCAGGGTGTTGTCCCGTTGCTCTTGTGATGCTGGCCACAGGCCAGCTACTTCGGGTTCTTAGTACTGCCTCTAGTAAATGATATAATAGGAATGAACTACACATTTGAAAAGCGAAAAATATAGCATTTTCATAGGTGTGTTCATTCACTGCTTATCATCTCCCTTATTTTTGAAATCTTGACCGTCCCCGGTCAAGCTGACTTCAAAATCTCGAGCGATTCTATATGTTTCCACTGATTCTGACGGTTCCGTTTATTTCCAGTGTCGCGATGCCGAGGAACCGATGATGGTTCTCTTACGGCATCAAGAGTTGATCACCGTGATCGGTGTCCTTCGACGTTTAATTATGTCGTGACATCTTATGGGTCCCTGATGATTATCCCGTATTGTATTCCACCATCCACCCGAGTCACAATCTCTTTTATCTCTGTATCGAGCGTTTCAATAGCTTCCAATGTGGAAACCTCTTTCCATGCCCAATACTTCGCTGCGTTGACTAACTCGCTATTCTTAGCAAAGTTAATCAACGGGCCCCTGAATTCAATCCCTGCGACTCAATAGTCGCTTATTTTACTGCGGATCGATGTCTTCTCGTGAGTTCCCGTGCGCCTCGTGCCCTCTTTATGACTCGGGGAAATTTTTCCAATCAAATGAAAATTTGCTTCCGTGTCACGGCACCGAAACCATCAACTCTCCTCTCTCTCTACCACCATGTCGCGCAACACACTCTACTCCGCTCTCAAATACGACCCCTCTCCTTCTAAACCCATCGAGCCGTTCACCAAGCCCTTTTTCCGTGGATTCCACATCAGCAAATCCGTTTATAAGGCCGGTACAGCGATTCTCTTTTCGCGCCACCCATCGTACGAGGATTTGGAGGCAAACAAGGTCCTCCCTACTTTGAAGAAGGCCTTGCCTGCCGTGGTGCGTCCTTTCTCCACACTTTCTATGTGATTCCATCCACTGACTGCTTCCCAGCGATATGGTCTTCACGCTATGGGGTCCTCTGCGTCGATGCCAAGCGACATTACCATTTTTCTTGGTAATATCAGCTTCCTCCTCGACTCGCTTGGCGAGGAGACTCCCGAATCCATCCGAGAATACGATGGGATCCTGTTTCCCACCTACAAGGTAATATTCCCGTCGTCGTCGTCCACCTTCCTGACTTTTCCATCGTAGAAAAACACTGTTTTCAGCGAGGGGTGTGATCTCCCTGACGTCAAACCGCCTTCCCAGACCGAGTTCGACGCCGCGCCAGCAATGGATTCAGCCCGTCGCAAGCGCAAGATATTACCCTCGGACGACGAATCCAGCGACGACGATTCCGTCCATGATTCGTCGTGAGTCCCTTTCAACTGCCTCTTGTCTACCTTCTTGTTTAGCTTTATCCCGCTTTTATACAGGAAACCACCGCTCAAGAAGAAGACAAAAGCCGACGTCGTTAAGAACCCTCCCAAGGTGCGCATTGGAACTTCGTGATCTCCATTCTCTTTGCTCATCTCGCCGCTCATCCCTTCCCATAGGAACTCGTGACCGTATCCGACGACGAAATCCCATCGGTGTCGACCTTTAAAGGTCCTCATAAGTTGCGTAAGACTGGGGCCAAGTATCCTCAGGAGTCCGATGACGAAGACGATGGAAAATCCAAGAGAACCGCGAAAAACAAGGTACGTTTTCACTTTTCGTGCATTTTCCACACCGTCTTCATCCTCCTTTTAGAATACCCAATCTATTCGCGCCCGTGTCGCTGCTATCATGCCTGATATTGAAGCCGCGCTCATCGAGCTCGCCACTACCAAGGGCAGCTTCAGTAAGTCTTTCTCCTATTTCCGTTGTTTCAATCCACGATTCCGTCTCTCCAGAGTCCGTTCACGGTGTTGGAAAGAGTAACCTCATCGTTTCGCTCATGTTCAAGCAGGGAAACAAGAATTACATCCCTCGTTCATCGCTGGGCCCGGCTTCTACCTCGGACGCCCCTCTGATTCCCCGCCTCGACTTTACCAACCACGTTCATCTCCCGGTTGACAAGGCCATTGCGGTATCTTCCTATTATTCCTTCTCTCTTGCACACTAAACGATTCCACAGGCGACCTGGGCTTGCGCGCTTTGTTGCGTCTTCAAAGCCGACTGCGTTCCCAACGGCCTTGGAGTCGAATGCGTCCACTGCTCCATCAAGAAGGTCGGACATCTCTGCGATCATGCCGCCAACGCCGGTTGCCTCATAATCTCGTTCAGAGCCTCAAGGATCTGACGGAAATCATGGACCCGAGCAGTATGCCGCGTGTTTCTCCTTTTGAAACTCCCTGCTAACTCCTTTTCCTAGTTGGTCCACTCGACCTTCCCTTCCTCAAGCGACTCGGTGAACGGGCCCTCACGACGCAGACGTTGGCGCAGGCAGACCAGAAGGAATTCGGGGACTGTCTCCGCAAGTTCCTCGAGGCTGTCGGCGGCCAGAACTCGATCCTGGGCTCTGCCGGCCTCGAGTCCTGTTCCCGAAGGATGTCGCCCCTCACGTTCGCCCTTCGTTCAACCAACTGATCCTGGCATTCAACGAGGCGATGGGTTCCAAAGGATCCGATGTCAAGAGTGAAGTTTCGGAGGGATCCAGCCTCGGCGGTGACGACGTCATCATGGCCCCTGCTGGTCCCAGCTCCGAATCCGGCCTCAAGCCCACTGAAGACACATTGAGAACAAGTAGACAATGGGCGGGCTCGTTTTGGTGAGTGCCCTCATTACTTCTTGTTCCTCTACTAATTTCTCTTCAGTTTTTCGAATGCATTTAAACACCGCGGACTCTCAAACTGGTTTCTACCTCGTAGATAGAAACCGTTTGTAAATTTATATAGCCATCATCTTGTATCGCTCGGGGCGGCGTAACAGCCCCTAATACGATAAACTTTCTTGATTCTTTGTGTGAATCAATATTTAAGCGAAATTAACGAGTCTCTAAGAGCGATCCAATGCGCGTTCTTTTGTCGGATACATAAGTTTCCAAAGGAATCTCTCGATTCCTTCTTCGAAACTCTGCCCTTCGAATATAGAACTTCACCAATTGGCACGATCATAGAAGTCCGAATCACGCAACCGATCACCGAAATGATTAGCGAGGCTAATCACTTCGAAACATCATCAATATCATTCCTTTAGTGGAAACATGTCCGCATCCTACTGGATATTTTGAGTTCTCTCAATATCCTGTGGCTTTCATCTTCGCTTATAAAAGAATATGCATCCTCCATGTTTGCCTACTTGGTCCTTGAATCAGAGTCTTTGTGATTCGGGTCTGGAAGCGCAGTTGCATCAAAGCAATATTTGCAATAGGGGTGTCCCATGCGGTTTTACTCGTCTCATGCGCTTCTCCGTCGATCATCAGGTCCGATTATCGATAGATATCCGTGTTTCCGTATTGAAAACTCGACATCTGGTGGATACTTGTAAGGGAAGAGGTAATTCTCGCCGTTTCATTGGTCCCAGGATCCTAGGATCTGTGTGAAAATGGCTTAAATTGTGGCCGTCGGATCGTTTCCTAGGTCACCCCTCCCTCATTTTTGAAATTTTCGCCGTCCCCGGCGAAATTCCTTATCCGAAACAGCATCTGGGTGGAGTATATAAGATGGCGTTCTACGAGGAGTATATTCCCCTCGTCCAACTTTATCCTCGCACATTCGCTCGTATCGAAACACCCATTTCCATCCTCGCACCCATGTCTGAGGTTGTTATTACTAACAACTTCGTTCCTCCTGATCGTCTCGCCGACGAATGGGAGGAAGCTCTCGACGAGTATGCGGACTTCATGGCTGCTGCTCCCGGTTTGAAATCGCGGAGAAAGCTGAATGCCCTAAAGAAGGTCCTCAATGCTTGGGTCCGTCGTTTCCACAACCTTTCTCAGCTTTGGAGACCATTTAACTTTCACATAGATGCCTTTGTTGCACCCATCCGACCTCAGATTCGCCGCTGGCGCGGAGAATTTCGCGACGATGTTGTTCGCACTCGAGAACAAGATTAAACAGTACGCTCAGACGCTCGGGACCGACCCTGACACCAAGGACGAGAACCTTCCGGCCAACGTCGAGGCGTTTCAGTCAGCCGTTGCGTTGTTCCGTGAGCTGCGCCGTGTAGGCAAGGTCGTTATAACCGTCCCGCTCCTGGAACCGTCCAAGAAACCTGCCTCCTCTAAGAAGGTAAGCCTTGAATCGTCCAGCCTGCTTCATCCTAACCGTTCTCTGGCGTTTCCATAGGAAGGGAAATCCACCAAACGTTCTCGCTCGATCAGCGTCGGTCCTTCGGACGTTGAGACCGTTGAACCGGACGAGTTGGATCAGGAGGATGTCTCCATGGTTGATGTGACTCAATCCGTGCGTCGTCTCCCTTTATTTTTGACATCTCTAACCCGATCCCCAACAAGTCTAAGATCGCGACTCTACCCGATCCTCCTACCGACTCCGATTCCGAGGTGGAAGAAGTCCAGAAACCCGTCCGCAAGAAAGTTGTGAGTTCTTTCTCAGATGGTCTCGTATTCTGTTGAACTGAATACAGGTTACTCGTTCCCAGAAGATCGTCTCAGACCCTAAGGCTGAGGCTTCGACCTCCAAGAAGTCTGCTACCTCCGTTCCAAAGGTCCGTAATCCATTATTACTGGTTCCTTGGAACTATATTAACAGTCATTCCAACAGGAGGGCGACGGTATGTGAACTATTGCCTCTGAAACATCCGATTCTGAACGTTTCATTAGATTCCCTTACGTATAGGGAAGTCCTCAAGATCTTGGACGAGGCCAACAAGCTCGTTGGCCATGCTGCCAAGATCCCTCACACCGTCGATGGTCTCCAGCGCATGGACTGCGCTATCCGTACCCATCTCAGCCAAATCGCCATTTGGATCTCCATCGAAATCGCGAAATACGACGCCGTCTTTGACGAATACAACCGTATCCGTCAAATTATGGAGCTAGGAACGTTGGGCCAAGGACCACACCATCCTCGAGTAGGTGAACTCTCATCCTTCCTTCATAACAGTCTTAGAACTCATTTCCAGCGTAGGGAACCAGTCGACCTTTCCACCGTCCGTCCGCTCCACATTCCCACCGGTCCCCGTAACTCTTTCCGCGGCCGCGTTAGTCGTGGCCGTGGTGGCCGTGGTACTCGCGGTTTCTAAATAGCTCTAAGCCATTCATTTCCGAAAGTTTCTCATGTTCCTAAGTCGCGTATACGCGCTTCCACTCCTTTCGATACTGTTTCTGACAAACTCATACACTCCTTTGCGTATCTCCGCTTCGAGACCCTCGTAGACACTATTCCTGTACTCGCAGAATAGTGTATAACCCAGTTTCCATTGTTCCGAAAGCTCGACTCTAGTTCTTAAGTCTCTTCGAACGTCTCGGCCCCTTGGAAACTGAGTATCAGGCTCGTATTCCTCATCCTCAAATTCTGGCTCCAGTGGCTCGTCGCTCAACTCAGCTGGATCTTCGTTTCCCAGTTAGGGTTCAGGTTGATACCATCGAATTGCAAGTCTCGACCATGGGCCTTGTCTTTCTCCTCCATTTCAGCCACCAAGCTGTCCAGATCCGTCTTCGACATGTCGATTAATTCCTCAATCTTATGTTTAAGTCGAATTGACTTTCTGGCAAAGTATGGAATCACTCGAAACGCCCAACCTTTCCAGGGTAGACTGCTCCATTTAATTCACACACGATGTAGGCTCCTCCCTTGGTTCTTCTGACTACTACCATCGGTCCGAGATATTTAGGCTTCATCTTGCGGTTCAAAGACTTTTCGACCCGTGTATTTCTGATAAGGACCAAATCTCCAGGTTGGAAATTATAATCCTTAATGGAATGCTCGTAATCTCGAGCGTACTTTTTCACCGCTTCGAGTTTCTCAGCATCTACACGTTCCCTCATCTCCTCCACATGCTGCCTATGCTTAGCAAGCGCTCTGGCCCTCAATCCAACTAATTCCGCAGTGGAAATTATTTCGCCAGGGTAGTCAACCAACCAAGTCGCTTCAACAATGTCAAGCGGAACTGTGGGATGACTTCCCGTAACTGCGAAATAAGGGGAACAACCCAATCCTCGTCGAGTTGTAATCCTATCCGCCCACACAATCAATGGTAAGAACCAATACCACTTCCTAACATCTCCACCAGTTGCTTTGTAGATCATTTGGCGCATATGGCGATGTCCAGATTCAACAGGACGTTGGCTTGAGAATTATAAGGGGATACCCGTATTCCGGTGATCCCATACTTATGATTCAACCATTCACCGCTGCAAGAAACGCCGGAGCATTGTCCGTTACGATTTCTGGAGGACAGCCCCATCTGCATATGATGTTTTCCAATAGGAAACGTCCCAATTCTGCCGCTGATTCCGACCGAAGACCTTTGGCTTCGAGGTATCGACTTAGAGAATCCCTTGCAGACACCACGTATTTGTGTCCGTTTGATAGGGCACCCATAATCATGACGTCTATATGGATTTTCTGGAACAGGCCAGGCGTAAATGTTGGTATCAGTGGTATCCGCAATAATTCTTCTTGTCTAACTTGACACATATGGCAAGTTTTGACATACCAAGCTATGTCGCGTTCGAATTCTGGCCACCAGAATCGTAGTTCGATCAAAGACTTGGTTGTGTATACCCCACGATGGCCAACACTATCATGTGCCGCCCTCATCATATACATCCGATGCTCCTTTTCTACAACCAACTTGTGTTCCGAGTTCGCACCCTTCCGAAACAATCTTCCCTTCTTATCTAGGAAGAAACCAGTGGCGTATCGCATGAAGTTGCGATACTCCTGTGCTTCCCGTCGGGTTTTATCCTTCCGAGACAACGGTTTCGCTGATTTCCGTGTTTCCTAGTCCTTCTGGTCTACTCCGAGTCGGATTCTCTAACCAATCTCGGACCATTCCCAGTTTCACATCCTGTTTCAACGCAGATTCCGTGCGTTGATTTTCAGGATATGGTTCCCGCTTTTCTGGATCGAATTTGAATGATTCAGGTGGAAGCATAGGTTCCTCCTCACGGATTTGGCTCATGATATATTGCGGAATTTCTAGTTTCCGTTCCCGGAACGCATTCCTTATCGTTTCAGCCTCATCCCGCTCGTCAGAATACTTGTTCCAACATTCCTGCGCAAATTCGCCATACATTTCCAGTGTCTCCTTTTCAGCTTCTTCGTGGATTTCGCAGAAGTAACCTCCCCGTGTGTCGATCTCGTGTTTGAAACTCTCGAAATCATGGGGTTGTTCGATAGAATCATCCCACTCTGAGTGTTTTTCCGGAGGTGGATTCTCATCGAATCCATCCTCTGGGCTTGGATGATTCTCATCGCCAGGCTGCTTCTTTCGTCGTGAAAGTCCATCGGCTGAGAAGGTCAGGCCTCTCACATGCTTCAGTTCGAAGTGAAACATTAAGATTTCCTCGATCCAACGGTTAATCGTTGCATTTGGCCCCATGCCAGGGTTGTCTAACATCCCTTTAATGTACATGGCGTCTGTTTCAACAACCAGCTTCCTACATCCGAGTAACCAGTATTGCATGTGTATCAACGCTCGTTTCAACCCATACAATTCACGTTTCGGTTGTGAAAACCTCGCTTCTCGTTCATTCAATGGAAGTGATTCGAATTTCGCATAGTACTTCTTTTTAGGATCATTAGGATCGACCTGGTATATGATAATACCAACGCCTATCCATGAAGTATCCACAGCCAGTACAATATCCGAATCCCAATCGTAGTTCAATGGTTTCAAGGCTTTACAGTTTTTAACTGCTTCCTTTAATGCATCCATTGAAGCTTGCTCCAGGTCTGTCCATAGGAAATCTTTATCTGCTCGCAATAGTTGCGTCAATCTCCGTGCTTTGAGTGTGAAATTTTCGATAAACATTCTCATGGTACCAACAGTACCAAGGAATTGTCTAACTTGAGATACATCCTCGAGAGGAGGCCATCTCATTATCACACCCACGCGCTCCGGAGAAGGTTTCCGCCCTTCAAACGAACAAACATGTCCTACAACCTGGAATTCAGCCTTGCAGAGAATAACCTTCAGCGCTGAAATCGTGCCTCCGCAGTATTTCAACCTCTGGGCGATTCTATTCAAGTTCTGGAAGTGTTCCCACACGAATCTTCTGATTCCAGGGTTCTCGGGTATGGTTTCGTATACCCCATTCTTTTCATATCGAGATCCCGGTCCCCGTATTGGAACGTCGTCGATATAAGGAATGGTGATATGTGGAATCTCGTCTCGTAGTATATAGGTCACATCATCGTGAAAGATTGGAACCGAGTTGGTCCAACCCTGCGGTAGTTTCACAAGTCTCAACGCTCCAAACGGTGTTTGGAACGTTGTAAAGTCCCGAGAACTTTCCGCTATATCACGATGATCGTCAGTGACTCCGATCGTGAGCAAACAAATACCTGTGTCGTGTGTTGCGGAAACCACAGACGCTCCGGTATTCTCGCTACCTTCACAACACCAATCACCCAAAATCCAAGCCATTGCTGTCAGACCTCGCCACAACTCGTCGCTGCTGTGTGCCATCACAGGTACATCAGCGAACGAGATCGTCAAGCACCCTTTGTCGTGAGTGGTCCGATATGTTGAGGGACACCAGATGGAGATTCTGCAGCGATGTGGCGCTGGCCAGCCAGGAGAGAATTTTAAGCCTTTGCAGGTCAACAGCTTCAGCTACCTGCCGAGGAAGATCCTGTTCTGAACGGTCGCAGCTGGCAGTCTCTGCGGGGATGACATAAAGAGGCACGACAACAACAAGGTGGGATACGCATGCCATAAACCTTCGAGGGACCAAGCACCGAAATGGACAGTAGTGGGGCCTGAAACGATTGTCTACATGGGATCTGTTGATGTCGCCTCGTAGAGCAGGATGCACCTCCGCAAATTAGCAAGCCTAAGGGACCAGCCACCTCGGATCAATCAACGAGGATTGGCGATCATCGAGCCGACTTCGCAGTTGGGCAAACATTGCATCAAGAAAGTCTTGGCACATTCGGCCATTCCAATGGGAAACATGATGTCGAGGGACAGTGGCAGGGGAACGAGTGAGGGTTCGAGTACGTGGGCTATGAATGAGCCTGTCACGATACAACCAGTAGCACACTGCAAGAAGCGCAACTGCAGTAGCGAAAGGGAAAATGATCGCAACACCGTAGCGCATACGGATTTCGAATGGCTCGAGACTAGGGCGCTGTGAGCCATCACTTTGTGATCACTCTGGAACGGTACATACAAAGCAGAAACGGCATCGCCAAATAAGGACACAGCACATTTCCGATCCGACGCCTTACACATTGGCACACACACAGACCGAACGCAGCAGGAGAAGCGAGTGCCTCAACATGAATCGGCTACCAGCGAACGGACATCCGTCGCGCAAGAAAGCAACGTTCCGACCCTGTACGCACCATAACAAATTAGCCAACCTGACAGGAAAAGGCGGCACGTGTAAATATTGATTATCTGCAACGCCGCTCGCCGATTTTGCGAACACTTAACCAACTTAAATGCACACCCAAGAAAGAAAGTGAACGGCGCGCGTAAAGATTGATTGGCACACAACCGCTCGCCGATTTTGGAGTCTGCGCTGCTCGCCGATTTTGCGAACACTTGGCCAACTTAAACACACGCCCAAGAAAGAAAGTGAACGGCACGCGTAAAATATGATTGGCATACAACGGCCGCTCGCCGATTTTGGAGTCTGTGCACCCTTCCGTTTTTCCCGCTCGCACGCGCACCGCCTTTTGTGTTCTGCGCGCCGGCCTGTGTTTTCCTGCTGCGTGCACAACCTTGCGACTCTGCGCCCCCTTTGGTTTTCCCGCTTGCACAAGCACAACGCCTCGCGCTTCCCCTCCGCCTCGCTGGCGAAGCCGAGCGAGGCACCAAACGAAATAAAAATCGAGTAGGATATGGTTATGGAGCTCGTGGAGCGGCCTTCAAGAAGGAATAGGTCGTTCAAGTCGGGAAGAGTACCAACAAAACGAACGAGGAGAACAAGATCAAGGAAGAACGGCCAACCAAGACGAGATCTAAGGAATGGAAAACTCACGCATAGGTTCTGGAATATGGGACTAGGAGCAGAAACCATTCCCAACACAAGGAGCATGTGTCCAAAGAGCGGAAAACCCACACACAGCCTCCAGGAACATAGAGCTGAGAGCGGAAATCCTTCCCGACTAAAGGAGCACGCGTTTGGCGAGCGGAGAATTCGCACACAGCTTCCAGGAATGAAGAATTGAGAGCGGAAACTGGAGCGCCATGCGTTCGTCGAGCGGGTTTCCCATGCGCAGCACAGGAACAGAGCGGGAACCTCTTTCGAGTCACAAAGATGGACGGAACCAGTCAAGGGAGCATGTGGCGGTCCCAATTTAGGGAACGGGATGCGATGAGTCGGAGAAGGACAAGAGGAACGTATAGAAGGCAGTGCTAGAGGGTCGATTTCCTATAAATACGAGACGCTGCTACGAATAAAGACATCTAATTTCCCATCTAAAACTACCAGCACATCTTAAGTGATATGCAAGTACCGCTCACCAGGGTACACCAACTACGAAAACAAGGTCTCCAGGGCTGCGCCTGGCAGAACATCGAACCGCCGCCCTTGGATTGTCCGTGGCTGTACGGACCGCTTGACATCACAGTGTTCTCAAGAACTACACCAGTCATCGCTCGAGTTGTATAACTCCCTGACCGCTCACATCGAACGGAACGGGTATCGACCTTCGTCGCAGCTCTCAAGAAGCCAACTCCGCTCGTTAGAACTTGCGAACGGAAAGAAGAAGACAATTTGTAGAGAATTTAGTAGGGAACGGACTTGGAAAGAACGGAACGGCAGACAGGAGCGGAGTCGTTGAAAACAAGTTTAGGGCCTCCCAGAACACGAAGCACCCCAGAAGAGGTCGGAGGACCAAGGGTAGCTGTATACAAAAGGACTGAGAACGGCCCCATAGTGTTTATAACAACGGAAACCGCATTGCATCTAAACAGTTGTCCGCTCCTCGACAGGATAGCGGTATGGAGAGGATGTGGCAGCGAGCAAAACCCGTGATCGGATATCAAGCAATGAAGCAATTATAAAGAGCAGTTCAACTGGAAGCTTCGCGAGCGACACAGAGAACCGATTGACAGCAGCTGAGTCAATCATGTCAGTACGGCGAAAAGCGAAGACATTACTACTCACGGTTCAAATTGCTGCTTCTATGCGAAGTAAACACCTCTTGAGCGGCTACAAATGCCATCACGCGCGCGAAGTCGGGCCGATGGAGTAGGGCCAAAGGTGTCTTCTGCGATAGGGCGACAGCCCAACTATCTGGTGACTGCCTGGGGGACAACGTCTTTACGAACGCCTCCCATTCGGGACATCGATTTACAGTCATATATGCGTCGACCGAGGGATCATTGAGAGGCCAGACCAGTAGGTTTTTAAACATCTCTTTTTTTTTTTTTTTTTTTTGGTGGTACGATATGAACCAGACAACTAACAACAGGTTAGCCTCGGGTTCCGCAAGAGTGGAGGACAGTAAGACCTCCAGAGAGTGTAAGAAGGGGTTTCCACCCCCCAAGGAAATGTGTTACGCACAAAGCGATTCGCAACAGTGTGGGGCTCTGTACCATTTATCTATTCCGGCCTCGTCTCCCTACGGGTGGGGACGGTGATCTACGTGATCGCATTGGCACAATACCCACTAAAACCTCGGGGTCTCTCAGCCAATCTTTTGGCAGTTTGTCCTCGTCAAGCAAGGATCCCTTCCAGGTATCCAGTACCAGGGAGGGGGCAAGACAGTACTGCTTGCCGAACTTAATCCTATTTGTGAGAGCTCGGTCAATACTCAATCTCTCATTCATCTGTGATACCCATCTATTGTGGATTTCATTTTCTGACGGGGCTTCACCATCTCGACTGATGACGCACTCGCAGCGGAGCTTCCAAATGAGATAAAGTGACTCGGTCATAAGTATTCTGTAGAGCCGGGCAGTAGCAGGAGAGTTCTTCCCATTTTTGCCTTTAAAATTTGCAAGCCCGCAGCCTAACAGTGTACCCATGGAGAGGGCAGGCCATGTGTCGTCCTTCATTAGCCAGAGCTCCTCGGCGAGCTTCCATATTTCCGCCTGGCCTGCGCGTGTGCACCGGAGAAGGATATGTTCCATGGTCTCGAGAACACCACAGTGTTGGCAATTTGCACGATCCTCCATATCTGGGATGTTGGACCAGAACTTTCCGATGCGGTGTGCACCGTGGATTGTTTTCCAAAGGAAATTCTTGATTTGACGAGAAATGTCCTGGTTCCGTATGGATTTCCATATGGCAGCGGCAGTGGGCTTCTTCTTATAGAGCAGCTTCACAGCCTCCTGGGTAGCCCGAATATTTTCATCTGTGGATTTACGGTGTACCATTTCCCTTAGCTCTTTAATGGCTCGATATGCGGTCGCGTGAGTTAAGGTTGACATTTTTGCGCCGCTAAGTTGGAAGTCGGGCTGGATCCGCAGATCAATGATGTCACTCAGTTCTTTAGCAAATCCGTCGCGTGCCAGGTTTGTGGCCGAATCCACGCTTCCGGAGCCCTTTACCACAGCAATAGTTGTGGTTTCAGTGTGTTCCCGGAGGTTCGCTAAAAGTGCTTTGATTGGTTCCCTATTCGGGACCCCAACCCAGCCTTTATCCTCCCACTTTGCCACATTTTTTGACATGGCATTTAGGATGTGTCTGCGACCGCCTTCAAGATGCAATTTTGTATCATTGGAGACCTGTTTCACTCCACGCAGGGCTGCAACAGCTTCTGCTCCAGCCTTGTTCTGGTTCAGTGCCAGCGGGAGGCGTAACGACCTACTTTGGGTGTTGTATTCAACAAACCATACACCTGCACCTGCTTGGGCATCATCCTGACCGCCGTTTTTGGTTGCCCCTGCATACAATACGGTAATGGCACGTTCGTCCGGGCATCGTATCCTCTCCACGGGTGGTATGACAGCTGGTTCTGGCTCCGGCTTTGACTTCGTGAAGATCCTGATGCCTTCTGTGAGGCTTTGGATTGGAGGGGGGCCAACAAAAGTAATCAGGTCCTCTGTGTCCTCAGCCAATGGGGCTGGAAGCTCCAGGGGGGGTATCCTTGGGTCCCATTTCGGGATTAGTGAGTCGAGTTTTAGCTTTGCCATTTTGGCACAACTGTGCGGGTTCTTGCAGCCAGAAAAAGCGCAGTCATCCACGCAGTCAAGGCACATACAATCCTTCGATGCCAGGTGGCCAGGATCATCGAGGCGGGCAGCTATTTTCACCCCATCTTGCGCAATTTGAGCTCGGTGCTTAACCCGGAGGCATTTACATGGAGCAGTGTTATTTATGCGCCGTTTATTTTTATCTTCGCCAAAGTGGTGGAACAGAGGCAGCATCCCCTTCACGTCTTGGGATGGGTTGTAGGTGTCGAAGATGAGTCCATATTTTTTGGCTACTGTTACCATTTCTTTTAGGCGTGGTGGAAGATCACTTTGTTTCGGCGTGAATGATTGGGTAAACATATTCACATGCGATCCAGGGGCAACATTCGAGGTGCGGCGATCGTGGGTAGCAAATTTTGAATCCGTGACGAAAGCCCATGTTGCCCTTTTGCTGGGGTCGAGTTCAAGGTACCCTCGGAGTTTCATAATCACTAGGGCCTCATTTCGAGCAGTGAGGTCAAACATATTTTTACCTCCATCTTTTATTGGTGCTAAGAGCATGTCGCGCTGGACAGGTGAGCACTTTGAACCCCCCCACATCCATCCGCGCTGGGTCTTGATGAATTGCTTCTCCACAGATTTGGGCATGCCATTTACCTGTGCAAGGTACTGTGTCATAGACCCTATTGTTATCTGACAAATGTGTCGTCTCATTTCCAGAGTTGGAAGGCTTCGGCCCCACCGTTCGAGGGCGGAATCGACTTTCTCGATCATTGGGGGTCCATATCGCAGGGATATCTACGCCATTACCTATTCTGGCTCCCAGGATACATATGGATTCGCCATCTATGGCAATGTGGACGTTCTCAGGTATAGGATCGTCTTCTACGTTCATTTTGCGTGTTTGGATTACCCTTTGTCTGTATTCTCGAGACCCAATGGGAATGATCTCGGTTTTTTATACATTAAACTTGGCACTGGAAGCCTTGCACCAGCGGTCTAGGATAGAGGTTACCTTTGTAAAGGAGTCTTTAGCTGAGAGGTACACTGTTGTGTCATCGGCGAATAGTGTGGTGACCACTTTCTCCATTACATTCTTTATTTTGTAGCCCTCCAGGTCGGAGCGGCGCAGCATAGATGCTAGGGGCTCAATTGCGAGGTTAAAAAGCAGGCAAGAGAGCGGGTCGCCTTGGCGCACACCTCGGGTGACCCGAAATGAGGAGCTTAAGATACCATTTATTACTACTTGTGTCTCCGCGTCGGAGTACAGGGATTTAATTGTGTTTATAAGCATATCAGGGATATGATTGTGTTTTAGGACTTGCCAGAGGTATCTGTGCGACGTTTTGTCGTAGGCTTTTTCCTGGTCTAGGGCAAGGATGGCCCCATCCTCGAGTTGATCCTCTGCATATTCAACCATCTCCATTGCGAGGAAAATTTGATCAGAAATTTTGCGTCCCTTCATAAAACCTGCTTGGTTCGGGTGGATTAGGTGCGGAGCTACTCGCGACAGCTTTGTGGTTAAGGCTTTAGTGAAGATTTTGTAATCGGTGTTTAGGACTGTTATCGGGCGGTAATTGGCAAGGTCAGTGACATCTTTTTTCTTATAGATAGGACACATCCATCCCTTGGCGAATTAAGTTCCAGGGACGACACCGTTTCGTTCAATGTCGTTGTAGACCCGTGTCAGGAGCGCGACAATGTTGAACATACATTTGACAGGTTCTGAATGGGCAGCGGCTCGGCTGGTGCGGTCTTCCGCGTCTTTCTTCGATGTGAGATACATCTCATGGAACTTTGCCCAGAACTCTGTTGGTAGTCCATCTAGACCGGCTGCCTTACCGGATGCTGACTCCCGCAGGGCTGTTAATACATCTTCTTCAGTTAGCTCCTTTGCTAGGTCATGCATACCGATGGCAAGTTCCGGCTGCCCGATCTCATCCAGGACTGTACGGATGTCTTGGTCTTTTTTTGTCAGGTTTAATTCACTTTCATCGAATTGCAGGTCATTATGGTAGTCTCGAGCGAGCTCGGCCATTTGGTCAGACCGTTTCTTGCTTTGCACCGGGGTTGTGTCTGTGCGTACAAGTATTGAGAGGGTGTCCCTAGGTACAACATCTTTGTTTACCCGCACTGAGTACTTGGTGATATTGTCTAGTTCAGTCTTGTATCTGATTTTTGTTGCCATTTTGCTACGAGCACGTTGTCTGCCTACAATATTATTTATTTCGGTTTGCAGGCCTGCGGCATGGACCGCCTTCTCCAGTAACATCCTTTGGTCGGCTCCTGGGGGGGCAGCTTTTTGTTGAGCTAGGATCTCGCTCCTCTCGTTTTGAAGCTTGATCTTTTTCTGCTCAAGAGCACCCATTGTGAGACTCGCTCGTGCCTTCGCAAACTCTCGAACTCGGTCTTTGTACTTTCTAAAACACGTCTGAAGGTCCTCTGTGAGAGGGTCCTCTTCCGCCTCAAACATATCGTAGCTTGTTTGGACTGCAAAGTCTTTGAATTTAGCGTCATTTAATAGGAAAAGTGGAATTGAGTATCTTCCTCTTCCAATATATGGCGCCCCGGGGGCACAGACAGTCACGGTGATGAGACGGTGATCTGTGAGGTCTCCTGCTGCGTTGCTAATCTCCCAGTGTCGGCAGTTCTTGAAGAGGGTAGGGGATACATTTATGCGGTCGATGCGGGAGTGTGTACCCGTCCCGCGATGGAACGTGTATTCCAGTGTGTCAGGGTTTGTCATTCTCCATCCATCTTTCAATTCAAGCAATCCTTTAAAATTTGCTAGAGCACTGACAGCGCCAGGGTCGTCGGGACGGTGGGGTAGCCTGTCGATTGCATCCTCAACGAGGTTCATATCCCCCAACGTAATATCAGGGATGGGCAGATTTTCTGTCATGAAAATGTTATAGAGTTCCTCCCAGAATATCTTATTTGACGCTGCAGAATCGGCCGGGGCATATAGCGCGAGCACTGTGAGAGTCAGGGTACCATGCCAAGGGACTTTGACTAATATGGCTCTCCCAGGAATAAGCCTACGGACATCGACGTTGACTATGTTTGTCAAGTCCTTGTTTAAAACAACTGCAACCCCTCCCCGGTTTGGGTGCTCAGGATCTATACTATTGAAGACTTTAAGGCGGTTTCGGCCATAGGAGGCGCCTTCAATCTCGTCAACTTGCACCTCGGTGAGATGAGTCTCGCCAACCGCCATGATTCCGATTTTCTCATCGAACATAAGGCGGTTGAGGTGGGGCCATTTATCTTCCTTACCTTTCATGTATCGGCCATTTATATTTAGTGCAGCAACTTTGACCTGTGCGCGAGTGTTCCGTGCAATTTTCGGGTTTCTTAGCTGTTGTTCTTTGCGCTTCCGATTGAAGAAAGCGGGAGCAGACTCATCATCTGTGGGGAGATGTATGCTCCTTTGTTGCTCGGGGCAACCGAGTGTTGTGCACTCCTGTGCTAAGGCATACCACGAGTGCGAGTTACCCGCAGGTCAATGTGAGTATACTCGTGGGAAAACTCGCGAGTATCCATACTCACGGATCCGAGTACCTGTGGCCATGAGTTTCCCACGGATCCAAGTATCAATTTTGGTTGAAAGCTTTGCAAACTCACGAGTACTCGGACTCAGAACACTGCCTGTACAGCTTAATGAGGTGGTACCTCCATGAGTTCAGAGCAATGATACCACTCTACAACGTAAATGAGGTGTGTTTGAGCGACCAAATCACCAAAATATAACCAAAACCCACAGGTACTCACAGGTACCTGCAGGTTTTTCAATACTCACGAGTACTCATATGATCTGTGGGTATTATACTCACGGATCTGAGTATGGCTTTTTTCTTCGTGAGTACTCATTCCCACGGATCTGAGTTACCCACGGGTGCACTCGTGGTATGCCTTATCCTGCGCCGGTTCCTACGCGGGGCCGGGCTTCCACTAGTAGTGGATGGTCTCGAGGGACCGTCTGAGTTCTCAGATAAAGTTGCCCGTACGGTGGGCTGTGCCGGTGCGGCACGAGAAACAGTGTCTCTACCTCCTTGGCTTCCTTGCGCAACAGGAGGTTGTACTCTGCGTCTGGGGTCATTGCTAGTGGCCTGGTTTCCCAAGCCTCCTGCAATTCGCCTGGAGCGTCGCACCCCCTCCGCACGCCCAGTCATGGTCCCATCGCCAATCTCTCCTCCTCCGTCATCGGGGCCGCGGCCGATGGTAGAGCTGCCAACCACTCCAGAAGAGGAGAGGCCAGAGCCATCACCGGTGTTGAAATCCTCAATGTCTAAAAGGTTGAATCGATTATTGGTGGTGCACGTACGTACGTACCTTGGTATAGCAACCGTACTCCGAGGACGGGGAACCTAACCGGCCCCCAGGGCGAGCGAATGTCAAAAGTACTGATCCTCATACTCAGACGGGCGAGATTGAGTTGTTCCCTAAGACTTAAGCCTCTCGGCACGGCTAGCTCAGACCTAAATAGGTCTCCGCTTTTTAACACTGCATGACTTTCCTGTCCTGCCGCAGAACGTACAGTCAGTATATTTGGGCCCACAGTGGCTACGGGATCGTAATTTTCATGTCTGGGAGAATTGCTGCTAGGGTCCCATCTCCCTTCTGCAGCGACAATTACGACCTCGCAGGCTTGTAATTTGTAGGTGTGAGAGAGCTCGCCTCCCAGTCCCAGTCTAAATTATCCGAGAATTAGATATATTAAGACGACTTGGGCGTGGAATATCTGTAGATATTGTGTAGAGAACTACATTTAAAGTTGCTTTTGGGACAGCTGTCTTAAGGTTAAGACTTGTTCCGTGCAGGAAGAAACCTTTTTTACCGGCCGGGGTGCCTAGCTAAGAAAATTTGAGTAGACAGCAATGATTCTTACCTCTCAAAAAAACCCTGGAATGCACAAAAAGCTACCCCACAAGAGTCCTCATTTTCTTAAGAGTTACTACGGGCTGGAAATCAAAACTCGGAAATCAGAAATCAGGAATGATTTCGCGTGATGTAACGCAATGACACACGTTGTGACTTGCCGTCCCACGCTTGTTCATTCCACCTTTCGCCTCCTACGTCGCTTCTCTACGCGTTCACGCCCCAACAATGGCTCCCAGTGGTCAGGCCTGTGACTGGACTGCTGATCCCAACGATAAAATCGCGCTTGTCGCGTACTTTAAGACCATCAAGGACAAGATTGGGCAGGGAGGGAGCTGGGACCAGACATGCTTGGAGTCAGCGGCCGCACACATGGTTGCCCGTGGTCCTCCGGCGAAGGGAGCACCCAAGAATGCGAACTCTGTGAAGGGTGTCTGGGCTGGGGTGCGTCATTGTACACTTACCATTTTGTCATGCTCACCTGCCTTCAGATGAAGAAGATTCATGACGTGCTCGTATTGGTCGTACAAAAGCGGTATCCTGGAGCATCCGGGTGGACCTACGACCAGCAGGTAGGGTTCAGCGTCTGCAACGACAACCGCGAGGAGTGGAAGGAGTTCAGTAAACAGCATGCAGTCTTCAAGCCATTCGCCAACAAAGGCTGGGAGTTCTTCGACGACGTCAAAGACATTCTCCCCACGCGTGCTCGAGGCGTGCACGTCTTTAACCCTGCCATACCTACGACTGTCTCCTCCCAGGAATCCGACAGTGGGCCGCAGCTGCACCTTCCCGACTTCCCCTACAACTACGACGAATTTCCAGATCCGTCGCAGCTCCTCGACGACTCGCAATTGCAACCCCTTACCGACTGGTCTCAGACGCAGTTTGGTCTCTCACAGCCTGCTGGAGGTCTCACCCATCTCACCCTGCCCGTCGCATATGCGACCCCGATCCCCGCACCTACGCCCCCACTGGTGCCCGCAGCGCCAGGGCTCGCATGCGTGCCCATTCCTGCCACGCCATCTGGCGGTGTGAAGCCTACGGCCCTGCTGGCGCCCGCTGCATTGGGGACACCATCCAGCGGTGTGAAGCGTGCAGCCTCGGATGAGCTCCAGACGCCGTGGAACTCGAAAAAGGGCAAGACAAGCGGCGCTGATGCACTTCTGGCCATCGGTGGATCTGTTGACCGTGTTGGGAATGCGATCCACGACTGCTTTATGCCGCAGAAGTCGTCTGCCATCTCCCCGACCAAACAGGTTGAGTGTGCCCGCCAGCTGGCTGTTGATGACCAGGAAGCCGGTGCCCTCACATCACGAGAGCGCGCAATTCTCAACCTCATTTTCACCAGGGACACAAAGGCGGCCGATGCGTATGTAGCCGAGAAGACTTCGGAGGGCCGCAGCGCCTTAGCTGAGATCCTCATTGAACGTTTTTAATGTCTTAAATTTCCGTATAGTCTGCGTAAAAAGTATTTGAACTAGTCTAGATCTGCAGGCTGTATATCCTCGTAATTATCCTGATCAATATCCATTTGCTCGCCCAGATACTGCTCGTAACCGTTCCACATCCCCTTCGCAATTTGATCGCGGGTGGTTTCTGCACGACGTTTCTCTGCTGCCGATGTGTTCAGCGACGTTGCGAGTCGCCCAAAGTCAATCTCATCATCACGGCGCAGACCCATAAGATTGTCCAATGCATCCTGATTCCCGAGCCAGCGCTCAAGGTCAGTTTCATCATGCTCCAATATGAAATTGTGTAACGCAATGAGCGCAGATGGAATTTTGGACTGTGCGGCCATGTCATAATGCGGTGCACGAGTTAAAATGGTCCAGCGGTGCTTGACGACACCAAAGATGCGCTCCACAACATTCCGAGCTGAAGCATGTCGAAGGTTGTACAACTCTTTGTAGTTCTGTGGGCTTTGGTACTGTCAGCTCACAGAAAGATCACAGTGAAAATGACGTACCGCTGAGCCCAACGAGCCCATTCGGCCAGATGGTATCGAACGGCACGGTACGGGATCAGGAGTGCATCACAGATACCGAACCCTGCATCTGCAAGGTAGCATTTGCCGGGCGGAATTGTGAAGCCAGCAAGGCGAGCATTGTTGCATCTGCCGCACAGCCATCCCAGCCGCTTACAAAGAACAGAAATTGCATGTCGAAGGACACAGCAGCCAGGCAATTCTGTGTCACTCCGCCTTTGCGATTCCGTGCTGTATGAAGCTCAGCCGCAGATGGGGAACAATTGATATGGGTTCCATCAATTGCGCCGAGTACATTGCGAAAGTACGGCCACCACTTGGGATTGTCCCGGATCTCCTTGGGAGGGAGGTCATCTGCTGCTGGAAGGTGCACATATCGTGTGTAGAATTCGGCAGAGGAAAGAATGTCGAGGATCTTTCGAAAGTGGCTGCAAGCATAAGTTTAGCTTGCTTCAACTCAGAAAAAAAATGATGTACACACTGGGATATTGTACTATGAGAGTGTTGGAATCGCTCAGCAACATGATCTATAGCTAGTCCAGTGACACAAGTGTACAAGAAGATTGCCAGAGATTCGTCGAGCTCAATGCGTGCTTGCTGAGCTTCCACATATCCCAGAGCACGAATCTGGAACACAAGAGCCAAGAAGACGTGACGGTGCATTCCCAGTGCTATATAGATACGGTCTGGATGTCCCACAAGCAGCTCATTAAGCCAGGCTCGTCCAGAGAGTGCTGAAGTGTGCATATCCTCCTTCAAGAATTGCGGTGCAACATGTAACATCACACCATACACAATGTACTGGATAAGGGAGGCAATGATCGTGACAACCCATCTGGCCCGTTCCTGGGGGTCAGTGGGCGGCGGCATTGCAAGAAACGGCGGGGGAGAGACAGAGATTATCGAGATTATGATCGGCGGTAGCACCGGACTGGTGCATCACTGCATTACATCACGTGAAATCATTTCTCATTTCTGATTTCCGAGTTTTGATTTCCAGCCCGTAGTAACTCTAAGGCGTCAGAGGAGGGGTTGTGACACACGTCACAGCGTGACACCAGGCACTCTGAGTCTTCTCGCACTGTATTTCCGGACTATTCGGGACCATTTACGATAGTCGGACATGAAAATTTTATATATTGTGTGGATCCACACATTTACATTTTTCTTTTTGGGCAGCTGCCTTTAGCTTGAGACGTGTTCCGTGCAGAAAGACTTTTTAGCCAATGGGGGGTGTCTAGCTAAGGAATTTTGAGTAGACAGATATGTACCTTACTTTTACAAGGAACGTTGGAAGATATAAAAAGCTGCACCACAAGAGCCCTCAATTTCTTACGGCGTCGAGAGGAGAGTTGTAACCTATGTCACAGCGTGACATCGCTCCGGAGAGTCTCTTCGCGCAGGAGTTTAGGGCTCGAGGGCAGGCCTTAAAATGCCAGAAAAAGGAGAGAAAGTTTCATTGATCATGGTATAGAATGTAATGACAGTGTGCGATCAACATCGAGTATGGAAGACGCGGGCAAGGACAGAATATATATATGTAGGAGAAAGGGGCGTGACTAATTTCCTCGGCCGCCCGCGGCTTCTTCCCCTGCTGCCACGGTGTCCTCCACCACCACGTGCACCGCGTCCCCGACCGCGGCCACGCGAGGCTGCAGCCAGTTGCGTGGAGACTACGGCCGATGGATCACCCATATATCCTGGGGTGGCGGGCAGCAGGCAGAGATCGAAAGGGTGATCAATCGAGCGGCAGGATCCGCAGAAGAGGTCGGCGGTTTTTAAACATCTCTGCCACGTGACTTCAGCAGAAACGTGCAAGCACCGATCAGCGGCGCCAAAATACAGGACCGATACTTACCTAGTATTGCGCATGTGGCCGATTACGGCTTGCCAGCCAGCACGCCTCGGTTTCTGTGTGAAGGTGCTCCAGTCGCACAAACTCGTCTCGGAATTCTTGGGCCATCCATTCGAAAAGCTTCGCCACCGGGAATGGCCGCAAAACACACAAGCTGTCGAGCAAGGTCGCTCTAGATAGCATGACATAAACACTTTGCAAGCTTCGGAAGTCGCTCAGATCAACGTTCACGAGATTCATAGACCTCCCTTGTACCTTGTAATCCACGGACACATATGCGGGCAGGAGTGGAGCCTGCGAATGGTTTACAGAGTAGTTCACACCTTCGGGTGATTTGTAGACGAAGGTCGACGCCACGGGAAATATCGGAGCCCATTTTGACTCCATACCATGTGCACGCATGTCAGTCACTTCAAGGGATATGAAAATGCACTTGATATAGTGATTGTCATCCTCGTCCACATTGTATAATATCTGTTCGACTAGTCCACGTGCGCCATTAACAACACTCGCCTTGATTGCGATATTTTCCGTGATGATGACCTGCATGCCTATGCACAGGGGAGTTCACCAAGCGCATCCTTGGTTAGCCTCGATCTCAACTTCCAAAGTCGCTTTTGCAAAGGTAAGTCGACCCTTTGACACTTATAATGATCGATGGACTTATATGTGGCAAGGGTTTGTCCACGGTCTTTGGCACATTGTTTTGCGAATGGCATGTTGATAAGATCACGAGAGACTTTGGTTGCAACTATGACAGGGGCGTCTGAAAAACATCTTTGATCAACCACAGAGAGTCGATGGAATAGCCTGCCTTCCAAGGTAACGAAGTTGGATACACCGTAGTTTTCGCCATTGCCAAGCTGCTTCGGCGTCATAGAACCACGACCATACCACGTGATGCCTTCACGAATGCAAGCTAGGAGACACCAGTTCATGGCTGAAGAAGGAGAGCACCTTGACCAGCTTCAGTTGACCAAGATCTCCAAAGAAAATGACATTTATATTGCTGGCAACTTTAGATCCTCTGGTTGCCCAAGCGCAGGCCTGCATAATTCGGTGGCAAATCTGGGCGAGCAAACGAACTGATATCGTGGAAACTTCATCAAGAATTAGGTACTTCACTGATCGCCATAGATCCTCAAGAGCTTCAGCTTGGTTCTTCATTTTGAAGTTGGACTGAGGCAAGAAAGTAAGGGCGTGAATGGTATAGCCGTTGATGAGTACTGCTGCGCAGCCTGTGGGAGCGCTGAGCAGAAGTTGTTCTGAGTACCCGCACTTCTTGAAGAGCTCCACGACCGCATGTATCACATAGCTCTTGCCAGAGCCGCCGACACCAGCGACGTACATGAGCAATTGCTCATCAGATCCAGAAATGAAATGCTCCCCAATCATGCGAACGGCTCTCTCTTGTTCCACATTACCACGAATGTTCATCTCCGTGATAATGTTCTCTGGGATTGATGAAGCTTGGGTTGATGTAACATGGCGAGGTTCAATATGGTGAACATTGACACTACGTCCTGGAAGCAGAGTACTCAGCCCAGCAGATGGGTCAATATCCGGAGGTAAAACGCGTGATCTCTTCGACGGACCGGGCCCGTCATCCAGGTTGCTAGGAGCAGGCTGATTGTTTGGTCTCCTGTCTTTCTTGAGCAATGCCACAAGAGCAGCCTGTGCATTTAACACTGCCTGATCAGCTGGGGACGTGCGGGAAACCATGGCATGCTCGCGGCCGATCGAGGAACGTTCTGGACTGTCACACCACAATCCGAGATTGTCCAACAGCGACGCGAGTTCGTGCTCCTGAACGGTGTGCGGTCCAATCTGGTCCGTTCCTGTTGAATATCATCAACATTATCCTCATCATCCAATAGCGTGTCATTGCCAAGGGCGTTACCCAACAAGACTATATCGCCACCCACTCCCTCTACATTAGCCCCCCCAAGAATATTATCGGCTTTGCGCTGTCAACTATGGTCGTCACGCACATCCTGACACTCATTTTCAACATTCATATTGCGCATGATGCACTTCGCGTCAGCAGAGAAATCGAACCGTTTGAAAGTGTCTTTCCATGACTGAGCGGGTCTTTTAAGGTCCGACGGTACACGCCAGGGTTTGAACAGAATCAGCATGGCACGAAACCATCTTTCGTACTCGGATGGACTGTGATCCGCTGAAACGGTGCGCTTACAATACGTCTTGAATATGCTAGTTATAGCGTGTTGTGGAAACAACACTAAAACCACACAAACAATATCTTATCACTCCCAAAAGACTAGCGCAATCCTTAGTGAGTTCGGGTCCGGACCGTAGTATGCGGCCAGCAGGTTTGGATTGTATAGTTAACAACGAAACAAGTACTATGAGGCACTAACAAAGTCCCCGCGGCACTTCACTTGGCAAGTTACAGCAGTTATCTTTCCGCCGCGGCGTTGGATGAACGTTTGTATGAGACGGATACAAGAAGGTAGTGACTATAAAGATAGTTCTATCACTTCAGGGCAGAGTTTGTACTTGGTGTTCACAAAATATCCCCAGCAATGGCCGATTCCAATTGCTATAATGAGGCAAGCTGTTTCTTCCTTGGCAATTCTCTTTACTGCAGGACTCTCCCGTACAGCAGACCTAAACTTGTCCTCGTTTAGGGACGTTTCCTTCACTTTTATAGTAACGGCTTAAGCGTTGACTGCAAAGTCCAACTAATCGATCCAACAGCTAATGACAGGACTCTCCCTGACGAGTGTGAAGGCAAAGCAGCTGACAAGTCACAACCAATTCTCAGGTGGTTAACCGTTTGAAGCTTAACTGATGAGTCCCTTGCTTGACAATTCGAGCCAACAACCAACTTCAATTTATAGACAAGTTACAAACAGAGATAGTAAACGAATCTCCGCGAAATATGCCTGAGGACACCCACGCCGATAGACGGTGCGATGAACTGGCTGTATGCGGGTTCTACAGGCTGCTTTTATAGTAATAGTACAAACAAAAGGAGATAAACTAGATATGGTAACTGAGATGTGGTGCTTGGTCATGTAGGTTCGTTCCCTCGTGGTTCTTCGTCGATCCCGCATGCTCTTGGTGCCGGGAGATCGTCGGTTTTGACCCCCGCGGTCTATATTTGGTATATTGGCAATACCGCGGTGCCTTCCGCACCCGCAGTACGATGCCGCGCCGGCCTGGGGTTGAACCCAGCCTTTTCAATACAGTCCTCCTCGTGCTTGTCTTTGGTGGATCCGGCCGCGGGCAGTGCTTGGCCCACGAAGTACCGGAGTGCCTGAATCCGATCGCTAGAATCCGAATTAGGACTTGTGTGTCTTTGATTTGACAGGTCGCGTCGCGCCGCGGCCCACGTGATCGTCCGATCGCTTTGGCAGTTCCCTGTCTTAGGGTAACAATGGGTCTATGCTCGACCGCGGTCCGTTAGTAGGCTCCGCGGTAGGTTATACACAGTTATGGGACGCCGCGGCATGCGCGGCGTTTCCTCCATAATGTAACCGTTAACACAATTATGTCTTTGGCAGAGAGGCGCCGCGGTGGCACCGCGGCAGCTCTCATACGCAGTTTAATGTACCGCGCAACATGTTAAGTCTCGCCACTTCATCTATGCAGTCTCTGGGTCGCTTTTATAGGAATAAATCCCTTGAATAGGTTATAGGCTGTTATGGGTATATCTCCTTGGTAGTGTATTCAGAGTACAACACGCCGCGGCGTCACCGCGGTCGTGCTCTGAATACTACAGTCAGTAGTCGGAGCTCGCTCTGACTCTCCTTTATATCACCTAACAGAGCCCAGGTATACAGATATATTTGTATAGCACTGAAACTACCTTGCGCCTTTTATGATGTGTTTATAAGCGCAAAAATAGCTAGAGGACGTGCATTTGGTGTTGCGCCGTCTCATCTCCCCTTTACTAAATCTCGACCGTCCCCGGTCGTCAGTCCGCGCCATTCACTTTCTGATGTTTAGTAGTCCGCGAGATGATATCTCCACGCGAACGTTATGATTTTAATTTTGCCTGCTTGAATAACCTTTTCAAGTTCAAATTTTTCCAGCCCTTCTTTGGACTTTTGGCCACAGATTCCAGCGCGGTGCACTTTCCAAGTTGCCGCGGAACCAAAATGTCTTTGACACAAAGTGTCTGCGGTATGCTGTGTTGATCCCCGATCATTACGGCATGCTTCTGCAGATCTTCAATTTTGCCATCAAAGTGCTAATAGGGGCTTGGTGAGACTTTACTTCGTCTCCAGACTCTCCTATTTTCCTGTCTTTGCTTTAGAACGCCTTGGAACACCTCGCCGCGGCACCTTAAAGACTACCGCGGTCCTCATTTACAAGTGCTGCGCAAGAGCTTCCTTGTATTGAGTCGACCCTGCGCTTAAAACTCTAATTTTTCCAAAATTATCATAAGCTCTAATTAAAGTGAGCTTCCGTCTTCTTGCATCACGCTTGGGCGCGACCAATCAGATTCAAAGCCACCCACTTTGCGCAGCATCCAGCAACATTCCAGCGCATTCCATTGCTTTCTCTCTTGACTTCCATCTGCTGACCGCCGCGCGGTCCCTCTTTCTCATTCTCTACTCTCTTACTCTGGCTCATGGCTAAACAAGCGGCCCCCAAGACATCTGGTCCCAAGCGCAAGGCGGTTCCCAAAAATCCTCGTGGTAAAACCGTTGCCGCGCCCGTGGAGGACAACTTTCAAGGCGAGACTCTCGACGTCTCCGACCCTCGCGCCACAACTTGGACTTTCTTCGACAACGACGCCTGCCGTCGCCTAGTCCCTTTGTTCAACGAGGACGTGATCGAGAACACTCCCGGGAAGACCGTCGCCAATATCCTTCGTGACGCGCTCCCCTCTTTTGTGAGTGTTCTTCACTAGACTCTTTTTAGCGCCCTGTTAACTTGACTTGTCCCTGCTAGCAAGCCTATGATAACAAGAAACCCTCGCTCCACCCGGAGCACATCGCCTTTCTATATGCGGCTTCGCGCGCTGTGCAGTGCGCCCTCGAGACACATACGAAATACGTCAAGGAAAACGAATTCGTGGAGATGGTAAACGTATATTCCCCGCGCGTAAGAGAGCTACGAGTACGTTTCTTCTCTCCTTAATTCGATCCTTTCTGATGGTTTTCCCTCAGCGCAAACAAAGCATTGCTGCTGCGCTGCCAGGCTTCCTTATTCCGCGAATTGTTGATCCCCCCGGCGGTATTGGCTTCGTCGCATCCGACGATGAGATGGACGATGCTCATTCCACCCAAGACGTGGAAAACGAGTCCTTCGTCGGGGATGGGAATGACGATGAAGAGGAGGAAGAAGTTCCAGCGCCCAAGCGACTTCGTCGCGAGGTCGCTGCGCTGCAAACCTCACCTCTTCCTGTTGCGTCATCCAGCAAACCACGCCCCGCGGCCTCTCCCGTCAAGACTCAGCCGATTGCGTCGTCTTCAAAGATCCCTCCGCCCAAGATGGACGTCCCTTATGTAGCGGTTCCTTCCAGCGACCACAAGGTAGGTTCTCATCTTTTTAAGACTTAGATTTTTTGCTAACTTTTCTTTGACTGGTAGCGCAAGCGCGAGACTTCGACTTCTAGCTACCGTCCACAGCCGCTCCCTCCGCCACCTTCCGCGGTCGTATACGCTCCTTCTGCCCAACTTTCAGTGCAGGAGACGCCGCATACGCTGCGTGTGGACATGTTGCATGAGATGCCGCTGTGCCCTCCCGGCGGTAAGTCCTTGCTTAACCCATTTCGCGCCCCAAACTGATTTACTTTTCAGAATGGGTCCGTTTTAACGCGCAGCCCTTCCTGCAACGCAGTTGGTTCCTACCAGCTTTGTGCAGGACGGTTTGGTTCCCGCGCTCTACTCCAAGGCTCCGTTCAAATGCCATTCCTGCATCGTCCTCAACAAACCTGCCACTCCGCGGCATGAACGTCCCCTGCGAAGAGTGCAACTCAGCAAACACAAGTGCTCCATCGTAGCGAGCCCCGTCCGTTTCTTGCAAAACCTGGAAGAGTTGCGCCCGATGATGAACTTAGGTCCCGAAGGTGCGTAGCCTCTCTTTTTGTAAGGCTCTTCTGACTCTATTCTTTTTAGTCCTTTCTCGCGCGCTACTCAACGCCATTGAGGCCCGCAGAGATTGCGACATGTTATACGCTCAGCTGGTGCGTCTAACGCATCGGTTCGAGCTTTCGGTGGACGAGGTGGTTCTGCGTTTCTCGAATATGGACGACATCCTCCCAGAGGATTATGTCGCTTTGGCTTCGAGAACCCCGCAGACGTGGACCTCCTTCGCACCATTTCGGACCGCGTGCGCTCGACGCGACTTCCGCAACCCGACCTCGAGATGCAACATCTCGAGAACCACCCTACAACCGACGTCCTCGCTAGACGTGCGCCGGGCGATCCCACGACGACCCACGAGTACTACTTGCCACGGAGCCACCGCTGTCAGCTGAGGCGATAACGACGGACGACCTGCCAGCCATTGCCAGCTTCAGTTCGTCCATCTTCGCTGGTCAACCCCCGCGCGTACCTGCTTCCACCTTGGAACGACCTGGAACATCGTATCCCCCTTCCGCGGCCGTGCCTGCTGCTTCTTCGCAGCCGCATGCCCCGCCGGAGACTTATACGGTGAACCCGTCGTCTCAGGTTCCTTCAAACGCGCCACCTGCGCCTCAAAATCCCGCCGCGGCTATCTCAACTCCAGCCGCGGGCGCGGGGTTTCACTCATTGTCGACGCGCCCGTTCGGTGGGCCTGGCTCATTGCTGCAGCCTGGAGCGGCACCCGCACCGTGGTCTCAACCACCAGTGTCTCCGGGTCAGGGAGCCGCGGGGCCGTCTGGGGCGGCGTAATTCTTTTCTCTCGATTAATCGTACACTCGAGCCTTCAATGGACTCTCAAATAGCTACGTTAACCTGCGACTTGCTTTTCTTGATGTCCAGAATACTTTTTCTAGCTACAAAAGCTTTGTTTTGTAGAATTTAGCTAGACTAGTATTTCTGTAATAGTTTTTCTTGGCAAAATCGAATTCTCGTACTTGGTCTCTCTTTTGAAAAACCTAAGTCCTTTGGCTGAGATAAGCGTGACGCCACAACCATCAATCATTTACAAAGATAGATTGATTTTAAGTCCAAATTCGATTATTTCAGTAAAATGTATTAAGGCCGTAAATTCCTTCACCCTTTAGACGCCGCGTAGCTATCCTCTTTCGAGAACTACTAACGCTAGTCCTTAGCATGGCTTTTACAATCTTAGATTTTACTTGCTGGTTCGTGAAATTTGAAATCCTTCAAATCTCACGCGTCTTTACTGTAACCGCGGTCAATCCATGTGCGCCGCGGTCACTGTTGACCCGCCGCGGTCCCACCGCGGCGTATACTTTTTCCCTATCCACTGTACATATGTGACTTCAAACTGCCGCGGTCTCCTTGTTTCAAGGAGGCTTCATGCTTCGCGGTCAAAGCGTTGTAGATCTTTCACCCAAATGTGGTTAAGTCCATCAACAGCTGATTTCGCGTAACTCGGTGTAGTCCGATCATCAATATCAACCCTCTTCAGGTTACTGCGTTGAGTGATAAATCCGAAAATTTCACACATGTCCACGATGGACTTCAATCTAGGCTTGACATCTCGCGACCATCCACATGTCTACGAAATCCTTTCCTGGCCTCTGTGCCCTCTCCCCCCCACTAAAATAAATAACCGTCCCGGTTACGATTCTTGGCGTGTCAGAAGATTTACAGTGCCATGCGTATCTTTTCGCACCCATGCGTTCACAAATTCCTAGACTCTAGACGCATTACTGCATTCTAACATCCTAGAAATCTATAAAAGCCTATAGTTTCTTGGTTTTAACTTTGTCTCTCAATCCTACGACCCATAGCTTCATGGCGCCTTCGCCACCTGAGCATGCCACTTCCGCGGTCGACCAGGCGTACGATGCTTTTGACGAGTCCTCCATCACCCTCCAGGAGATGGTCGAGAAAAAGCTCAGTGCTGGCTCTATCAATCGCCAAACCCATACCTCGCTCGATCGTAGTGTGAGTCTCCCGCGGTACCACCGCGGCGCTTGTCTAATTATTTCTTTAGATGGGAATCGTCCCTTACACGAGCAGCTTGGTGGACCCAACTCGCCATGCTTCGAAAGAACGGCTCTATTGGCTCCGCGACTTCTGCAAGGAGGGGATCAAGGCCAAAACCTTCTCCGCTCCCGCTCACTCTATGTCCCAGCTCTACAAAATGCTAGAGACTTACGAGGCGCATCGTGAGTCGCTGAAGAGTAAGAAACCTCAGCCCGCTGTCGGCACTAAGGTCGGCAAGAAGGTGCGTTTCCTTTATCCCATCTTTTGCGTTCACATCTCTTAAATCGCAATTTCATAGATTATTAAATCCTCTGCGACTGTCGAGACGGAACCTGAGTCCGGCGATGACAAGAGTGTGTCGGACGAAGTCTCCGCAACTGCTCCTGCTAACGAGGTACTCTTTTCCTTATAGGACTTCACTGGATCATGCAAAAACTCATTGATCTTAAGATGGACGTGGACCAGGAGGCGTCTTCCACCATTTCGCTTCTGCCCGCGGCCGTTATTACGGCCCCGCGGAGTCGCGCGCTGGTTCTGGCGCTGTTCCTGCCGGTCTCCACTTTTCCAAGAGCAACACGACCGAGAAGCTGGACAAGGTGTTCAACCTTTCCATTATTATCTGCTCGTCGCTGATTCGTTTCCACAGATTATTTGTTGCACTTATTGCGCTGGAATCAATCATCTTGACTCCAATTGTATCTTAAAGAACAAGGCGCGCAAAATTCGCGACCAGGAGGTCGGACCAGGAGGCTAAGTCCAAAGCTTCCAAGTCCGGTTCTTCCAAGGACGACGTTATCGTTATTGACGAACCCGTCGAGCTCCTTTCGCTGAAGTTGTGCGCAAGGTTTTTGCAGACTTTTCTATTCGTCACAATTATACTGACGACGTCGGTATTACTCTCAAGAAAACCGCCGCGGAGGAGAAAGCTGAAGCCCACAAGCGCAAGAAAAAGGTATGTGCGTTGGGGTTACGATTTCATTAGAGCTCACATCTCATGTTTCATAGATGGAGCCCAAATTCATCGTTACCGTGCGCCAATCTTATTTTTCTGCTCGACCTGCTTTTAAACTGCTTAATCCTAGGACGCTGATCCTTCACCCTCCGTTGTCATTGAAACATCGCGCAAGCGTCGTCGCCATCGCAGTGCTCATGTATATGACGCTGATCAAGAGTATGAAGTCCCATGTGCGTTTTTCTTGCTGAAACCAACACTTGACTTTTTCTAATTGGATTTCGTAGCCAACCCAACCTCCGACGTGTCCTCAGGTACCATCAAGCGTGCTCGCGATCTCGTAGAGTCTGAGGACTTCGCAGTTACTAGCGAGCGCATGCACCAAGATCGCCACAAGGAGCTTAAACGCCAAGCCTTCATCTGTGGCTACCGCATTAAGCATTTCATGTCCTTGCGCAAGTTCTACCTGGAGGAGATCGCCGCCAACAAAGCTGAGTTGGACGATTTTCACGATGAAATGGACGCCGAATAGGCCGCGGTCTATTATTGGTACGTTTTTACCCGACCGCGGTGCGACATATTTGTCTGATGTTTCTGTTTCCAGATCCACCGATCCCTACATCACACCCTCATTTCATATTCGTTTCTCGACCGTAGCTACTTTCTCCAATCTCTCTATCCGTGACCTTCAACAGGTTACTTTCGTACACTCAACTGTATGTTCACGGACTATATTTCTCTTCACGTCCTTCCAGGACCGCTCCGAGTTTCCCTCGATATCAATGTTTTAGTAGTACTTGACATATCAATTGGTTGCCAAGTCCGATCGGTTTCAGTTGTTTCTAAGTCACCGCGGCGCCGCGGCGTATAAAAACCCCAAATTTCTCGGTACTAAATCATTCCTCGTCTTTGCTTCCCAAATGCCTTTCCCTAGAGATGAACTCGAACGTTACACTCTCTATATGCTTCAAGATGCAAAGGTACTTGTCTTGCTCACCATCCATGTCTTAGTCTAATCGACCAACACAGGCGGCGAATCGCTGCGATAACTGCATTCGTGACAACCTTACCTGCCTCATTTATTCGTGGGGCCGCGGCTGTCACTGGTGCGAGCGGCGCCTTTTAAGGAACTGCTATAGCTGCCAACTTTCGAGGTTCAATGACTTCGTGCAGCAGCGTCGCGTCGACATTATCGCAGGTCACTTTACTTTACTTTTTATTTGAAACGACTCGCTAATTTGTTTAACAGAGTTCCCCTTCGGTCGCGACGTTTTTACCCTTGACCAATTGCTGCCCCGCGTCCCCGCGGTGTTTAACCAGCTTCGTCGCAAGTATTATGTTCGCACTTCCGAGGAGTATCGCAGGAAGTTGGACACCATCAGCGACCCCGCGGTGCTTCGCGAGATGCTTGACGAGTGGACTTGGCTTAAGTATAGTGACGAAGCCCTTGGACTTATTGCTATGCGCATGATCGACCTAGCAAACGCCACTGGTGTCCCAATCGTCACTGATGTTAACACCCCTGTCGTGTACGTCTCTGTTCTACTCTTCCGAGCGTTCTTCTGACTTTATGACGCAGTATTACTTTTCGCACTGTAATGTAGTTATTGTTTCACCAGGCCCGCGGCGTCACCGCGGCTGGATTTCCAATAGCCACACTGTTTCTCGATCGACGTTGTCCCCCTTACCGTAGCAATTTAAATGGTTTCGGACAGCATGATCGGTTTCATTGGTTTCTAAGCCACCGCGGTTGACCGCGGTCCTATAAATCCCACTGTTATTCCTTTCATGTTTCTCGTGTCCTCCCCGTTCGTCCATCACACCGCGCTCAGCCATCATGGCGTTCCCGCGTGAGGAGTTGGTCGAATATTGCTTGTATCTGCTCGAGGATTCCATTGTATGTCGATCCTTTATACCACGGAGTCACCGCGGCGCTGAAACCGTCATTCCCCAGTCTATAACACCGTGCCCTTATTGTCTTAGAGACAATTTGCCTTGCACAATGTATTCCTGGCTTCGTTGCTGTCACTATTGCGAACGCCGCTTGATTTCGGATTGCCCCATGAACGAGGTCGCTTCCTGGCTCAGTTTCGTCGAGCGTAACCGAAGCAGTATCATTTTAGGTGCGTTCCTTAATCACAGCTCGTCTTCCTGGCTAATTCACTACCCAGGTTTCCCGTTCGGTCGCGACAAGTTCACCTTGGATGAACTTCTTCCGCATTCTGAGGCCGCGGCTCGATACCTCACGCGTCAGCATTTCAACCGCGCTCGTCGCCAGATCAAGCAAAAGATCATGGCTCAGACCGATGCCGAGGCCGTACGCCGTTTATCTGTCCAGTTCGCTCAGCTGAATTACGATGAGCGCGTCCTGGATTATTGCCGCGAGCGTATCGAGCAGTTGTCTCCCAACGGAGAAGGTCTTGCAACCGAAACTTATACGTTCGTCTTTCATTTCTTTTTGACACTACTGCGGGCTTGACCTACGATCCTAGTTTCACTGGAACCGTGTCATGTAGACACCGCGGCCTTGTTCCGAACTCGTTTGGAGAACCGCGGGCCCGTATCTTCGGCCACGGCGTCTAGTCCAAACGGTTCTTCTTCCTCATCCGCCTCTGATTCTGAAGTCTCAGGTTCTTCGAAGTCTTCTGGTGTTACCCGCAGTCGTACTTTGTCGAATTGCAGATCTTTGCCTTTGTACTTCTTCTTAGCTTTCTTTGAATCAGACGCTGGGTCATCTTGGTTAACAAGTTCTTGCAAGGTTTTCTCGGAAATATCAATGAACTTTTGAATATTCGCCGGCAGTTGTATACTGTAACGGCTTCATACGGAATGACCCTAAAGGCTGCAATCCTATCATGAAACATCGCTCCATTCATTTCTGCGACTAAATATGCACCCCCTTTGGTTCTTCTGATAACAACCATAGGTCCCATGTATCGAAGTGTCATTTTAGAGTTCAATGATTTCTCCACCTCAGTGTTACGGACCAAAACTAATCTTCCTGGTTTGAAATCATAGTTTTTAATTGACGCCTCATGATATCTTTCGTATTTCCTAACAGATACTCGTTTGGCATGATCAACGCGTTTCCGCATTGCCTCTACATGTTGAACATGTTTTGCCAAACTCTGTGCTCGGAGTCCGATTAATTCTGAGTCAGTCAATACCCTTCCAGGATATTCAACCAGCCATGTGGCTTCTTCGATATCTAATGGTAGAACTGGATGCGCTCCAGTAACCATGAAATATGGTGAACATCCCGTTCCTTTTCGTACAGTTATTCGATCTGCCCAAAGTACGATCATGAAAAACCAGAACCATTTGGCTGGATTTCCACCGGTGGCTTTGAACAGCGACTGTCTCAAGGAGAAGTGCCCGTTTTCTATCTTTCCATTGGCTTGCGAGTTATACGGCGAGACGAATATATGAGGAATCCCATATTTCTCCTGCAGCCATTTAACCGCTTGTTTAAATTGTGGCGCATTGTCTGTTACAAACATCCGCGGGCATCCCCACCGACATATGACGTCCTCTAAGAGAAACATGCCTAATGCTGGTGCTTTGTCCTTGGTTAAAGGCCGCCCCTCTACGTAACTAGATAGAGAGTCTCGTGCGTCTACAACAAGTCCACATTTATTGGAAACTTGTCCCATGACCATTACATCGACATGGACCACTTGAAACAGACTAGGTGTATGGGTAACTACTGGTGGTATTTTCAACAAAACATGCTGCCGTTCTTGACATAAATGGCATGTGGTTACATACCAAGACACATCTGCTTCAATACCTGGCCACCAGAATCTCAGTGCTATCAGCTCTCTCGTTGCGAAAATGCCGCGGTGTCCAAGACTGTCATGTGCAGCCTTCATCATGTACATCCGATGCTCTTTGTCAACTACTAGCTGATGCGCGGTACCAATCGCCTTACGATACATCCTCCCCCCTTTCAAAAAGAAATGTGAGGCGAATCTCATAAAAGCGCGGTATTCCTGATCATCATTCATACCCTCTGGTCTAATCATTGGATCCGTTAACCATCGTTTAACGAGCATTAACTTGTTGTCTTGTCTTTTCATGCCCGCGGTCCTGTGATCCTCTTTGTAGGGTTCACGTTTTTCCGCGTTCCACTTTAATTCCAAATCTGGAATCAAAGGTTCTGCCATTTGTACGTACTGAGGTACTTCCAGACCCTCTTTAGCATAAGCCTCCTTGCGTTTCTTATATACGCCAGCTTCCAAAGTTGCCGTGAGGAAAACCTCCTCAGCAAAATCTTCTAAGCCCGCGGCTTCAGATCCCATTTGCAGATATCCGCCTCTCGTATCAATCAAGTGCTTGAATTCCTCGAATTCCAAAGGTTGACGACCTGTTTTATCAGAGTCTTCATGATCCAATGGTGGCTCGTTCTGATCATAGCCTTCTTCCGAGTTAGGGAACACTTCATCTCCAGGATGGGATCTCTCCTTGAGAGTCCATCTGGAGCGAAGGTTACACCTGGCACATGTTTCAACTTGAATTGGAACATCAAGATTTTCTCGATCCATCTGTTTATAGTTGCATTGGACCCATGCCTGGATGCTTAAGCATCCCCTTTATGTACATGGCATCTGATTCTACTACCAGCCTTCGGACCCCGAAGATGTAATAATACATTGCTTCCAACGCCCTCATTAAACCGTAGAGCTCCCTCTTTGGTTGCGAGTAGTTAGCCTCAGTTTTCCCAAGCGTTATTGACGCAATCTCGCATAATACTTCTTGGTAGGGTCGTCTGGATCTAGTTGATAGATTATTATACCAACAGCTCTCCAAGACGTGTCAACCTGCAAGACAATATCTGAATCCCATAGATATTCAATGGCTTCAGCGCGGGACAGTTTTTCAACTTTTCACGTATCATTGCTTGAGCTTCGTCGCATGCCGCGGTCCATTCGAATGGTACATCTTTCTTGGTCAACTCGTTTATTGGTGATACAATGTCTCCATATTTTTCTATGAAACTTCGCAATACACCAACCGTTCCAAGATACGCCTTTACTTGCGTAAATTGGTACACGGGCCCCATTTGTTGATCACTTCAATTCTATCTGGATCCGCAAGCCTGCCCTTGTAAGAACACAGATGTCCACACTGTGAACAAATCTGCATCAACACAAGTTTCTTGCCTGAAAAAGTCCCCCCTGCATAAGCCATTCTAGTGACTATGCGGTTCAAATTCTGGAATGTTCCCAGACAACCGTCTAATGCCAGGATTCTCGGGATTTCTCATAATCTCCATCTGCAGTCTCATAGCGAGTCTCCGGCCCGCGGACGGGTACATCATCGATGTAGGGAATGGTGACATGTGGAATTTCTTCCCTGAGGACGTACGTTACATCATCATGGAATATCGGCACCGAATTGGTCCAACCCATAGGTAATTTCACTAGTCTCATTGCCCGAAGGGAGTCTGGAACGTGGTATAGTCCCTAGATCCTTCCGCTAAGTCTCTGTTGTCATATCCTACGAACATGTCCAGGCGGCACCGCAAGCGCGGCCTGCAAAATGCTCTGCTAACTGTTCAGTTCCAGGAGTTACACCAGAATGTTGAATAGTAACTTCATTCAACCTTTCTAATGCGTGCACTATCCTGAGCGACTTGCCATCTTTCTTTATTACAGCAAAGATTGGGGAACGATACGAGGAGTTCGAAGGCTCATACACACCAGCATCAATTTTGAGCTTAATGTTACGACAGAACTCTGTAAAATGTCCAGGAGGTATGGGAATCTGCGAACAGACCCAAGGTGTATGTTTCACCACCGGCATCTCAACTGGAGGAAAGAATTCATGTTTGAACTGTCCCCGCTCTGTTTCATCCCAGGCAAAGTGCCCTTCATGTCTCATCATAAAGTACTCCGCAAATTTCATTCTTCGGGTCTACGAAACCGATATTATGAACTTCACGGAAGGCATCACGACGCTCCGCGGTAAATCTTCCGGTTGGTACGAAGTCAGGTGGGTTTGGATCTAACACTGGCATATTTGCCAGCGGATCCCCTGTAATCTTTCGTTCAATCCGAAATTTCGCGTCTAGCTCTCCCAATATGGGCTTGACTTTATCCGCTACCGGTTTGTATTTCTTGCCTAAGAAACTACTCTCGGTTGTGTCAGGTGCCGCGGTACTTACGTCACCGGCTGCGTGGCTGTTTCAGCGACCGCGGGGAACTCATTATAGGTTTCTGCTTCTTCCGAAGGACCATATATTTGTTCCTGCATTAAAACCTGTCTAGGTACTTCTGGTACCAACAGAGATTTCTTTTGTGTGGCCGCCCGAGGCCACTTGTGCTTACTCCCGACCCGTTGATTCATCAAGTTCACTTTCCGAGCCATTTTACCAGCTTGGACAGACTTTTTCACACGGTTCGGTGGTTTAGGTTTGCTAGGGACACCTGCTTCGTTAAAACAAAGACTTCCATGCCTTGCTCCACTTCAGCGTTACCTAGGTACTGATTTAACAGTGCCGCGGCTTCGGTATCTCCTGCAACTATCCCTGTGAGGCGCACAAATATGCCATCCGGCGATCATCTGCTGTCGATGCCAATCCATCTGTTGGCATGCCATAGCCTATGCACACTAATTCCCCTTTATCGTCATAATCCCAGGCTGTCATTACTTCTCCCTCTTCGTCGAGTTCATTGAAGAGTTCTAAAAATCCTGCGGGACGACTTTGGTTTCCTTAGCCGCGGCTTGGTCTTTTATCTTCTGGAGATGGCCGCGGGGATGCGTAGCAAGTGTAGTTTGCTTCCCCGTGTAAGGATCCGTAATGGTAACCTCTACATCTCCATTTCTTTTACTAGCAAAGATAGTTTCTGCCAACATTTCGAACGGTCTTCCAAGAAGAACTTCGTATGGGCATTCTTCAATATATGCACTTGCAAGTACAGCGTAATGCCGCGGAACTTGAAAGGCACATTCCTTGCTAGCCCAAGTGTTTGTTGGTACTGTTTGTTTGCTGCCTGCATGAGAATCCTCATGGAGGGGTCCCACTTAAGCCTGAGTTCTATCGCCTTTTCCTCGCTCATGGATACAATTTGTGATCCACAGTCAGTAATGGCTTCAATAATCAGTCCCTTGATATCCGGGTGCAAACAACGAAGTAGGCCAGAGAGTTCTGCCACCGGAATTGTTATTTCCTTAGGCGTTTCCCCCTCTGCCAACGATTCGAAGTACTGTAGGACAGGATCCCCTACTATGATGCTTCCTTCTTCCAACTCGTGAGTGGAACTGGTCACAATTTCAGGGAAAGTGTCAAACATTAATACTTGGCAGATGTTTCCATCTTGGTCTAATGTTACAAGATTCGTTTCCACGAGTCGAACACTAGATTCTTCATCTGAACCTTCCAGGTCCGTCCGCAGCTCATCATCATCGCCGCGGCCACCCTTCTAGCCATGAAGTTATTTACTTTAGCTGCCAGTACGTCTCCTTCTGTGGTCTGAACAAAATTAGGCCGTCTGGACTTGGGCGTGCCTGTCTCTAAAGCTTTCTGTATCTTAGGATTACTGTCTATCAAACTTCCAAGACGAACCGGAACTATGGTATCGCGGATAGATTTCAAAATATCTGCATTGGCCAGATCTTCTACTTTCGTATCCCGCGGGCCTCTCGGCTTGCGTTTACCAAATTCCCGGGGCTTTTCTGCGGATTCGACAGGTTTAGGAGGTAAGACCTCAGGGCGATGAACGTCTCCTAAAGGTTCGACGTCCCGGAACGGAAGTTCCCGATGAAACTCCTGTCTGGGCGGACCTAGGTCTCGCTCATCGTCTGAATCCTCCACTTCCTCAATGGTGACTTTTCGACTAGGCTTTTTGACTTTCTCTTTGGGTTTTTCAACCTCTGGTATGATGGTTTCAGCAGCTGGTACTACTGGCGCCTCAACTTCAACGCTTGTCTGATTGTGCTTGCTCTGGCTTTTGCTGGTCTTTCGGTTTGTTTCCTCGGGGGCTTTTTACGTGGCAAAGCCCCCTTCATCGGATTCAATGAAAATCCATGCCAGTTTGCTCCCGGGCCTTTCGCTCGGGTGTGCATCAAGTTTTCAAGTTGACTTATCGAGCTAACAGGTCTGGCGGTGGTACGTCCATGGCATCACTAGGATCCGCACCAAAGTACTGATCAAACATATCATCGTAATTGAGCGACAGGTTCTGCGAGACTGCGCGGCGTGCATGATACTCTTGGGCTTTCACCCGCGGCTTAATATTAGGAGGTTCACGAGGTATGGTCTTTCCGTCGTACAGGCAAGTTTTCCCATTCACGACCTTGATTATTCCTTTCAGCAAATCTTCTTCACGCGCTCTGCAAGCATCGTAAAATGACCGCCTTCCCAGCAATAGAAGCAATTGCCAGTATTACCCCGACGTTCCCTCACAAAGCCTGGTGGATTGTTGTTCTGATTATTGTTCTGATAGCTTGTAGGTCCCACGGCGCTAGGCCTCGAGGATTCTACAGCCATCCTAATCTGTTGCAACTCTTTGTGTTGGTCCGCGGTGAACTTATCAAGGTGAGTGGCGAACACCTCTCCCATCCGATGATAAGCCGGAAAATGGAACACTAGTGAAATAGGCACAATTTTGCGATTTTACTATGTTCTACGCACATCTAAGGGGTAACATGAGTCCCGAATGGTTATCCATAGGCTTAACCACGAAGGACCATAGCGAGTCCGTCCGAGAGGATGACTGACCAGAAACACGAATACTGGTTTAGCTCCTTAAACCAACGGATGTATTATACACTAGTCGATCCTTTGGATTTAGACTACAGTGGGGCCTACAAGGCAGGGAATTAGAATAACATCCACTCTGAGGGCTCGTACCAAAAGACGGCTATGTTAAACCATGGGTTTAACCAATTGTTGTGGTGACTTTGCGTAGTTGACGTGGCGCGACAAATCACGTGATGAGGTCGGTTCGGGACGGATTAACCGGCAACAGTTAATCCGGTCAATTACTAAACCGATCAATGTTACCAACCCAAAACGGGGTTCCTAATTAAGATCGGTAGAGTATGTGATATAACTCGGCAACCACTTGGCGGATTAGGACGGTTGGGGGCTCTATCGAGAGCTAGAGTCCTACGCTCTCTGAATCTGAAGGTCCTGTTCGGGGGACACCAAAGACGCGTTTTAACCAATAATCCAAAAAGTTGACATGCGGTGGATTAAAGGTTGGCGCGCAACGATCGGAAATGTAGGGGTAGATCAGTAGATCCTATACATAACGCGGACACGTGCATACCCGACTAAGCTACCAGAACTAACACATGTATACCCGGTAGTGTAATCACCATAGTGTAAGAGTTTTAGTGTACAGTATATAAGGAGGACGGGTTTTAACGGTACAGCACTGAATCGGGAGTCCCTGCTGGAGCCAGTACCTAAACGGTATCTGTCTCGTCTCAGGTCGTCCAAGTTCGGGGCTTGCTTCTTAAACCAATACTCTTAGAGTTTGTGTTTCAAGTTTCAAGTTTATAAAGAGTTGATTGTTGCCTTTGGATTAACGTCCACTGTTGGATTTGAGTTTGGGACCGTCGGAATATTGGTCTTGTCAGAGCTATTGGTCTTGTCAGAGTTATTGGTCTTGTCAGAGTCATTGGGATTGCCGGATTTATTGGCTACCAGAACCAGTGTTGTTCTGTGTGCAAAAGCTGAGAAGCTTGTATCTAAAAACCACTTGTAGAAAAGAGCATCCTTACCCAAGGATCTTAATTCTGCTAGTTTGCGCACTTTGGGGGAAAGCTCGGTTTAGAGTAATCCACAAAGCAACCAGCAACAGGAAAACTTAAACAGTGTTCCTTGGACCTTTCTAAAAGTGTCCTAAAGACTTGTAACTCGTCGGACATCATCTAGACGTTCAACAAGGAGGAAAGGAGACGTATTCAGTTGATAGTTGTGGTCTAATACATTATTCTACGGAATAAGTGTATTACTGCATTCTGTCCGTTGAGTTCGAGCTTACTAGTATACCTGTCGTAGATACCGAGCAACCCTTTCACCGACTTTGGATCTCCTTATAAATTTTCTCCTGGAAGTCGCCAACTTCCTTCAGCCGAGTTTCCTCGAGCTTCTGCACTTTGTCCGCTAAACGCTTGATACGTTCAGGGTCTTCCGCTTCTGAGTTCAGCAAAACTGTAGTTTTCTTTGGTTCAACCCAGGAGAGGTCTGCGTCGTAAAACGATGCCGACTCTTCTTCTACGATTTTCACCGCTGCTTCCAAGATGTCAGTCCAGACATACTTGTCATCATCTTCTTGTTCAGGAGGGCTGAAGGGTATACCAGCGTTGCTAGCTTTCGCATCCCATTCTGCTTTATCCTTCTTGTACGAGGCAAATCCTTCTCTGGGCGTAACTCTCATCAGGTCTCGGACTTTGTCCTTGAGCTTTTCGGTCACCCCAATGAAGAAGTACTTTATAGCTTCACGGTTTGTGATGTGCATGCCGTTTTGCATGAGTTTTGCAACCAGCGCCTTGTATTGTCTGACATAGGCATGTAGGCCTTCAATGTCATTTGCTTTTATAGGCTTTCTGGATGCTTTTCGAACGAATTTCTCAAGCCCTGACAACGATCCTTTCTCAAGTTCCTTGAGCTCGGGGTAATTATCGCGGATCTCTTCTTTGAACTGTTCCCACGTATATGGTGGGTCCGCGGAGGCCAAAACCTTCCATTGTTCTTTCGTCCGCGAATCACAATAGTGAAATGCTATCCACTTCTTCTCTTTGTCCAACTTCGCGCCGACTCTTTCGGCCACATCTTCTACTGTGTCCAAATAATCCTGCAATTCTATCCCCTCATCGTCGCCTTTGAACTTCAACTGGTTGCGGCCAAACTTCTGGGGAAGCTTAGACTTATCCATTGTTGATTTGGTAACTGGTGGGACAATAGCTGAACTGTTTGACACTGGCTTTGGTACAATGGGTTGTACCGGTTGAGTCTGTACAGTAGTAACTGTAGCAGGGTTTTTCTGCACCGAAGTAACAGGCACAGGAATTGTTTTCTGACTGGCTGGCAAGTTCGAAGTGCCCTGCGTAGTCTGACCCGGGGTTTCTTCCGGATTATCCAGAGAGGGAGAACTGCGTCCGCTGGTAAAAGGCAGACCGTCGTCTTCTCTTTGGTTTTGGTTCTCGGTGTTTGCGGTCTCAAGCCGAGAGCTTGATGCAGAGTCTGCGCGGGAGCGTCCCCTTGTAGAGTTCTGCGTTGAACGACCACGAGCTTGTGGTGGAAAGTACACGGACTCGGGAATAATCCTCTCCTTGGCTTATCCGTGTTTACCGGCGGCTCGTTTTCCCAGAGTTTTATCTCCGAGAGAAGTGAACGTTGCCCTGACTTGTGTCTTTGTCTAGGACTGGTTGACCTTTCAGACAGATTGTCTGTTAGATCTTGCCACAGATGAAATACTTCAACTGTTCTTTTCCACTTGTAGTCTTTGAAAGACTTGTCAAGCTCGGATTTTCTTGTCTCGTTTCAACAATCCAAACTGGACCCTCGCAGTGGGCTCCAGATGAAACGGTGCGCTTACAATACGTCTTGAATATGCTAGTTATAGCGTGTTGTGGAAACAACACTAAACCACACAAACAATATCTTATCACTCCCAAAAGACTAGCGCAATCCTTAGTGAGTTCAGGTCCGGACCGTAGTATGCGGCCAGCAGGTTTGGATTGTACAGTTAACAACGAAACAAGTACTATGAGGCACTAACAAAGTCCCCGCGGCACTTCACTTATGCAGTCTCTGGGTCGCTTTTATAGGAATAACTCCCTTGAATAGGTTATAGGCGTTTTATGGGTATATCTCCTTGGTAGTGTATTCAGAGTACAACACGCCGCGGCGTCACCGCGGTCGTGCTCTGAATACTACAGTCAGTAGTCGGAGCTCGCTCTGACTCTCCTTTATATCACCTAACAGAGTTCAGGTATACAGATATATTTGTATAGCACTGAAGCTACCCCGCGCCTCTTAATGATGTGTTTATAAGCGCAAAAATAGCTAGAGGACGTGCATTTGGTGTTGCGCCGTCTCACCGGTTAATTATGTATATTGCATCGGCAATCGTCGGCAAGAGGATCGGCTTCAGACCCTAAGAACCCTTAGTATCCCCCCCACTGCTCCGGACAAACCTGGAACTCGGACAAACAAAGATTTCTCGTCCAATAATGGATCAATTTTTGGGATTTCTTTCTTAAAGTAGACGTTGCGAGGCCCCCTAAAGATATACAGAGCGAAATCCTTGAAATTCCGGTTCCAAAGGATATGTATCACTGAAAAAGTTGACAACTTGGGTGATTTTAATAAGCGCGACAGCGACATTTGACCATGACAACCAGACGAGATTACCGACGCAGTAAATCGCAATTTTAAGCCCGAAGAGCTTCGAAGTGGGGGCTGTAAACGCCCGCTGAAAATTTCTGTTCGGTATTTGAGTATTCTTCATTCCACTCGCTAAATCTAGAGCCTGAGGGCACTATCCTTCTTCCCTGTTGCATCATACACCATTCTTTGGACATCGATATAGAACCGGGGACTTACAAGTGCCTACTTCTCGTAATGATAATCCTTGACAGCTTAAATTCACCCCAAAGATCTCCGAGTCGCCGCCAAGGCTTATTATATGGCCGCTGAGCTCGGTCACCTTGATATCCAATTAACCGTTGGCAGGCGCACGTGTAATTCAATACATGAGGCACGGGCCGCAGTCATTCCGCCCGTGCCTGGGATCACTCGGAGGAATTCCGATCCCGTTCGAGAGAAGCTGTCGTTAGACGCGCTAGTATAACAAATGCGTCCCTCAGCGGGGCACTTGACTTTCCCTCTTCGCAATGGCAGAGTCAGATTCTATGGGTGGGTTGGACTATGCTACGTTCGCATGGGACCAGTAAGTTCCTCCTCCTTGAGCCCCTTCGACGAGACAATGTTTCCTACCTCTGTTTCAGCCGGATATCCCGCTATATGTTCCTCTGTGGCTTCGGTGTGTCATACATTCCTGCTGCCTCTCTCAACTCTAATAACCTCTGCCTGTGGCGTCATATATACAGTTATCCTGATCTACGACCATGCCTTGACTCTCGGCTCGGAGGTCGGGCTCATCTGGCAACGACGGCTACGGCGGCCCAGCGCCATTTGGTTTCTCGTTGTGAGATATATCCCCCTGGCGTGCAGCTGTGTGATGCTCGTATTCCATTTCGGGAATTTAAGTCCTGAGGTACGCTGTTCGTATGCCAGTGTAGAAGGACTCTAAAGATGACTCTCTGAACCTAGAGGTGTGTGTTGTGTGTCCACACAATTGAGTTCTGAACTTCATATGGCAACAAGGTGCTCGAGGATGGAGCATGCTCTCGAAGGGCTCATGTTTCTGCAAGAGGCATTGGTTGACGGTGCGGCTGTTTCTCCTTAACGTTCTCAGGATCCTGCCTTGACCATATCGTTGCTCAGCCACTCTTGGCCTTCGTGTATTGGCGATGTATGGATTCGATCGAAGGGTGCTGGTGTCGATGTTGATTATATCAGCCATCTCAGTTGCACTCGGCCTGGTTTGTTTTCTGCCCCTAGTCTGCTCTTGGAAATAAATTCATTTTAGTGGACGTTTATCGAGTTCGGTGAACCGGGAATGCTAATGGCGCCGGCGCTAAATTTGACCGGATGTGATACTGCTCTCCCGCGAGCAACGTGAGTACTTGCTTTCGACTTCCCCGTTCCTGAAATAACCAAACGATTTCACAGCGCCTTCCGTGCGTACACTACTCGCCCGGTTTCTTATACCAATCGAGCTCTTAATTTCGCAGGAGAGGCAAGATCATGGGGAGTACAGTGCGTAGCTCCGAATTCCTCTGCCAGTGCCTCAAGTAATACTGATGTTTTTTATCGTAGGCTTCTCACCGATACTCTCATTTTTGGCTTAACTGCGTATCGCGCATACGCGGACCACAAGATAATGAAGCTGGTGGAGGGTTCATTAATAAAACGGATGATGAAAGACGGTATGTATTTCGAAATTCCGCTTGGATTACGTCTGTTGATTCAGTCGCCTTCAAGGCGCGATGTATTTTTGGTAGGCTCTTAAGAGTTCGCCTTGAGGCTAAGTGATTAAGTTGCCCTAGAATTATCGTACTTGCCAATTTGGCGAACGTATTCACACTTTACGTGTGTGACCATATTCTGTCTGACTTTTCGATTCACTCACCAAAATGTATTTAGTTCGGCGATGTGTGTTCCCCATTCCTGACCTTGAATGACGACTGAAAATTCTGACTGAAAATTCTAACCCGAATGATAGATTCTCACTGCAAGAAGTCTGGCATGGTGGACTACCTCGTGCGGTTACCTCCTTCGTCCCTAACTCTCCTCTTACATCTACTTGTATCTGCTGCAGCTTATCAGTGACTCTTATCGCACGCCTCGGGCTCAATCTCCAGCGCGCAGGCGCTCCTCCACCCACGCGCACGGAAGACCTGGACTCCACAGAGCTTGATGTAATCCGCTTCAAGGATCCTCGACCGCCCCAGCTGTTAGAGGAAGCAACTGTGGATGATCAAGATTTTGAATTGGCTGTGGAAAGAGAGAATGCCAGGTTAGAAGTTGGAATCTACGAGCAACAAGAATTAAACAGAGGCCAAGGCTGACTGACAGACGTAGACTCAAGCTCCAAGATCCGCCATGAAATAAGTGCAAAATAGGTGTGAATCGCATTCCTGTATTCCATCTAGCGTAATCTATTCGCTGACTATCTGGTATCTGAACTCAGAAGTACAATTGTAGAATCTCCCCGGTCTTCCTAATCTTAGAATTGTTCAGTAGACAAGACTCTGTGGGCAAGTTGCATGCTTTATGGGCACAATTAATCACATATAATTCCTGGCCTCGTTACATACTACTTACCCCCGGTTGGGCTATCTCGGGCACAAGTTTTATATGTCTTTCAAGCGCAGCAGAAGAGAATCATCTTCCATTGTATTCAAATTTCTCATCTCCCAGCCCATCACTTCTTCCAGATGCTTGAACTGACTATGCCTGCTGGGGAATCGTGGAAGTTAGGCTGGATTGGGAATCCTTGATGGGTGGGAACGAGAATAAACTAAACGGAGTCCGCCAGGGAGATCCATTATCGTGCTTGCTCTTCAACTTGGCAATTGAGCCGCTCGCGGCGATGCTACGCGAGTCTGGCTTACGAGGGTACAAGATCCCTGGAGTCGCCAACAGAGCTATAGTCAAACTATTCGCGGACGATACAACTGCATACCTGAACGAACACGATAACATAAATGACCTGTACCAAATCCTGGATAAGTGGTGCTTGGCGTCAGGAGCTAAATTCAACGTCGCGAAGACTGAGATAATTCCATTCGGCTCACAGGAATTCCGCGAACACATTATCGATTCCAGACAACTACACCCCGGGGACTCCCTCATCCCGCAGGAAGTGCACATCGCGAAGGAGGGCGAAGCGGTGCGAATACTCGGCAGTTTCATCGGAAATGAAGTAGAGCCGTTCAGTGTCTGGACCCCGACTCTGGAAAAAATAGATGCAGACTATGCAAGATGGTCAGACATTAACCCCACAATGGAAATGAGAAAAAACATTGATCAAATAGTAGCTGGCTCTCGATCCCAGTACCTCACACAAGTAAACGGGATGCCGCCGGTAGTCTTGAAACATCTACTGCAATCACAACGCGAGTTTGTTAATGGTTCGAGATCGACACTGATCGCTAAAGACACACTAATGGCACCACGCGAGGAGGGGGGCCTTGGGCTACTGGACATTGAGGCCAGGAACGATGCTATATTGCTGGTTAAAGCGGCGGCACTAGCGGAGACAGACCCAGAAAAACGAGCGGAATGGGCGTCTCTTACCATACACAGGTTGTCACAAAACATCCGTAAGGCTCCAGTAGTTAAAGAGGAGGCAAAAACACACCCCCTAATCCAAAACTACGTGCTGGCAAAAAGGGACCCCCCGAAACTCCATAAAGCTATGTTGAAATTCATGGATAAGTATGGGGTTATTTTTGAAACTGTCTCACCCACTGAAGACATTCAGCGTGCTCTCCCCCTGTGGCACCACCCTGGAGAAGACCCAACTAAAACACAGAAAAACAACGGCGCTAAAGCACATTGCCTGAGGACGAAACATGGCGTCAAAACACTGGGCGAAGGGGTGGATCTAGCTGAAAGACTAAAGAAAAATGCTCACAAGAAGACCGCGGACTGCTCCTGCGCCGACTGTATTGAAGACAGAACTGAGCGGGGATGCAAAAACCCCCATGCATGCGCGACAGCGGCGATTGACCGGATGAAGCAGATCAGACCGAAATGGACTGACGGAAGTACACCCGTGCGGGCCGCTGATCCCGAAGATGATGTTGTCTTGTTTGTCCCGCGCAAAAACATCACATCCCTGGCGCAAGGACTTCGGGCATTAACAAAGAGGTCAAACGAAGCTAAGGAACGCCTGGTACCTCGTATACGACGACGAGCAGAAGTGGCGGCACCCCCCTCGGAAATAACGATTTACGTGAACAGCGCGATCCATGCACCCCCAAGACTCCGTAAGAGCGCCGCCGCTGGTGTTTTCTACGGTATGGACGATGTGAGAAATAAAGGTTTCCGCATTCCAGTGAAGGAGGAGCAATCCCCGTACGCTGCTGAGATGTATGCTGCACTAGATGCTGTGAGAAACACCGACACAAGTACCACTCTCACCATCACTAGCAACCAAAATTTCATTCAAAAGGCAATGAACGAAAAACTGTCCACATGGGAACACGAAGGCTGGGTAAATGTACGACACCGTGAGGTGCTGCGCTGCCTTGCAGCCGAAATTAAAACCAGGAAGAAACCCACCTTCTTTAAGGTAACGGAGCCTGGCTCAGCGGCAAGGGAATACTGCCGGATGGCTATGCTCCTCGCGAAAAAATCTGCGCAAAGGACAATCGTGAACCCAATTGACCTCTCTGTCCCAAATGGGATGGCCCTCCCAGGCATGAGCTTGGCTGACAATCGTCAACGATCCTTCTACCGCGGGATCAGGGAGGAAAAGACAAAAGGAGTACCCACCCGACCAGCAACGCGAAAGAAACTCGACTTGGTGCAGAAAGCGATGGTGGAATCTTTTGAAAAGCATGTCTCAGATGATGAGATCTGGACAGCGGCACGCGGAAAAGATATCCTGCCGCGATCAGCGCAATTCCTGTGGAGAAGCTTCCACAATGCACACAAGATAGGACATTACTGGACTCACATCCCTGAATGTGAGGAAAGAGCAGTATGCAAAGTGTGTGGTACAGAGGAAAGCCTAGAGCACATTCTGACTGAGTGCGAGAGCCCGGGCCGAGAGATTGTCTGGAAGGAAGTCGAGAACATATGGGCCAAAAAGAATGAGAAATGGCCACCCTTGTCGCTGGGAGGAATCCTGGGCAGTGGTCTGGCCGAGTTCCGCACGGAAGATGGAAAGAAGGACGAGGGAGCGGAGAGGCTATACCGCATCCTGATGTCCGAAGCAGCCTACCTCATCTGGCGGCTCAGAAACGAGCGCGTCATCGATCGGGACGGTGAACCGGCGTCTGAACAAGAGATAATTAACAGATGGAATTACCACATAAACTACCGACTACAGGTAGATATCACATTAGCAAACCGCCGACCCGATGGGAAGAAACCGGCACTGGCGCCAAAGAAGATCTTGGATACTTGGTCTGGAACGTTGGACGATGAGGGCAAAATGCCCGCAAACTGGTTAAGGGAACCCAGAGTTTTAGTGGGTAGCCGAGCAACACACTCAACCCGGCCAAATAATGGCATCGGGTGACTCGGCAGCCCCACACTGCCCGAAAACGGCGTGCGTAAGCGCATTTCTCTGGGAGGTGGCATTAAGCCCCCCTAATTTCTTTTACAAAAACCTTTACGTGTCGAAGGGCTAACCCATAGTTAGTTGCATCGGCTATACAACGTACCACCAAAAAAAAAAAAAAAAAAAAAAGAGAATAAACTAAACTAGGCCATCATTTATTCAGCAATGTTCGGCCTCTGCTTTTCCTGTGACCAAACAACACTGCATAGAAAGTGTCTTGGCCCAATTTAAGTGTACTCTATTTATCTTGCGCCCAGTTCTGTGGGCAGACTGATGGCTATGAGGGTCAAAATGCACATTTAATCTGCCGCAAATATATTTTCTAAATTTCGGTCTGCCGCCACTTTTTTAGTGTTGGAGGCTTGTGCCGCCACTTCTAGGCCCTTTTTGGAGCACCAAAAACAGTGGCGCCGAAACTCGACCTGCCGCCACTTTTTTGTTTTGTTTTTGTTTCAACGCCACTTTGGTGAAGTAAGAAATTATCTATGCCACGATTCTTTTGTTTGTAGCAATCACTTAATCGGGCTATCAAACTGTAGGGTCAATGTTGCAGGCCAAATATAGGGGCCAGTAATGAGATGGTTCAAGTTGATTACTCGGTGATCTACTCTAAAAATTGAATAGTGTCCATTTTCGTTTCCTTTCGATTGATCACTGACCACACATGAAGTTGGGGATTGATTGTAATTAAGAGGACGTCGAGTGATTCGACGTCCTCTGTGGAACTATGTAAGTAATCCTGCAGATATATTTGTATCTCAGTGAAAGTACACCTCTATTGCAAGGTAAAAGTTCAGAGAATAGATTGGGATGCATAGATGTTAAAATCTAAATCCAAAGCATTCGGGAGGAGGACTCACCTGAAACTTTCGGTGACATCAGTTTTGGCAGGCTAACCAAGAGTGTCGGTACGACCGTGGTCAACTCGGATAACTGGATACCTGCAGATTATGTCCTGGAAAAGACGAATTGGGTCAAAAATACACCCAGCACTATGCCGCGCAAGGGCACGGAGTCGCACCTACGGCAGCATCTGCAGCTTTTACAGCCGTGGTGACCCTTTTGCGCGAACAGGTGACAATTGCTTATCAGGAGCCGCTGAATACTTGATGATTGTGAGGTTGCCGAAGCGGCTGAATATATATTGGGGCCTTGCATGGACGAGATGGATAAGTGAATAAGTGGATATCATAATGAGATGGTCGAATCGCTCACTATTCGACCATCTCATTATCGTATCCACTTATTCCCTTATCTGGCCGCCGACATTACCCGACAGCCGGGCGGTTCGGTGCTATAGAACATACTTAGAGATTGCGACACACACAACAAATTGAACAAAGGAGTGTAATATAGTCTGAGATAACTTTGCTTCACTAAAGTGGCGTCGAGACAAAAAAAAAAAAAGAAAAAAAAGTGGCGCGCTTTGAAAAAAAAGTGGCGGCAGGTCGAGTTTCGGCGCTACTATTTTTGACGTTGCAAAAAGGGCCTAAAAGTGGCGGCACAAGCCTCGAACACTAAAAAAAGTGGCGGCAGACCGAAATTTGGAAAAAAATATTTGCGCCGGAATAAATGTGCATTTTGACCCTCACAGTCTGCTCACAGAACTGAGCCCAAGATAAATAAGCATGTGGCGGCCTCGGTTCTGCCCTGAATACAATGTGGAACCAAATTTCCGTTCCTGCATCGATCGGGAATGTCGGGACCATCACACTGTACTTGATACTCATGGCCGGCCTCAAGATCACTACAGCAGCTCTATTCCAACTGGTTCCAGTTGACGCACTCACGTCGTTCGGCTCGAACAGTACATCGAGTAGCCCTTTCCTACTGGCTCCACTGCGAGTCAAGCCACTCGTTCGCCGTTTACTCGCTGACGATGATATCAAGTAGAGCTTTTCCGAAGGGGAAGAAGACCCAACATACGCAGAAGTTCTCAGTTCTGCGATAGCGATGGCCACCATGTTTATAGATCAGTTAAAAGCCCCAAGCAACATTGGATTCGGACTGGGCCTTCAACAAAACATGTTATACGACGTGGTTGCATCCAATATCGGCCCAGGAACTGCGACCGTCAATACATACACCCTGAACGTTACATGCGGGACGTTGGGCGGAGACACAGTTGCAGTCATCGACCCTGACCTTGCTGATAACCTAACGACATACGCAGTGTGTGACGGGGAGAAACGCTGGGTCCGATCTGTATCTGCGTTCGCCATAATCGTCGCATTTGAACATGAATGCTTAGGTGTCACACAGCCCTCACAGAAATGGGTATTTAATTTATACGATATTCACGGCTGAATTCCTCAACACAGCCCCGAATGTGCTCCGTTTTACGCCGCCAGAACTCGGAATGGTAAACATGCTTCAAGCTGGCTGCAACATATCCGATTTCTATGACTACAAATGTGAAGCAGCTGCGCCCACACTCATCTCCCTCGCATCCTTCAATATCACTGACACAGTCGGGAACGGTGCTTCGCAGGTTATGCTCGATCCACCGATGAACCCCGGTACGTCGTCGGAACACACGCCAAGAAAATGAGCGACCGATTGACCCTTCTTATGATCAGTCCTTAGTACTGGTGCAAAATATGCTTCTTCCGGTCCCACTGTCTCTCTGAGCGAGGATACACTCTCCACTTTCAATATGTCGTCTGTTTCGTTAGTTCAATGTTCACTATCAATCGTGAATGGTTCGGCCAATGTGGACACATCCAGCCGCATCATACTGGGTCCTGGTCCCCAACGGAAACTGGTGTCGTCGTGGCAATCTTATGAGGGAGTAGAAATGGACTCCGACGACAATAGCACATTTTTGGTACATCCCCAATTTCAAGAGTGATATTCACGCCTGACAGTATCTGATCATGATAGTGGGCATACGCTGTTTCGAGTTCAGCACCAACTCCGGAGCTGTCCAGTTCATCGTTTTGTCGAGCCTCGGGCCTATTCAATATCGCCTTCCCCCTCCTTCATGTGACAGATTGCACATATCAGGGACAAACGGAAAAGTATTCGGATTTCGGCCGTCTGGTTGCCAATGCACTCACGGGTTCTTAGATATTTAATGGACACCCTGTCCACTCACCCTCCCAACAGAAGTATCGAGTGGTGGGCGTCCTTGATGGCGTCACAACTTGGGAGGCGGGATGGGGTTAATGTTTCTGTTGCGAATGTGAAGTTGCATGACCACTAAATTCATTAACGAAAGTAAATGGCGACCGTGAAAATGCGCGGTCGGAAAATGACGCTCTCGAGATATCATGAACGATTACTAAGTACTCGTAATTCGAGCCTGAACCAACTCAACCCGGTCTGAGTCCGACGTCGCCTACGTCCACAGGGTATGCGCGTTGAATCTGTCTTCAGCACACTGTGTCCGTGCGGCCCGCACGGACTGTGCGGGTAGAGCATGTTTTGAAGTGGAATCTGATGAGAACGAAGAAACGTGTTCAGCACGTGGTGGATGGCTAAATACTATTAGATCCTGGCGCCCACACTCTCGCCCACCTCTCCATCTTCATGGCCTCACTTCCAGCACCGCAGGGTCCCGATCCTGTGCGATCTACGAATGTCCTGCACGACAATGAATACTATCATTCCACTGGAGACTCGGTCATCCGCATAGAAAACATCTTCAAAGTGCGTACGGCGATTGAATTTTGGAATATCGCATGCTGAATAGCACTTGAACAGGTTCATAAGCTGTTCTTGACCTACAATTCTGCAGTTTTCACGACACTGTTTGATCTGCCGGTGGAGACGGGTCATGCAGAAGGCTTGTCTGACGACCTCCCAATCGTTCTAGAAGGGGAGACAGCGGAGAACTTTCGGATTATCTTGAAATACGTCTATGCGCGGTGCGTGTGCTACTGGCTACACAAAAATTGACCGTTTAATTATCACATTATTCAGTCCGAGCCAAACTCAGATCGCGAGCGTATCCATCACCGCTCTGGCCGAGATGATCTCGCTGGTACAATCGGCCCACAAGTACGAAATGGATGACTGGGTACACTGGGGGTTGCAGGTTCTTACTCGACTCCTCGAAGATCTCAATTCTCTGCCAGCGGAACATCTCCAGGCTCCACTCGCTGTACAATCTCCTCGAGGACATCGCAGAGCGTACTCGAATGATGACGCGCTGGTGCGAAGTCGTTGAGAGTGACAACCTTCCCATTCTCCCTGTACTCGACGCCGCCGAGAGATGTGGGGAATGAAAAGGACCAAGCGCACGAGCCGCGGGGAACGCGAAAAGAAAAAGTGGATAGAGGAGTTCCCAAAAAGGAAAGACGCATGTAGACGCCGGGGCGCCTAAACAGAGCGGGGAAGGAAGGTGGAGAGAGGGAAAAGATAATGTATGGACGGGAAGATGGAGGGCTGGGAAAGATTGAAGGGAGGTAGGCCGGTGCTCACCCTGTGCGTCAGGCTCACGCCAATCATCGCCGCAATCGTGCTTTCCGCCAAATGCGCGAACCACCCACTCAGCCGTGCGGGCCGTCCACGCCTGATCCACTTGGGCTGCGCGCGAGCGTCAAGTCTTGCTGCTGTCCGTGGCCGAAGCTGGAGGAATTGGAAGACGGCGGGGGCGTGGACGCAGAGAAGTGCCGCTCAGAGCGCGCGCACAGGCGCGCTGGGCGGGCTGCTCGGCGCAAAGTCGTACGAGGTAGGCGAGTCGTGCTGCGACTCGTGGAGCGTCAGCAGCTCTGCGGCGCTCGGCCTCGCGTATCCGCTGTCATTCGCGCTCCGTTTCCTTATCTTTTCCTAGTCCGAGGCAGCGGGTGTTGTTGGTGTATGAGGCGGAGGACGCGGCACACGGAGAGCAACTGGGGGTGCTTGGACGTCGCGGTGGGTGACGTGTGACTCGTGAGGGCTCCCGAACGTCGGAGGCTGAAGCTATCGGGAGCTGTGCCGCCTAGACATACGCGGCTTGGGCGCCGGCGGGCGTGTTGGAGTTCGTCGAACCTAGCATCCGCAAGTCGACGAAGAGTAGTTGATCAAGGATGATGTGGTGACGTGTTTGTCCACAGCCTCCATCGGAGATCGGCCCGCCTTTCCTTCGCCTCATTCTCGCCGCCTATCTCACGACAGTCCTAACCAAGTAAGTAGTCTCGCTACCATCCTAGGCCAGGTCCTCGCCCGAAACAAAATGCAGCGCTCGATCTTCCAACACCTCCTTCATTCCAGGTTTGACTTTTCTTTTACCTCTGACGCTTCTTAACATCTTAACACAGGGACTGCTTTTGCTTCCCCCTTCCTTCCATCTCCGACACGGGGTTCCACGCAAATTATTCCAGGATTCATGTGTATCAAATGCAGTGCGATCGATGTGCTCGCGGTTACCTACCCATTGGTGCGTGTAACCTGCGCGTTGTATCTCGAGTCTCGATGAGCAACGCACCTCAAATGTTTCGTACCGACATGCGTGAATCATCTTGCCTCGGGCTAGCTCTCCCACTCTTTATTTTTAATCACCCTCGTTCCGACATCCGCTTTCCATGAAATAATTGGCTCGCTTCCCGCCGTTTCTTCTGACGTCTGGTGAAATACCTTGCTTCCCGCTTTCTCTTCTCACAATCTATCCCAGGATCTGAATTCATTGGCATGTACCCCGAGTTTCAAGTCCGATATTTCATTCCGATGTCTGAAATAGTTGGCTCCGTGCTGTTTCTTCGTTTCTATTGCAAATTGTACTTCGTTCCCACCTCCGTTCATCTAACTAACCGCTGCGTGGAATGATTCAACCGTTGCTTCCTTCTGTTTCTTCTCCAATTCCCACTCGTCCCACATCCGCGTTCGTATCCGGCTGTCTCTTCTGTATTTTCTTAGATTCTATTCCAGGATCCCGGCGGCTGGCTGCATCAAGTCTCGGAGATTTTTCATTTTGTATTCCGAACTGGGGCTGCGGGGTGTCTGCGAGTTCTTCGGAGACCACACTCACAACGCGCTTGGCTGTATTGCGATTCAGAGCTTCACTGCTATTCTGATTCTCAGCGCATTTAACTGCTATTCATTCGCTGTGCGCGCTTTACTGTAACTGTTGCTATGCAGAGACTCCTTGCGTGCCAGTGTATTCGGACTCTGCGCGCTTGACTGCTCCAAAGGCTCACTCCGTCTCAGCCTTGAGTCCGGGATTTATGTATACCTGCCCGCAGTTCCCCATCTCCAGTCACTCGCGGCGTCTCGCCTCTCCTCCGGTATTCAAATATTCAAGAGACCGAGTCCATTGATCATTGCGGGATCGCGGTGGCTTCTCAATCTACGGTTCCCCCACCTCGCGATCGGGCGCTTGGCGCTTGAGTTTTGGCGTTTTTGTGGTTTGGACGAGTCACGGTGTAACAAAACCGTTGTGTTTGCAGAATATTTTATAGAGCGATTTGTCAGTATGAAAAGCGCATGGCCCAGTTCACATGCATCGATGAACAGCACTCGCTGGGACGACTCGCTGACGAGCGCGGGATGAGGTGTTCGTATAGATCTGCGGCGCGACAGATGGATGTATAGCCAAGTCTAACCGACATGGCCTTCGCAATCAAATCCAGGAACGAGGACGCCCCAGCGTCTTGGCGCCATGGTCATCCGACATATACCACTGGACTGCCGATGATGAATGTATTGCTCGCTAATGTAACCAGGAACGCCGATCGATTGAAAACTGTACAATATCTCGGGATTTCCGTTGCGCACATCCACGCCCCTTGCATTCATCTGATATGCATGCCACGAAGAAACCAATCAATCGAGGCTCAGACACTGCCACAAGACTGTAGGATTTGTTGATTAATACCCGTCCTCGCAATGAAATGTGGAATGAGAAACCGATGCGTACATGGGTCTTGTTCTATGCAATACGTCCCTTCGACGCAGTTCAAACACCCTTTATATGTCAGGCCGCCGCACCTGCCGATTGCATGCGTTCAGAAAAGAGAAAAAAGTAGGGATAGGAAACGCACTGTCCGAATTCAGGGACGGAACATTCCGTTTGCGCGATGGTCGAAGCAGCGTAGACGCTGATGAGGAAGGCGATGGATAGACGGAATAGGTATGCCATCTTCTTTTCTTCTGTTTGTTGGGATGTCACCTAAAGCCAGACCCTTCTATTTATCGTGAACTCCGCGCCAAGATTATTGATACTAGTCGATGTCCAACACGCCATGTCAGGAGCAGACTTATTGAATTTTTCTTGGCTTGATGAATGTGCACCAGGCACAAGCAACAGTGTCGTAAGAATTCTGCCAACGTGGATCTAGACCGATATTTTGCCGTACTCCAGTGATATCAGCAGCTGGGATTAAAATTTCACACGATATCGTTTGCAATTTTACAGCTCATTGCAAAATTGATGAGACTTGTGGAGAAATTGATGTGCCAATTTCCCCGCGCGATTGCGGGGGCATTTCTGCGCCGTTCGACAGGAGACCAGGCACGTTCGAATCGCCGTAAGCGGGGCTTTCATATGGTACCACATTTGTATCATAATTTGAGATTTCATGTTATGGACCTCGAAATGAGCGGCGAAATGTCTGGGCCCATTTACAGCTCAATTCTAAGCCGTTTGGCCTAAAGTTTGCATCGGCGATGTTTAGTCCGTGTCCGGCACAACGTGGTCCATTGCATGCTGTTGCATGCTATTGCCTGCCACCACTGTGGGGAGGTCCCACCGTTGATGTGACATCGTATGAACGACGGCACGCGATAGCGTGCAAAGGCGCAGAATGGACGCAGCACACCAGCTTCTTGCCTGACGCGTACCACGTATCGGCGATGCAATTTTTAGGCGCTCTGACGTACCCCAACCACGCCCGGCTCGACCGCACCGCAGAAGAGAACAAAAGGGAAGGAATGAAGACGTATCATTCGATACCCGCACGTCCATGCACGCCATCTCAATCACAGGCCTATCGCGAACGTGCGTCGACGATGCCTGGGGATGAGATGCGCGCGCGCTGTGTCCGTATTCAGTCAGCGCACAGCGGGAGTCATTCGGCCTGTCTACCAGATCCACGCCTCCGCAAGCCGTCATAGCCTGCGTCAATACCACCCGCGGCAGGTTCGCGACGGCGGAGATCTCCGCCTCAGCGCGCGTCTCGGTGCGCTGGAGTGCGAAAATCGCACCTACCTCGACGTGCCCCCCTCGACCCCATCGAGAACGGGTTGGCATCCTCGTCTCCGCGAGTCACCATCCCCCGCGGAGATACGAACGCGACGATCTCCGCCACAGCGCGCATCTCACCGCGTTGAGATGGAAACAGAGAAAAGGAGAAAGGATGGGCGACGAGGACGTACCATTCGATGTCCCCAATCCTTGGCCAGAGGGGTAACGGATGGGGGGGCCGTCCGGGGGATTATATGGGTAGTCACATTCGTGGTACAATAAATCCACTCACTTCGTGTTCTTCTGCAACAAGCACGAAAATAAACATTGAGTAAACTAGACATTGAAACAAAATAGAGCAGTATTACGCGACCATGGCCAGAGGTCTGGTAAAACGAAATTAATCCCGAGGTTTCGAAGCCTGCGCCAAACCATTCAACTGCCAATAAATACGGAGTCGGAGAGCACTCACTTTCTCCGAGTCGGGGGTGAAGGCAATAAGGGTATATTCGACATCTTCCCAGAGCTCCGACGAGTCCGTCACGGATTCGTTGTCGAAAAGCCCCTCATCCTCGGATAAGTCATTTAGACGATCGCCGTGCAAAGTCGCGATGTCCATCAAGCACGGAAACATCGCGGACAGGAATTTAGCCACGCGCTCGGGCTTGCGGATGGGGGACGCAGCGACGTTGAGGTGGCACAGACTTCGTTGGGTCACTCGCTTCTTCCCGTTATCGCGCAGTTTGGGGACGACGGTGGCGTCGAAGGTGAGGGCGAGGATGCGGAGGTGAGGGCAGTGTTTTGCGAAGGCGTAGAGCCCTTCGAGCGAGACTCGCGAGGGGACGTGCCGGTAAGGCCGCGCAGTGAGGCCCAAGACTTCGATTTGGGGCCATGCACGAGCGAGGTCGTGCATCATGGCATCGTCCAGATTGAATCCCACCGGGTGCGCCAGGCGCACTTCGATGAGGTTGGGGAAGGAGAAGAGCGGCCGGAGGACATCGCCTCCTACCAGAAAAGTGGCGATCTCAGCTGTGCTCAGCGCTTCTATATCCTCGTCAAACTCCCCGCCTATCGTTATTTCTCGCAGCGAGGAGTGCGAGCAATGCTCAAGCAAGGTCGCATAGAATTCCCGAGCCATGGTTTCCGAGGGATTCAAAGAGGTTGCCATGATTGTGAACTTTTCCAACGGAGAATTCGCCGCCACGTTGAGCAACCGTAACGCACATTTCATTGTCCGCACCGTGAGCTCCGTGAGGGTCGTGAAACCAAGATTTTCCACAGGAGGAGCAGTGCGAGGCAGCCCGAATTCTAGATGTAGCGTGCTCAGGTCGGGCATCCGCGCTAAATGTGCGACGGCCCTGTCATCCAGCCAGGGAACCTGTAGCGACCGAATCTGGGGTAACGCGAGCACAAGAGTCGAGATCGCGGGGGCGAAAATTTTCTGGCCAGAACCACCGGGGCCGCTCCTTGCCATTATCCCGATCAATGCGGAGAAGTCCGTGGTAATAGTGACCCGTGTGAGAGAAGGGCATTTGGCAGCCAACGTCGAAAGAACAGATAGATGTGAGAAACTGTCGCAGCCAAGGGAGAGGTCCGTGATATGAGGCGTGAGGAACGAACGGACATGATGGAATACGGACAAGTCCGATTTGGGATGCCAGTGGAGGGTTTCGAGACGGGGGAAGAAGGTCTCCCCAGGAAGAGACAGACTGAGTGTCTCCCCAGGAAGAGACAGACTGAGTGTCTCGAGGAATTCCGGGGTGTCGAAGGCCTCCATCACGCTAAGAGACTTTACGCGGGGCATATAAAACTGGGGGCGATCCCAATCGGAAGACTGCATGATCCGTAGGAGTTGCTATCATAAGGGTGTCGGCCTTTGGGGAACGAAAAGGGTGTTGATCGCTTACGATGCTTGTGCCAATGGCTGGGCCATCATCGTCTTCGTCGTCGCTCCCTTGCGTTATATCCCATAGGTCCTCCGGCATACATCTGATAAGGTTAACAAGTGTATCCTGGTGTCTCCACAGCACATTGAGCGCCGGATTGTGGAAGAACTGGGACGTTCTGGCAAGCGCAGAAAGCGCTGAGGACGCGTCTGTGCTGAGTGACTCGGAGCTTTCCAAGCCAAGCTGGGCGCATATTATTTCCACTATTTCAAGGATTCCTAGCCCGCGATGCATGTTTGGGGAAGCGAGGGGCTGCGGAGGTGGGTGGCACTGTGGGTGGAAGGAGAAAGAAAAACGTGGAGTCACGATCAAGTCACGACTGCGTCAGGTCACAGCTCACGTGCCAGCACCGCAATTGTGACTTGCATCGCCTCCTTCGTCCTGACTTCCATCCAACTTCCATCTGCGGTCGAATTTTATTCGCCTTGATCATCTCTCTCACGACCACTTCTTTAAGTTCTCGCTCGCAGTACCGGCGAAAAACTTACGCCTGAGGTACGTGTTGCCCTCTCTTCCCATCATCAATGATTCGATTCCTTTCCGAGTCGGTACCAAGTCGGTACTTGCATTATCACGTGTACCAGTTCAGTCGAATGCATCCCCTGCGTCCGATACCTTGACAGCGCCGCGGGGATTCCCCTTTACATTTAGTACTCTCACTCAGATTGGTAACCTGATTCGCCGCTTGAAGTGGCTGCTGCATCACATCGAGTCCTTCATCATCCCACAATTCCTCGGAATGCATGTGCGTGCTCCCTTGTGAGTTCCGCTTGTCACTGAATAACCTTCTCCCTTCCATCCTTTCAGATATGCCGCCATACAGTTACCCTTCCAGCAATATGATGTTGCCCCTCTCCGATGCATCCTCGCTTCATCAAGAGAGCGAGTCGATCGCATGCACTCATTTGGCTCGTATCGACAATTCAAGCCGGAAAAGTTGCTCCATTGCATCAAATTCACCCAGTCGTCCATGCCCATCACCGCAATCTGCCCCTGAAACCTAGCTCTCTAATCCCGGAATGTGGTGCCACATCCCGGGATTAGAGACCTAGGACAAAGATTCGGAGGGACGCTGGGTGGATGCTGGTGACAGACGTCGACGCAGGGTAGCTTCTCGAGTTTGATTTCACTGCGGAGATTATATTGGCACGGCGTCTTGAAGTAGCAGACGAAAGTCGGAAGTCGGAGTGCTAATTGCACAACCCTATCCGAGTCACGAAGCGGTTAACGTTGGTTACAGAGCTCTATGAACTTCCTGAATTCTCCAAGAGACGGCGACTTTGAACGACATGTTTGTTTTCACGAACGTTTGCATTGCATGACCTCTGAACGCCGTTTGATTTTCGCAGGAATTTGTCCCGGGACCTGCCAGGAAACCCCTACACCCCCAAATATTCGCCGCGAGTATACATTTGATAGAAATCCACAGGTAAGGATCGACTTGACTCTGTTGCCGCCCGCATCCAGGATCGAGCTTCAAAGTTAGACATGTGCTGCGGGGTTGAAGACGTACATTCAAAGTGTCATGACAATGGTCCGCAGCTTGTCTGACGCAAGTGGGAGTCCTCCAGAAGAAATGGTGAGTGAAATGTAAAGCTATGGAATACCAATGACCGTCGAAGGTCGTTGGGGTATTCGTGGATAAGTTATGCGATCGTACCAATTACTGCTGAGGTGGATGCATGGTGAATGTTTTTATGATAATATTCTAGTCTTGGGTTCCATACACGCTGCCAGGGGAAATCAAGATCTGTGCGCGTTCAGAATTTATAAGAAGAGATGCGGCTAGATGGGCCGCAACGCGTACCAGAGATAGCTGCAGTGTTTTCATGGGAACGGTTCTTCGTGAGTTGCGTACATCCAGTAAATGGAATGGACTTGAAGACGCAGTAGATGGGGTAAACGTGCTGTAGGATGATGTCATCGATACAGATTTAGCATGAAAAATGGGTGGGGTCAAGGGCATGCGTGCGGAGAGGAGAATCCCATCGAAGCGGATATATTTGAATAACAGCGTAAGATATAACAGACACTGACATAGAATTCCCCTATGTACCAAAAAGCTGGTGAGGCGCAATATAGCGGTGAAAATGGAGTATACGCACCGTCAAATATGCGACCGAATGACTTGTTCCATGGATGCGCGACGACGCGGACGTCCTGGGTGCGAAAGAATGGACAGAGCGTCGTAAAATCATACTGTACGCGCTCTCGCTCGTCAGGATGGTGCTGCAGCGCCCCTACAACTAAACGCCGAAGATTTTGATCAAGTTGACACGAACATAATTCAGTGGAACCTACGTCTCAGTTATACGTGAGGAGGCTGCGCATCATACATGGGCCAGAATCGTTCAGCATGCAGAAGACAGCTGGAACTCATGAACGCGTTTCCGCAGTTTCTTGATTTTCTGTTTTGCGAGAGTTACCGCTACGCGTAGAACATGGGGAGGTTCGAGGTTCACACGAGTCAACGCCGCCGCACCACTGAAACGGAAACAAACTATGGTAGTATTGGATTCTGTACATTTGGGTTGCGTGCCGCGGAAGTTGCGAGGTGGGGGAATGCGGATGGGGAAGGACGAGGGAGGAGCAGTTCATGGGATGCTCCTCCGAGTGCTCAGAGAGTCAAAGTAGCGTAACCGCCTCAAATGAGACGGCATAGCCAACGTTGACTGTCATCGGACACTCGGGGAGGGGGAGAGATAATGGGAGGGAAGGATCCAGAAAGAGTGCGGAGAGGTACGGGGTGAGAGCACTGCGTGAAGAGCGAGAGGGAGAGAGCGCGGGGATATTTGTGGCGTAGAGCGTAGTGGAATGCGGTACGGCGTGGTGTGGAACGTCGCTTGAGCCCGGGGGCACGCTCGGTGTAGCGTGAGACGCCGGGTTCCGGTCATTCTGGAGGCGTAGACGGGATGGACGAGGTGCGCGTACGGGCACGGGTGAAACGACGAAGAAGTAGATGTAATGCAATGGGGAGGGATGTGAGGAGGTAGGAAGGAGAATGAACGCAGTAAGAAATGCGGAAATGCAAGGAATAAGACGACGACGCACCAGGATGCCCAAGTCCGGCAAAACTAGACCTATCGTGCAGGAGAGAGACAGAGTGGGAGCCAAAGATGCGAGCGTGCCTAGGCCGGAGCGCACGCATTGCAGCAACTCGTGGATGAGCGGGGCAGCCGGTGGATAGGTATCAGCATCACCGTAGCATTGGATAGGAAAGCGCACGCACTTGAACATTAGGACAAGTATCAATGTACGGGGTAGGGGCGTAAGAGCAGAGAATTAGAGCCGGGGCGCATCGCAGTTGCGGAGTGTGGAGGAGTTGGGTGCAACGCGGTAGGTACGACAGCTGCGATTTGGCTGCGATGATGAAGCGACGATAGGCATCCGTGGGTAGTGTTGCCGCGACTCAGAAAGTCGAGTCGCGACTTGTTGAGTCGACTTGAGTCGACTTGAGTCGCCAAGTTGATGAATTTTTGGAATTGATCCTACTAACCCTAACTGTAAGGCCTAAGCCCTCCAGAGGTCCTAAAAACACGAAAGGCAAAAATAATTATTTCGGCTGTCACAGGATGTCACATACATGCGACAGTGACACCCATGTCACAAATTTTGGTCATGCTCCCAATCGCGTTTTCGGGCCGAACTACGCAACCTACCCGGGAACCGACTCAAGTCGGCGACTCCAAGTCGACTTCGTTGGCCCAAGTCTGAAGTCGCGGCAACACTATCCGTGGGGAAGACTGGGGCCATTCTTGGTGAGTTTGAGATGGGGAGGGGCATTCAAGCGATGGTAGTTGTAGATTGGGTTGAAGAGAAAGGGAGGGCGGTGGATCGAGCGTCGAGCGGCGAGCGGCGACGTCAAGGGCGACGTGGTACAAAGGGCGACGTGGTAACGTTGATCGCCGCGGCGCTAACAGACGGCGGTGCCACACAGCGCCAAACAAGTGCGGCGGCGGCAGCGTTTTGGCGGCGTTGTCGGAGCGAGGGCCCACTGGGCTTTTTAGGAAAGAACGATCGTTCCCGTAAATTTGCGGGAAGCAATTTTGGGGAAGAAATTTTTGAAGGGGATATTATTTTTTTCGCAAGAGAAATCCTTCCCGCATTTTTGCGGGAAGGAATTTTGGGTGACAGAAATCCTTCCCACAAAATTGCGGGAAGGTATTTTGGGGGCATTTTTTTTGTAAGAGAAATCCTTCCCGCAATTTTGCGGGAAGGAATGTTGCGGAACAGGAATTCCGGATAATGAATGTCGGATGGAACATGGGAATTGTCCTAGGCTGAAGTCCGCCTGGATCCGCATGCAGGAATTGATGGCGGGGAATGAGTCGAATCTAAAGCAGCATGGTAACTGAAATGGATCATGCGTACTAGTTGGCAGAAAAAGGTTACTGAATCCGATTGTCATCAGTCTCGCGTGTTATGTGGCAGCTAGCCAAAAGTGACTTACATGCACCGGTGATGAACCTGTCGCAAAATGAGACATCAGAACATTTTTATTTCTCGAAAATACCGCACCGGTGATGCCTTGTGAAAGGCAGGGTAATAGGGGCAAGCCGCAACATTAGTCTAGGAAACAAAGACGGGATGGGTAATTCAACGGTCTTTACCTTTTCCTCGTCAGATTTGGGCTACAGTTCAATGCAAATAGGAAAGCCCTCCCGGCGTGAAATTATGAAGGCCAGCTCTCCCCAGTATTATTGTTCTTCAGCAAGGATTTCATTCCCTGAGGTCACCTCTCCTCAGCGGGAACAGATGGGAAAAATTCAATACCCTACACATGAAAGTCCCAAAGTGCGGTCTCTTCATCCTGTCCAAGTCTGCAAGTCGGGTTCGGCCTCGGTATCTGGGTATTCACGATGTGAGGAGTCATAAGCACTCTACAAAATAGGTGACGGGATGGGATTCCTTTTCAAAAAGGATGAGAGGATGAAGATTGATGTCCCAGATAACACGAGGAAACTCTGAGGCTACGGAGTTTCTTCATGATAAGTCGTAGACACAAAGACAAAGTTGAGTACAAATCATTCAAAGACTGTGGGTACAGTTGCGCAAATGCGGCAGTGAGCCGCAGGGAGGCCGCAGTGATCGCCCGGTTGATGGTACAGGAAGACGGATGCTGGTCTGTGGTTGAGGCTGAGGGAGAGACAGAAAGTGACGTCTGAGAGACACTGTATGAAGGCAAAGGTGCGAAAGACATTGAATGGACGCGAAAGACGCGTCGGTAAAGAAGAAACACGTCTTTTCGAGTCAAAAAGTCAAGAAATTACCGCTCTGGGTGATGGATAGGGGCCGTGGGCAGGTATTTTATTCACAAGTTCTCATATGTATTGGATCCAGAGGTAGTACCCAAAAAGCACTCACGGGTAGTACCCTCGAAAACACTACCAATTATTAACATCAGTTGTAGTGCTTTTTTTTGCGTAATTAGTGCTTACGCACTCAGATGTAGTACCTTCACTTTACACAGTGGACTCGGGCATCATTAACTTTAAACTTCGCCCGCCGGCACCACGCAGTGGGCCTAGCGGCGAGCGTCAAGGGGGGTCCACGGGGGTCTCCCCCGCGCTAGGAACATTCAAAAGACTCGAAATAAGCGGAAAGGTGGCGAAAAATAAGAAATAGCATGTAATAAAATATTCAAATGTGCCGTCAGGCAAAAGGAGGGGGGTCAGGGGTCACTAGAGGACTCGAGAGAAAGAGGTTTGGGGTGTGCATTAATAAAAAAATGAGCGACACAAGTGTAGCCCAATGTTGGACGAGCTGTGCCTACGTGGGGTAGGAAGAGGTAGGACATGGGTAGGCCAACTGAAATCAGAGCTACGACAACGTCAATCAAACCTTCGACTACTATGTCTGACTACAGCCGTAGTCAGACATAAGTCGCAGGTAGTCCGAGCTAGGACAACGGCGTCAGAGTCTGACTACGGAGGGTCTCAACGCAGTGTTTGAAGTGAAACTGGGTGAAACCCAGAATGTTTTTTTTTGCGCCAAGTATTCATCCCAACGGGCCATCACTTCAGTGGCAGGATATTACCTAGTCTTCCCTCCCGGGCAACTATCTCATTCCTCCAAGTGAGTACCACCTTCAATTCTGCCCAATCAAATTCGCTTACCTATTCTCACTCATACCCGTTCTTCAGCGTTGAGCATTGAGCATTAAAATGATCCCATGGTGAGTCGAGGACGTCCACAAGTTTAAGTAATAATAATAATACAGCGGCTACTGCTAGCTCTAAAAATGAGCGAAATGTGAATACAAGTCGAATGATCGTCGCAAGCTGGAAAGGAATCCAATCAATCAATCTGTTTTGCAGTTGGGTTTGAGCGTGGCGACGAGGTTCATGCAGAGCTTTTTGCAGAACTCCTCTGGTACGATTCTGGAATTCGGATTTTCGTAGGGTTTCTGCATCCCCGAGTCCGCCTTCATCCCGGACTCATATTTCATGCCAGACTGGTCCATCGTCCCAGACTCGTCTTTCATCCCGGACTCGTCCTTCATGCCAGACTCGCCCGTCATCGAGGGTTCGTCCTTCATCCCAGAGTCGCCCATCTGCTCCGACTCGTCTTTGACAGTCGCCGAGACGACGTCAAATTTGACGATATCGGGCTGGCCTGTGAGCAGCTCGTCCACCGACGCGAACAACGCCGCGGCGACCTTGCCATTGAGATGTTCCTCGCGCCCCTTCTCAGCCGCGAAGAAATCGACGATGGAGAATACGCAGGTGCCGGGGAACTCCACCGCGTACCAGAATAACGTGTCTGGCTCGGCTTCGACGAGGGTGAGGGCACCCTATGGGATACGGTGTCAGATTGACAAAGGAGACCGCGAAGCGGGGACGGTATGGGACCCAAAGAGACGCACCTTGAGGAAATCACGAACGTCCTGTACCTTGTCCGGCTTGGCAGTGAAGTTGACGCGTAAACCGACGGCGAGTCCCTCGGTCAGGCTACCGTCGCCTTCTTGGACCTAAACATTTCGAATCACTCAGTACGTATCCAGACCTGTACCGCTACAATTGACGCACCTTGCTGGCGAGGACGTTCGCCTTGTTAACCACCGGGTCGGCTACGAAGAGGGTGTCTGCGTTGGCGAAGAGCGCGCCGGCGACCTTTCCGTTGAGATGCGTGTTCCGGTCGTCCTCGGAGTTGAACGTATCGAAGATGGCGAACGTTGGAGGGTCGACGTCGGTAAATTTGACGCCATACCACTGGATCGTCCCGGGCTCGGCCTGGACCAGAGGGATTGCGCCTTCGAAGAATTTTTGAGTGGCATCGACTTGGTCGCCTTTCGTGATGGCAGGGACGAGGAGCGCGAGAGATACTACAACAGACGTGGGCATAGATAGCGAAGCTTATGGACGAATGCGTACCTCCGCCGACCGTGGATGTCTGCATCCCCGAGTCCGTCTTCATGCCGGACTCGTCCTTCATGCCAGATTGGTCCATCGTCCCAGACTCGTCCTTCATCCCGGAGTCGTCCTTCATGCCAGACTCGCCCGTCACGGAGGATCCATCCTTCATTCCAGAGTCACTCATCTGCCCTGACTCGGATTTGACATCTGCCGAGAGGACATCAAACTTGACGATATCGGGCTGGCCCGTGAGCAGCTCGTCTACCGACGCGAACAGCGCCGCAGCGACCTTGCCATTGAGATGCTCTTCGCGGCCCTTCTCGGCTGCGAAGAAATCGACGATCGAGAATACGCAGGTCCCTGGGAACTCCACAGCGTACCAGAACAGCGTGTCGGGCTCGGCTTCGACGAGGGTGAGTGCGCCCTGCAAAATACGGGTTAGATTAACAAAGGAGCCCGCGAAGTAGAGGCGGTATGACGGAAAGGGACGCACCTTGAGGAAGTCCCGAACGTCCTGCACCTTGTCCGCCTTGGCCGTGAAGTTGACCCGCAGACCGACGGTGAGCCCCTCTGTCAAGCTGCCGTCGCCTTCCTGGACCTACACATTTTGAATCTCTCAGTACGTGTTCAGATCTGCACCACTACAATTGACGCACCTTGCTAGCGAGGACGTTCGCCTTGTTGACCACCGGGTCGGCGACGAAGAGAGTGTCTGCGTTGGCGAAGAGCGCACCGGCGACCTTTCCGTTGAGATGCGTGTTCCGGTCGTCCTCAGAGTTGAACGTATCGAAGATGGCGAACGTTGGAGGGTCGACGTCGGTAAATTTGACGCCGTACCACTGGATCGTCCCGGGCTCGGCCTGGACCAGAGGGATTGCGCCTTCGAGGAATTTTTGAGTGGCATCGACTTGGTCGCCTTTCGCAATGGCGGGTACGAGGAGCGCGAGGGATACTGTACCAAGATATATATAGGCATAGATCGGAAAACGGGGGAGGAATACGCACCGCCGCTGACCACAGATGTCTGCATCCCGGGGTCCTCGTTCATCCCGGACTCGTCCTTCATGCCAGACTGGTCCGTCGTCGAGGATTCATCCTTCATCCCAGAGCCGCCCATCTGCCCCGACTCGTCCTTGACATCCGCCGAGAGGACATCAAACTTGACGATATCAGGCTGGCCCGTGAGCAGCTCGTCCGCCGACGCGAACAGCGCCGCAGCGACCTTGCCATTGAGATGCTCCTCCCGCCCCTTCTCAGCCGCGAAGAAATCGATGATGGAGAATACGCAGGTGCCGGGGAACTCTACGGCGTACCAGAATAGCGTGTCTGGCTCGGCTTCGACGAGGGTGAGGGCGCCCTACAAAAAAAAAAGCGGTTCAAATTAAGAAAGGAGACCGCGAAGCAGAGGCGATTTAGGATGGAACGGAATGCACCTTGAGGAAGTCCCGAACATCCTGCACCTTGTCCGCCTTAGCCGTGAAATTGACCCGCAGACCGACGGTGAGCCCCTCTGTTAGGCTGCCGTCGCCTTCTTGGACCTAAACATTTCAAATGACTCAGTATGTATTCAGCTCTGCATAGCTAAAAGTGACGCACCTTGCTAGCGAGGACGTTCGCCTTGTTGACCACCGGGTCGGCGACAAAGAGAGTGTCTGCGTTGGCGAAGAGCGCACCGGCGACTTTTCCATTGAGATGTGTGTTCCGATCATCTTCGGAGTTGAACGTATCGAAGATAGCGAACGTTGGAGGGTCGACGTCGGTAAATTTGACGCCAAACCACTGGATCGTCCCGGGCTCGGCCTGGACCAGAGGGATGGCGCCTTCGAGGAATTTCTGAGTAGCATCGACTTGGTCGCCTTTCGCGATGGCAGGCACGAGGAGCGCGAGAGATACTGCAACAACATATGGGCATATATAGGCAAGCTTGTGGAGAAATGCGCACCATCGCCGAGCGCGGACTGGAGCACTTGCAGGATCAGCAGGACGATGAAGAGGATTGCAGGCATTACGAGTTTTTGAACCGTGTTTCACGTGAATAGAAAGTAAACGAATGGATAGTCCAGCTATGGAGGAACTTGATGGAAAGGTAGGTCTCGACGGGTCTCGACTCGCGAGTATCAAGGAACGTGGAGTCGACGTGGCGGGTATTTATGCACACCCGAAACAGCGGTACCCGCACATCACTTGCGTGGCCATGGTATTACGATCAATCTTGCGACATTGAGACCGTGACGGCAAATGAGTGCCGGTGGCCCAGAAAGTAGACGTGAACTTTGGAGGACACACTGGCACCCTTTTCTCATCGTCTTCCCAGACACTACAAACGACAAATCGCGATCAGTACCGGTAACTTGATGGAAGGTAGTAACAGCGCAAATCAGCGCGAATCCCGGACAAATCCCGCACTCTGCACTCGCCCCACTTCCCAGCAGTGGCGAGTCTCTTATGACCACAAAAGAGGTCCTTGCTGGCACCAGTTCCATCTTCTGTCTGCACCTTTTGCACTGGTTGCAACCCAATCGCAACCAAAAAAAAGATCCTCGACTTGGCATATCTTGGCAGGTGGCGGATCATACCATCATTCCTTCCCCTTGACAACAACGTTGTATCAACTGCTCATCTCCCCCAACGCTCTCAAACGCGGACACGTTGCGCGATGACCTCAATTACAGTACCCTATGCAGCCCCAGGCAAAAAATTCTCTGTCTCTCCTGGTGTTTTTCTAGGCCGTGCATATGGCACCCAGTGCCGTTGTGCTCCTGCTCTACTTCGTGGTGATCAAAAGGCCCACCACACGCTGGCTGTGGACTTCGGGCCTGTGGGCGGCTAGCGAGGAGGTTCACTTACAAGAAGCTGTTAGGAGGATACTGTGAGTATCTATCGTCCTCCATGCTCCTCAAACACACCAACGTTGTATGGACCCTTTTGCCTCTGCTGCCCGCGCCAACAACTGGGCTGCGCGCTGAGTGAGTCATGTACATGAGGTGTCGACTCCGTGTACGACGTCAATTTGGGTGGCTGGTTTGTCCTGGAACCTGGAGCGTTAATTTTCCCTGTGGTCGATGTACATAATCTCCCACAAGTCATCTCATCTGCCCTCTTCCGGCCGGGGACAAGTTGGACCTTGCGATGGCGATGCGCGCCGAAGACGGAATCGGAACTTACAACACATTCGGCGTGAGTCTTCGATTTATTGGAAATCTCTTCGTGTTCCGTTTGTGTTTCGATTGCTCCATTTATTTCCCCCCTTTCTGTTGAGCTATTCCAATTTCTTGCCGCTTAGAAATCTCCTCCTGTATTTTTTACCTTTATGTTTCGCGCAGTCGGAGCTGGACATCGCGCTAAACAATTGGGTGCGCAGCAAGGTATGATTGTTTCGTCCCGTCACAGCGTCGATGCGGCTTTATAAGTTACAATTTTCATAATATACTAATGGCCGCCCTCCCAGTACTTGGTCGGACATCGGCGCGCAAGGCAACGGGAAGTGAATTACTACCCTTTCTTCCCACCACTTGGTTTAAATACTTGCGCGAACGCCGATACATTGTACGCCTTTTTGACTGGGCTCGCAGATGGGGACACTCTTTCCATTCACCTTCTTTTCATATCCCAGCTAAGCCCTCAGTCCGCCTTCTCCATTGTGATTTATTTGACTCCCGCCACAAACTCTTCAGCTATATTCGTATTATCGCACGATTCATCTCGCAGCCCGCCAGTACCGGTACGTCGTCCAACTTTCCGGTATCATGAACCAGGGTGTGCAACATGTTCTCGTGCCTCGATCCCAACTCGTTTGGAAAACTGGCTCTCTTGCACATCGGCGGCCGCCCACAGCTCTCCGCTTTGTACGTCACTCCATTCACAATCCCGACCAATCCTACGCAAAGCCTTCGACTTTACTCCTCGGCCTTCGACGCGCTACGCAGTTACGACATCCGGTGCGCTCGTACGCACCATTCGCGGAGGAAGTGAAAATTGGGGTTAAGCCGATCGGAGGCCGGGAGGGAAGCACTTTTGACTTTCCGCCTCAAACGTAAGCACCCAATCTGATGGCGGCAATGCGGCACCTGTTTTGATCTGCCGCCACTGCCGACACGACCAAGGCAAATAGAAACACACAACGCGACACCTTTTTCTCTTCCCTCATCTCGCCCACGGTGAACCTTTGTATTATGATGCTCCCAACCTCCATGCCAACGATGCGGTTTCCGCTGCCCCAAGCGTGGTTGTCTTCGCTGGCTCCAGCTCAGGAGGGCCACTAGCGGGGCACATAAATGATAAAGGCAGGACTATCTCAAGGTGCGCGATATAACACCCGCCGTGGGCAATTTTCAATCTAACAACTGCCTTTAGTGTTATAACTCAAAACATGAGGACCTCGTGCCAATTTTAGCATTTGTTTCCACTCCAAGCCCCATCGCCACCAACAGTGCTCGCTCCGCTCCCGCTCCCACTCCCAATGACCGTCCTCTCTGCCCAACCTGGGTTCCATCTCCACTCCCGCCTCCTCTCCCCAACTTCTCCTCTCAAGGATTGTACTATCCTTGGCCGTATGGCACTTATACTGATGTCCCATTCTGATTTTGTCCGACGTACCTAATGTTGTCGATAGTGTTATTAATACTATTTGTTGTTCATTTTTTTTGCCAGAATATTGGGGCATCTTGGAGAGATGTTAAGCACGTACAGAGCCCAAGCTTTTAAGGATTCTGACTTAACAAAATTGTAAGGGTCGGCAACATCGGCAAGTCTCCTAACTGGCCGATGTGCCGCCATCAAATTGCCAGATCGGGTGCTTACGTTTGAGGCGGAATCTAAACATCTGGAAGCACTTTTGACAAAGGTTGTTGATGCCGGCCGGCGCCGGGCGTTGGTGGGTGCCATGTACGCGCAAACCCTCCAGGCCTTGACTTGGTGAAATGTTCCGTGGAGATTCGTTCATCCAGTTCATTCTCGGATTGGTAATCAATCTGTCTATGAACTAGTTACAGGATGAAACACTGTGGTGTCTGATCCATGAACGTCGGTTATCGCTCTACATAATTCAGCCGCGTCAGTCACAGGCTTGACTGGGCTTGCTCCCTTTCGTCTGTTCTGTTGGCCTTCGGCGTACCTGAATCTCATTTTGTTCCCCCGCGCTCTCCGTCTTTCCCCGCACTCTTCCAGTCGCATCGCCGGCATGTTAAAGGTCTTTGTGTTCCTGGGCATGTCGCCTAGAATGTGTCACCCAAGTACTGGATTGCGGTCTTGGCTACGATCTTAGTCTCAGTGGCGACCTTACGAGGAGATCACGCGAATGGGCGGCATTAACGTGGCAGGCCGTACTGGGGATATGGACGGCAGCACAAGGCGTGCGTGAGCGAGGACGCTGAAGGAACCAAGTAGGATGGCAGCAATGAAGGACACCCGCGTCGACGACGAGGGACACAAATAGAAGCATATAAGAAGGCCAACGAGGGAAGGGGAACATAATTTCATTTCAAATACATGGACAAAGAAATATATCGCAGGTATATAAAGGTTCAGGTTGAGTTGTAAGCGGATGCAGTCGGACCGCCAACTTGTATCGTCGTCCAGGGTCAACACCAAATGTAGCTAATGCAGGGCCGAAGCAAAAGAAAAGGTGGATGTGATACCCCAGATAGTTCGTTGGCCCAAAGACCGACACGACATCGAATACATGCTCTACGACCAAAGGAATAACTCTGATGACAGCGGGCGCGATGCCCGTTATCAAAAGTACATTATGTTACGTCGCAATACACAAACTTTTAGGTGCTAGATCCCAGTCAGACAGTGACACACTGTCCATTCTCGCTGCCGTCAATTGGAAATGGGAGTGCCGCGGTAATACACTTCCTTCCGTAACGATTTACCGGGTTCCTGAGTGTGAAGGGAGTCAAGGGACCGGATTTAGAATATCCTCTCGGCGCCAACGGATACCATGAGTAGGAGGAATGCCAAGCGTCTTGTTAACAGGGGTGGAGGTATAAATTGTGAAGGGTTGGAGACTCGGCGACAGGTAAACCTTTGACGCCTTAACTTTTCAAAAATGCAAGCGAAATTCACGCGTCTTTCCATCGTCCTATCTGTGCTCTTCGTGTCTCAATTAGTCGGCGCTGTGCCCAAGAATGTAGATTGCTCTCTGGTTCGCTGTGCTGGAGTAGAATGGTACGTCCAGTATATGAGCTTTCAGCACGTGAACCTAACCCGCCTTTTCTTTCCGGACAGTCCCCTCGGCCAGACGGCCACAATTAAGCCTGGCACTTGCTGCCCGACCTGCCGCCCCTGCGGTAAAGTGTCCTGTCCATTTATAGCTTGGTTAGTTTTAGCTTGTCCGGCGGCATCGTAGGCACTAACTTTGTGTATAGTGCTGGTGATTCCGTCCCAGTTACGCAACCTGGCAACTGCTGCCCGACTTGCGTCTCTCCTCCAGATTGTTCTGCTGTCCAGTGTCTCGCCTGGTAAGCATCATTTTATGGATGGAAAATGTAGCTCATGTTTTTGAATAGCCCAGACGACACCGTCGCAGTAACCGTGCCGGGCCAATGCTGCCCCACTTGCAAGCCGAAGCCGGATTGTACCGATGTTGTATGTCTCGACTGGTGAGTGCAAATGATCAGATTACTGAGACAACTGACCGATTGGACTATGTTTAGTGTCGGTGTGATTGAACCTGGCAATTGCTGCCCAACTTGTGGATTGGGAGTGTGACGTAAGGTTCTGACGTCGAAAAGCCGAAGAAATGAGTACATACTCTGTGTGGCCCATTCCAGACGCTACAATTTTGAGTAATGCATGCTTACAGTGACGAAGTAAGGAATTAAGCCACAATGCCATTGCATCGCCGAATAGGTTCGTGCGTGGAATTCCCCTCATTTTTTCGACTCAGCGACGCGGATCCCAATGCTGACGCTCCTTGTGGGCGCAGAGAGAATGGACTGCAAGAGGAGATCGTTCATAATCCCAAAAGGCTGGCGAGGAAAGACTTGCTACCTGCCAAACTTACGGCTGTTTCCGAAAAGCTTGACACTCGCGAATTTTTTTGCTCTCAACCAACTTTTGATGGATTACTACTTTGGGCTAGCCGAGCGTAGCCGAGATGCGCCCAGCCGAGGCCACAAATGCGAACTTGCAGTCACCTATACAATCCAAATGTTTTCTTTCCCAGGGTTCACACACCAAAGATCTTCTGTAAGTGTTCTGACCACTTTTCAGGCAACCAGAATATTTTGAGGGCAAGTTTTGAGGTAGGCTGCGAACGGCTGTAACGCCCTAGCCGATCAGTACGCCAAAAAATCATGTGGATACCGCACCTGGGCGCCGTGCAACGGCAGACAATAGATACTGTACTATTTCGACCAAATGTTCAGGTGACAGGTGACAGAGGGTCATGAACTGAACATTTTTGGCCTAGGTGACGGTGACATTCAGATTTTGAGGCCAAAATTTTCGGTCCGGCAGTTGCCGGACAACCATATTTGGCAAATTTCCCATGATTGCCGAGGAATGAACACCTAAGAAAGTGAACACCTTAGGTGACAGGTGACACCCCGTGAACATTTGGTCGAAATAGTACAGTACATGGAATTTTCTTCGTTCGACTTGGCCTGGTGTTGAATGTGGTCAAAATCAGTAACTGCACACTTATCGCGATGAAAATCAGGGCAAATACTGTAGTATTTCGTTCAAATCGACAGTCACGCGTCACGCACCCCCCTGTCGATATCGAAATTTGGCAAGGGTCACGCATCACGCGGCCGCTTGTCGAACCTCCCGAGTATCACACAGGCCTCAAAATTGCCTGTCAGACCCAAAAAAGCCAAAATTTTCTATTCGATATCGAAAATTTAAACTTGATTACAGGATGGGGCAAGATCGTGACTCCTATGAGTAAGAAGTGAGAATTGGTTAAGCCGATAGGAGGGTTGTCGGGGGAATGTGACGGTCGACAGGTGTAAGGGTGTCGTTGATGGCGGCCGGCGCCGAGCATCGGGTACAATGTACGCGCAAAACATTTGGGCTGGGCTCAATGTGTCGTACGTGTTTAGTTCATACCGTTCATTCTCAGGCTGGTAATCAATCTGTATATGAAAAAATTGCAGCATGAAACACTTGTGCCTGCCAGTGATTCATAAACATCTACATAATTCGGCGGCGTCATCTACAGGCTTGGCTTGGCTTGCTCCCTTTCGTCTTTTCTGTTGGCCTTCGGGGTATCTGAATCTATCTGAATCCCATTTTGTTTTCCCGCGCTCTCCGAGTCGGTATTATAGGTGTTTTCGTCCGTGGGCAAGTCGCCTTAAATGCTTTGCGTGGGAAGCAAGCACTGGATTGCGGTCTTGGCTATGATCCCGGCGACGGCATTACGAGAAGGTCATGCGAACTGGGCGTTGATGAGGCCGGGCACAGTGGGAATGTGGACGGCGTGGACAAGGATGCTGAAGGAACCAAACCACGATGGCAGCGATGACGGACAAGCGCGTTGTCGACGAGAAACTCAAATAGAAGCATAAGGCCAAAGAGGGACGGGGAACATAATTTCATCTCAAATTCACTGTGTAATATACATGTACGTAGAGTTATATAGCCGGTCGGGAGGAACTGCATAAGAGTATGCTATGAGGGTTTATATTGAGTTAGGTAGACATACGCTCGGATCCTCGCCGAGATAGTACGGTATGAATACTATATTCAGGGTCAGCGGCAAATGTAGCTATCTAGGCAACATGAACAGAATAAAAGCTAGTTATGATCACCCACTGACACCCAGGTAGTCTCCATCGCCCCAAAGACCGACACGGAGAACGCGGACAAAGGGTTAGCTCACACCTTGATGACAGTGGGCGCGATGTCTGTTACCAAGAGTGCAATCTGTTCACTTCAAGTTGTAACATAAAACTTTTAGGTGCTAGATCCCAGTCACGGTCACTGGCCATTCTGCCCTCCCGTCAATTCAAATGGCACTGCTGCGAGTTCTTTCCGTAACGCCGTACCGTGGTCCTCCGTCTGAAGGGACCGGGTTCAAAATGCGGCGACAACGGATACCATAAGTAGGAGAAATGCCAAGTGTCTTGTTAATGAAGGCGGCGGAGGTATAAATTGTGATGGGTTGGAGACTCAAAGACACCTCGACATTTAACCCTACCAACCACCCAGACATGCAAGCGAAATTCACATGTCTTTCCATCGTCCTCTCTGTACTCTTCGTGTCTCAATTAGTCGGCGCTGTGCCCAAGAATGTGGATTGCTCACTGGTCCGCTGTGCTTCAGTAGAATGGTAAGTCCAGTATAAGGGCTCTCAGCGCGCGGGGTGAATTCGCCTTTTCTTTCCGGACAGTCCCCTCGGCCAGACGGCCACAATTAAGCCTGGCACTTGCTGCCCGACCTGCCGCCCCTGTGGTAAAGTGTCCTGTCCACTGATAGCTTGGTTGTCTTAGCTTGTCCGGCGGCATCGTATGCACTAACCTTGGGTATAGTGCTGGTGATTCCATCCCAGTTACGCAACCTGGCAACTGCTGCCCGACTTGCGTCTCTCCTCCCGATTGTTCTGCCGTTCAGTGTCTCGCCTGGTAAGGATCACTTTATGACAATGGATGAAAAATGTAGCTCACGTTCTTGAATAGCCCTTACAACACCGTCGCAGTAACCGTGCCGGGCCAATGCTGCCCCACTTGCAAGCCGAAGCCAGATTGTACCGATGTCCCATGTGTCAAGTGGTAAGTGTAAACGATCAGATTATTGAGACGACTGACCGACTGGGGTATGTGTAGTTTCGGTGAGATCGAACCTGGGAATTGCTGCCCTACTTGCGGATTGGGAGTGTGACGTCCAGGTTCTTCACATTGAAAGGGCGAAGAAATGAATAATACTCGGTGTGGCCCATTCCAGACACTACAATGTTGAGGAATGCATGCTTACAGTGAGACGAACTAAGGAAATGAGGCGCAAAGCGATAGCTTGGGTTGGTCGATCACGAATAAAACCCACTAGAGACTCCATGGTTGAATTTGAGAGCAGCAGCCAACCTACATTCCGAGTCCGCAATCACCGGTTAATCATCTCTCATACCCCGCAAGGGAGTTGGACCGGATACACGGTGCATCCGGGAAGTAATGGCGGTTTCGACGCTCCGGAATGTGTTCATCCGTAGAATGGTGTCGCGCCGTAACGGTCCCCTATTCTTTCGACTCAGCGACGCAGATCCACGCTCCCTGCGGGCACAGAAAGAATGGACTGCAAAGGGAGATCGTTCATGATCCAGAAACGATGTCGGAAAAATAAAAATAGCCTTATAAGGCGCCGGCCTTATCACGTCATGATAAGCGCCGTATAAGCGACCGGCTTTGCTTTATACGGCATTTATCCGGCGTTCCGCTCACGTTATCCGACACAAATAATCTACGCTTTCTCATTCCACGTCGTCGCGACCCACCGCCCATCTGTTGCACCTTAGATATATCTCGGGTACCCTCTGGAGTGCATACCGTCTCTGGTTGCTCCCGTTATCTGCCTCTAAAGCAACTGCAAGTCATTGAGGCATCACGAAGAGTTCTGAGTATACTGCACGCCCTTTTCTTGCCTTTTCTGCTCTCATTCCATTCAGAATTCGCTGGTAGCTTTCCCAGACATTACTACCCATGCTTCCGGCCGATGATTTTCTTGGCGCCGTATGTCGGGCTTTGCCAATCAATCAGTGTCGTCGTCCAGATGCCTGAATCCATCATTGCACGGCCACGAAGCTGTCGGAGTTAGTTGAGGTAGAAAGGTGTGTTTCAAATCGCTTGGGCATGAAAATTGACTCACCGTTGCAGTACTTAGAAGCACACCGGAGATAGAAAATCTGGTACAAAACTTTCGCAGTGCGCCACTTGACTGTAGGATTGTGGCTAGCTACCCATTGAGAATGGCCAGCAATCATTCGATGTTATGACAAAACCACCGTCGCTGGCAATCCTCCGCGCCCTGCATGCGGCGTTTGCACGTTCCGTGCCCAGAAATCCCTTGGTCCCCTCGCGCTCGCTGTTTTTGAAGCCCGTGTATATTTCGACAGTGCACGGTGTCCCAGCGAGGATTCCGTAGATATTCCTACCTTATTTGGGCTGTTCGCAGTCTGCGCCTGTGCGCGCGGAGGGGAGCAATGCTGACTGATCTTTTAACAGGTGCGTGATTGCGCAGGTCTTCACCTCGGCGGCCGAGATCGTGCCCGAGCTGACGATAATCTAAACGCTATCTTCGTAGCCTAATAACCTTCCCTTTTATCTATACTGTTTTTTTGATGCACCTGACTGCTGCTCATCAGATATTTCCTTTCTCGACTTGATTTGTGAAATCGGAATCCTCGCCGATACATGTTTTACGACTCACCTTCCTTGACCGTCCAAGTTGACGAGCATCCCATAGCATTCAACGTCCTTAAATGCCCGCTCAGTGGCTAGGCTACCCTCCCTTAAATCGCAAGACTATAGCTCTAGTACACCTTGCTGTGAGTCGGCTTCATTTTAAATCAACCTTTACCTGACTTCATCAATGCCGAAGTATTCAATCATCGACTCAAGCCTCAATGTGACGCCGATCTAAAGGCCAAACAATGCGACTATACATCGGGCCAGGTGCGGTTCATTCAATCTAACTGTATTCAAACAAACTCGTTCCATGTGACAGCTCTTAATTGCCGCGGGACTCTGGTCAATTTTGCTCCGACCCACAAAACCCATGTTGCGGCAGGTCCATTTGTTTCACTTTCTCTTATATTAATTCGAGAACTTACTGTTCTCAGGATGTGTCTACGCCACTGTACTTCCAGGTCTATTCTTTTCGTTTCATTATAGTTTTAATGCATATACATCTGACCGAAATATGCCTAGGATTCATTTTCAATTTTCAAGGTTTGTTGAGTGTGTTGTTTGGCTGGACAAGCGCTGGATTTTACTGTTTCTCCAGAGTTATTCACTTGGATGTCCAGCATGTCCGCGCTATGATTAAGCCTGGTTAGATCTCCTCATTTACGCTCTATTGAATGTAATTTTACACAACTTACATAATTCAGCCGTTACATCGCGATCGAAAAAGTATGAAATCAGAATGGCCCGATGGGTCGGCGAGTTTCCGGGCGCATTCACTCGCCAAAATCGCGCTTTTAACTCAGCTGGTTATCCATAGGAACTCCTCGAACGCCCTGCCTCCTATTGTTTACGGTTGTCGCAGACATTGTGATTTATTGGCCCACCTCCAAATTTGTCTTGTTGGCGTCTTCGATAGACATATCTGCTGAATTAGTGCTGGACTAGCATGCAAGTGTGCTTCGTACCTCTCCTGAGAACTGGACTGACTTTGCATCTTCAGAACCCCGCACACTCTTTTTTGTTCACATGTAAGTCTTCGCCAATTCCCATCCAAGAAGGATTCGCTCCCATTCCGAGTAGCCGGTGCGAGAAGCCGCTCGCTACTCTTGTTGCTCTCCTCTTTTGTCTGAATTTCTTCTCGCTAACTGGACATGATCTGTATTACGGAATTGCAGCATCGCTGCGAGATGAGTCAGAGTCCGGATCTGCTGGCTTTCCATTCGCATTCAAAGCAATCATTGACTGCCAGCTGGCAACTCAAGTATGACTTTGGCGGCGTAGGGAAGGCGCTGGATGAGCATTTACGCAGCGCTGGGACAAGTAGGTCTGTCCATTCCTTCTCGCGGCATCTTTCATATCACTCTGCAGACCTGCGGTTCGTACAGAGATCAGAGAGTGCTGGTGAGGATGCTGTGGATTCAAGGCTGCGATGCAGTCCGGTGCGGGTGCGCGTACTGATTTGGGTTCGCAGGCGATGGGACGCGGGCATGAGCATGGCGTTGGGAACGACGTAGACCGAGGGGAGCACAGGAGATGAGTCGGGTTCGCCGATCAGACCAGGTGTCAGGGTAAATTATCGAGCTCATGACTTTGACTTGCGGGCGGACTTTTTGGCCACAAACGTTGCGGCGCAGGTGGGAAACGACGTGGACGGGAGGCGCAGGAGATGTGGAAAATAATCAGAAGGGGAACTTACACTACTTGCATGGGGGAAGGGTGCACTATGCTGAATACTCCAGTAATTCTTCATCTTGACTCGTTTTTTTTTGTCCCTGCTAAAATCCAAGGTGCTCTTTTCTCCCGGGGTCCGAGGTGGATAAGCGCCAGGCACGTACAATTTTCTGTGCTTGGCATTCTCGGCCAACCTCTTGCAAAACTCGCCGCCAACGTGCAAAGGATTTCACAGCCGCAGCCGAATTTGTGCGTCGGTAAGTGTCATGCGGCAGTGCTAGAGATGCTGACGTAGCTGCCCCTTAGTGTCACCCACCACTCATGCTTGTCTGTCACCCACAATGTGTTACCTGGATTCTGCGAGAAGCTGCGCGACTCGTCCAGGGTGTATCGGGAATGAAACGGGAACTGCTGAATCCAAATTGGGGAGGACTGGTTAAGTCTGGCTTTCGCGGTCGCGAAGAGACGGGGGGAAAGAAGAAGAAAAGGTGTGCGCACTTTATAAACACCTTGTGTCGTACAGTATTCTTCCCGCGCTCTGTATGCACAAGCTTTGTTATAGGTTGGGCTTAGCAGCGGCGGGGGTAGCACGAAGAAAGGCCAACAACTTGGAAACAGTTGGCGCCAGAATGTCAATAAATGAGTAAAGAGAGTATAGAATATGGAATATAGGAACACAATGTTGTATAGACCTAAAGGGTTGTTGGAATGGCGGAGGACGTGGAAGAGTCACTCGGTGAATTTAATGTAACCAGAATATAAGTGCCAGCCTCTAGCTCATGTTGGACAGACAAGCATACATATTATGGTTAATTTAGTATAGTCGTTATGTTGCTTTATATCACAATTTTCTTGTTTTCCGAAGGTCGCTCGACCCCCTCTTGCGCGCTCATAATTAATTAATTCTCTAACAATGATAAGAGCTAGTGATAAGGATGTAGTAGATAAGATACAAGTGCAATTACATTTTTCGTTGTAATGACCCTCCCTCATTATAAGGCCTTATAAACTCTAAAACATTATAAGGTGGGCCGATCTTATCAGGGACTCTCATCTTATCATGTCAAAATAATATGGTTGATGCCTTATGGCCTTATCAGTCCTTATCAATCCTTATCGGCTTCGGCACGTTTTTCCGACAGAAGGCGAGGAAGGACTTGCTACATGCCTGCCAAAGTTAGCGCCAGCCGATCGGCGCGCCAAAAATCATTTCGATACCGCACCTGCCGTGCAACGGCAGGCAATATATGGGCAATTTCCTCAGAGCTTCCCGTTCGACTTGGCACTGTTGAATAGGTTTTTTTTTATGCACTTCCGGGGGAACATACACTACATTTTAAGGCTGCCTCGGCCAACCCCTTGGCCGAGGCCCTCGACCAACCTCGGCCAACTTGGCTCGGCCTAGTCGGTCGAGGTTGGTCTAAGGTTGGTTAACTTTTGGTCGACCTCAATTTTAACTTATTTTTAAGCCACTCCTCATTAAAACCGTTACTATTAGTAACAAGCGATCTACTGACATCACAACACGTAAACGGCCCTCCAAATTGAGACATAACACCGAAAGCGACTCCCACTGTTTGTAACATAGCATAATCCAATCTACCTGTGCAAGGGTTCATGAGGATCATCCATTAATATTGATCTACTAATTTTTTAAGCCCCACAGCTCTAGGTATTCCCTCAAGCTCTTTTTCCCCCCCAGTCCACCAGTCGTATCTCGGATTTATGGCCTGATTTGGCCACCCCACGCGACATCAGTTACACAGCCCATCGGCAAACTACTTTGGCTCCCACACTACCTGACGGCGCCAGGGATGCTGGAGGCGCTGGGACAGAGATCAGGGACTCGGCCAACCTGGCCGAGATAACCTCGGCCAACCTCAACCGGCCAACTTCCCCTCGACCAACCCGGTCGAGCCCCCTCGGCCAACCTCGGCCATCAAAATGTAGTGATACATATTCTAGTGCTGTGCGATGCCTGCTGTCGGGGACGGCATAAATGACAGAAACTGAACACTTATCGTGATGAAAATCGGGCCAAAGTAATGAACTTGTAGAGACTAGGTAATCGTTGTCAATAGCGAGGAATGCAATAAAACGAATTCAGCGCCTGGGGGCACAAGGCGTGCATCTGGGAAGTTTATGCAGAGTTCATGAGAGCTATTTCCGCAAAGCTTCCCGTTCGACTCGGCCCAGGTGCGTGGATTGCGGTTGAGCATGTTTTTCTTCTTGGCAAAGGTTTATGTAAAAACTCGCCAGATGAATGTTTATCATGACATGAAAGCCGGCTGAACTCTGGAGAACAACATCATTGCTCATACCCATGAACGACACAAGCTGGGTACTGCACCTGGTTGCATAAGACATGTATCTGCGCAATATGCCGTGAGCAGTGATGCTTTCGCAGGACTTCCCGTTCAATTCGGGTCAGGTGCATGGACGGCCACAAACCGAACTCCGTTTTTTTTTTTTGCACTTTGCGCAACGGTCATTTAAAGGAAGGATATTAATTGAGGCCGTTGATTCCGAATTTGAAGGTCCGCAAGGTGTACCGTTAGCGTTCCAGGGCCCTGTCAACAAGAGCTGCTGGATCTAATTGCAATTATCGGCTCACGCACGGGACATACGGAAACGATTCACCCATACCGTCGACAGGTTTTCGGGCCGCATAGACGACAAAACTAAAGATTAATGAGCGAGCGATGAAATCAAGCCCGGGAGTCAACTCTTAACGAACTCATTCATGAGTTCGCGAGGCTGGATTTGTCGTTCGACTCGGTCAGTACCCCCGTGCGATTTTCCCTCCCGGATGAGTTGCCATGCCAATTCGCTCAAATTTCAGGCGCCAGCTTTGAGCTGAAATTTTCTGCCCTAGACGAGTTCAGAACACCCCCAAACTCCAACGCACTTGCTTTTATCCAAAAGAAAACCAAAGCAGGAGCGCCAGAGGTTGAACGGAAGGGGAGATGGAGGTCGGAAACAAGCGCCGGACGTCTAACTGCCGATCAGAAAATATTGCTGGAAGATGCAGCCAAATAGTAACACAGCCTTTAGCTTTCGACGACACACCATCGCCGCCTTCCCGCGCTTTTCGCCTTGTTCTAATGCAACTGCCTTTCGACGGCCTTGTAAACTCTGTTAGGGATCCTCCACCGCGGCCTGTAGTGCGGCGAAGCTTGGAACCTTTGGTGTGGGCAGAAACATTAATGGACTCAGGCTTGTGGACGTCTAGTGCCTCTACGCATTGTCTGGGCTTAAACTCGAAACCACCGGGCCGGTTTATCGCCTCTGAAATACGGAGATTAGGATGTATTGTGGATTGGAGGTACGTTGCATACTGCCCCAAACATCTGTGCTCTTCCGTCCCCTCCTTCCCATTCCGTTTATGCATTGCGCCCCGTTGTTCAGCTAAGCCACCTGACCCCAGTGCCTAGTTGTCCCTACTCATTCTTCCGGTGGGAACCGTCGCTTTACCAGAGATGTCGATGTTACTTCGCGACCCGTATTGACACTTCTCCCCACTACTCTCTGGCCCTCCAGCGCGCTTTCTCTGACCTTGCCCCTTGTTCTAACGCATTACCCCAATGCGATCATAGGCCTGACACTTTTCACTTTCCCCCTTCGTCTTCGGTCTTCCCTCGCCTGACGTCGTCGCCTATCTAATCAGGCGCCTCTTTCCCCCCCTTTCCGATTCTCTGCCACCTGCCGGCATATTCTTCGACTGGTCATTTGACATGCTTCCTCCTGCACCACACTTATGCGTGCGCTATGATGTCACTCTGTGAGGACAATACGTAGACAACGCCCCTCTGTCTGACTACCGCCCCTTATCCCTTCCTGTCTGCTTCCAGCGTCTTCCTGTTCCATCGCCTCGTTGCTCTCGCGCTGCGTTCTTGGACCTACGTTCCGTCGCTCGTTGTCTTTAATACGAATCCTGCAGTCCCACCGTCCTTCCTTTCTTCGTCCCTTCGCCGGTGCAACCACTATCTCTCCCGGGTCTCCACTGTCATCCTCCTACGGGGGTATCTTCCAAGCATCTATGGCTAACCCAAGAAAACATCGGCTGATGATCCTGCTCGAGTTCTATAGAAAAATCTCGTGTTTTGGTGCAAGCAGTAAAGCCCTCGAATACCACATACCACACGTTGCGCGCACGCGGCAATGCCACGGATTCCTCGTGGGCTAGACCTATGCGAGCTTGTTAGGACGGGGCCACTTGAAGTCACGATTGAGCCACGACCATCTCATGTAGCCGACGAGGCCGATCATTCGCGTTGAAACGGATGTCCGAGCGCGAATGGGGTGGTACGCTGGAAATGGGAGGCACACCAGGACGAGCGCGGACAATGGCAGACGGGCGGATGCGAGGTGGCTCCGGAGTCCGAGGTGGATGCGATGGCGGGAATGCCAAGTGGCCGGGTGAATGGTGGCGAAATGACGGCGGAGGCGGGCGCCGGATGAGCGGGATTTCATGAGGTGGGTGCAAGGTGAGTGATAAGCAAGATGGCAGCGGGGCGGGGGGTTATTTGAGAAACAAAGGCGTACGTCAACACCTCTGAAACCTCGGGCGCAGGCTGAGTGGGTCACTGAAGATGAGGAAAAAGCTCCGTCATTAATTAGGAACACTTCGGCGAAATTATGTTGCCCGGATACAATCATGCAAGATGGGCATTGATTTGGTATAATCGACCGAACATTTGGCAGCCCGCAAGTGAGGCTGGGTGGAGGTTAGACATGAATAGCTCGGCTGCGTTAGGAGAGTAAAACCGTCGGGCATTGCCCGGACATTTGAGATCGACAGTTGGCTTTTGAGATTGAAGTTCTGGATTGATCGGCGGCCGTTTCTCCAAGGAATTCCCAACAATTTGTATACACCGTTTCATCGACGCGATTCACGAAACTCATACCACACAAACATTTCAAGCTCAGTGTATTCCGCCCTATAAACGGTACATCTGCCGGGAATGCAGAACCATGCCGCCGATGCCGGAACGGCACGGTGCGAGCCTTTTGACCAACGGCAAATAAAGCAACAGAGATGCTATTTAAATGGCTTCAACCATACATTATCCCAATCAAGTGCAGCGCTAATTGTACGTATCAAAAAAAAAATCCAGTTCAATGCTCTGACTAAGGAGACTAGAATCCGCCCTTTCAACATTCATCACCAGATATTCCACTGGACGACAGAATGCAAGATAAACGGCATTTCGAGGCGGATTGAGCTTGAATTCCGTATTGTTGGATGGAACTTTGCCAGTTTGTGGGAACATCCTGATGTCGACGACGTTGATGTTGACATTGTGGAGGTAGTGAGCCTTGATAATATCAAATGATAAAAAAGGTGTTTAAATACTGAAACCTCTTTCGACCGCCTTGACCGTGGTTAATCGAGTCTGGGCCAGCAATTTGGTTCAATGGTATTGCGCCTTGTGTGTATCTGTCGTTGTGGGCAAGGATCGTTGTGTTTCACGGCCGAGCACCGATGGTCTGCACATTCTCCATGTTACGTAATATTCGCATGAACGGCAGCTTTCTGTCCCAACTCCAACCCTAATCCTATTTCTGATTTTCACGGTTGATCGCTGTCGAAGGATCGTCGGCGGCGTGCCCATACCCCGTGGCAACCCACGGAGCCGATGGTCGAGCGATAATAGTCCGACCGGAGGCATTAAGCCATCACCACCGCAATTTGATGCGCGTGACGACCGCTGAGATGTATAAAGGGTGAAATGTGGACGGTCTCGCGTCCTGTGCGAGAATGATGCGCGTAACCCTGCTAACTTTTGCTTTATCACTGACGTCTGCACTCGGGCAGGCTGTCGAATGGGGCCAATGCGGAGGGATAAACTGGATGGGAGCCACCAGTCCGTTCGATTGGAATCCTCACATTCTACAAGTTCACTGATCTCGATTTTTTCTTGGGCAGCCTGTGTTTCTGGGACCGTCTGCACGGTCATCAATGCGTACTACTTTCAATGCTTGCCAGGAACTGCGACGACCACGGTATCGACTACGGCCGTTCCGCCGCCGACCAGCACCAGTAGCGCACCGACCTCGACTGCCTCCGCTCCCGCATCAACGGGATTCGTAAAAACATCTGGCACAAAGTTCACCCTGAATGGCGCGACATACACGGTTTTCGGGTACGGCATTCCATCCAGCGTTGTCCTCACTCACCTTTCATCGGTTAGTACGAACGCATATTGGCTTGCCCTCGGGGGTTACAGCACCACCGACATCAACAAGGCTTTCGCCGACATAGCCGCCAGTGGAGCCACGACCGTCAGGTATGTCGCATCCCATCGAAATTCATACCGTCCGTCTCATTTGCAAACCACAGAACTTGGTGAGATCATATATCCAGTGGACATTCCGGCGCCTGATATCGTCACCAGGGGGTTCAACGAGGTTACATCCGCGAATGGCATCTACTTCCATCTGTGGTCGGGTAAGACCGCAACCGTCAACACCGGCTCCAACGGTCTCGGAATGCTCGGTACGTTGTCATGCGGAATTCATCCTAAACATCCTCTCTGATCTGAATAATACAGACACCGTGATTGCGGCGGCCAAGGCGCACGGACTCCGCTTGATAATTTCCTTGTATGTCTTCAGCTCCTTCGGCGAACTCGCTCTTAACTGCGGCTTTCAGAACCAACAACTGGTCAGCTTTATTTTCTGCCTCCTCAATTTTCTTTCCCTCATTGTGTTCTAGGTCTGACTATGGGGGTATGGATGTCTATGCCGCGCAGCTCATCGGCTCTGGACAGCCCCATGATGTTTTCTATACGAATCCCACCATCATTGTCCGTCCCTTATCCTCGTTCTGATTTCTGGCACTCAGTGACATTCACAAAAGGCTGCTTTCAAGACCTATGTTCAGGCCATCGTCACGCGGTACGCAAATGAACCCGGCATCATGGTATTCGTTTTCCTTTCTACTTCGTCGACCAAATTGACTGACGTCGACCAGGCTTGGGAGCTCGGTAGATGATACCCACCTCTTCGGAGAGAAACAACTGAACGATGTTTAGTAAACGAACCGCGGTGCTCTGGTAGCAGCACGTGAGTAATCTGTTTGGGAATCAGCATGCTTTTTCAACTAGCAGCTCTGGTCATGCAGGACAGCCTCCTCCAGCTGCACTGTCTCAACCATCACCACATGGGCTACGACAATTTCCGCATTCATCAAGTCGATCGATTCTAACCACCTGGTTGGCCTGGGAGACGAAGGGTTCTTCAATCAGCCCGGCAACGCCGATTATATGTACCAGTAGGTTTTTTTTTCTATCGGCCCGCACGCGGTATTTGAGCTTTGAGCAGAGGATCCGCGGGAATCGACTTTGCGGCGAACTTGAAGATTAGCTCGATTGACTTCGGCACATTCCATGTAAGAAACCGTTTAATCCTTTCTCGAATATCGAACTGAGTCGTTCCTTGGCAGATGTACCCTGTACGTCCATGTTCCTGCGTCATATTGTGATTTCCAACCCGTCTCTGTAGCAAGGCTGGGGTGAGACCAACACCGTGCCATGGGGTACCCAGTGGATCACTGACCACGCAACGACCATGAAATCCACGAACAAGCCTGTTATCTTGGAGGAATTCGGCATATCTAACTCGTCGACCAGGGCGTCCACGTACTCCACTTGGTATCAGACTGTCATCAGCACAGGCCTCACTGGCGACTTGATCTGGCATGCTTTTCTTCATTGAATAAAGCATTTCACTCACGCACTCATTTTTGAAACAGGCAAGCTGGGTCGCAGCTCACGAATGGGCCGACGTCCAACGATGGGTTTGCGATCTACACAACGGATCCGGTATATGCATTGATGCAGTCACACGCTGCGGCTTTGAAGGCCAGGGGATGAAATAACTCAGGGGTTGTCGATGCACTGTATCTCATTTGGGAATATCACAGTTTCTGTCTCAGCTCAACCGTCCTCGCGCCTGTGAGAATAAAATTTAGTGCTCTGACAGGGCTTCCTTCACTCCCTTTCATCAGAATGAGCATCTTGGGGAAGGGCCTTATGTTGGCGATACTGATTCCGCTCCTGCCAGATAGGTGATTTTGTTGAGGGTGCCTTTGACACGGACGTGCCAGTGTGAAAGGCCGAGCGAGTTCTTGGGAAACGAGGCGTGGCACCCGACGCTACGGGCAATATCGGAGCAGGAGGAGCTGGAAATCCGGAGAGGACCTGGTAGCGCACGGCGCGCTGTGGAAATATATGGGATCTGTAACGGAAGTTATTGCAGACGTCCTCGTTCGACTCCGGGTCAGGTGGATTGACTTGGACTTCTTGTGCATGCGAAATCGACGATTTTGCCCTGACCATGCCAAAAAATGCGGGGATTCGTACCGCCAAAAAAACTGCGGAATAAAAAGGAAGATAATAGGACCGGACGAACGAGCGGAAACGGTTTCTTACTCCCAAATTAATGCTAACAGTACTGGATAGTCGGCCATCGATTGAAAGAGTACCGCACCTGGTGGCCACTGGCACGAGACGTGCAGCTGTACATTGTAGGCAATGACGAAGGTTATTCACACCAGAGTTCGTTCGACTCGAGCCAGGTGCATTCGGTGGGGCGAACACATCCTTTTTGAGTATGCAGTCAGAAGGCAACAGAGTGAATTGAAAGACCTCGATCAGCAAAGTCGGTGAACGACGCTATTTGGAGTCATTAGCGCTTTCCCCTGAGACACGGAGGACTCAGCCGTAGGAATTCAGGATCCATTTCATAATCTCCCACATTATGCAAGAAGCTGGATCGTCAAATATCTTGGTACTTCTCCGTGCTTGCCATATCGCCGTCGCGCACGACGATCCTCACCGCGAGAAAACCTCCTCAAACCCCACCATGTCTCCGGATTCCCTCGGGTTGCAGGATAACGATTTTCCGGGATTGTCATTGCCTCAAATGTCCATGCATGCAGAATGTGATTGTTTTCTTGACTCCCGCGTGTCCGAGAGAAAGTTTCTTCATCAGCAAATCCTGAAATCAGGATTTGCTGATGTTGCGTTGAGTCAGTTTACCAGCACTATTGTCTTGGCTCGCCATGACTCGTCATCTTTATCGGAGTATTTACATGTCTCAGGTGCGCGCCGTCAGTATATATATGTATATAAATATATCGTTCAACTTCATTATGCAGTACCGACCTCGATGTTCTGTGTCCTCTCCGGATGGTCAATTATTTAGTAGGATGCCGGGATATCGTCGCGAGTCACCCATTATCTCAGCTCTGCGCCTACTTACACTCTCCCCGTACTCGCACTGAGGAAGGGAACCTTCCACCGTTGCCAACTGAGGCTAACGCCGCGACAGCATCAGAATCTTTCCGCCGGTGCCGAGGCAAGATCTGCGTTTGGATGTGGGGCGGTGCGTGGCGTTTTCCCAAGGCTAACCTAGTTTTCCCAAGATCGTTGAGGTTCGACAGTGCACTCATCGACCGTCCAGAGGTTCCGCATTCTACTGCGCAATCGGGCCATTTTTAACGATCCCCAAATTTCCTGCGCTGCGCCGGTGGGATTAATGCATCGCAGATGTAAATCCTCATGATTTTAGGTCTCCATCGTGATCCGTATAGATCTCGCGTCGTCTGCTCCCGATTGGGCGGCCATCCAGCTTGTGGATGTAATCTAGGTGCTAGTGCAGCTCCCCGACCTGTATCGTCCCAGGGAGAAAATCGTCTTCTTGAAACTGTATCTCCGCCGAAAATTCATTGGTCCGTGGGCTGCATACATGAAATGTTTCGATGTGACCTACACCCTCTCAATATATTTCTCGCCCGCGAAACAGAGATTCATGTCACACGAGTCAGTGGTCCGCAAAGATCGCCACATCGTCTAGCTTTTTCATCTGCAACCTCACATACACGACCACATTGGCGATACCGAGGACGACCGGGGTCATGTCGAGGAGCACGCGTTCGAAAATATGGAAGAGATACCCGTTGAAGAGGAGGATCGACCATGACCTAAACAGCGTCAGCTGTACTGTCAACTGGAGCGGATCTTATGAACGCACCCGGTAAAGAGGGAGCAGTGAGCGAATATAATGGCCTTCTCCTGGAGAGTCTTGTCAGCGAGGATTTAATTCAGGCGAAATTCATTATCGTACAGCCTCCGGTATGGGAATCTTGGAGGCGAAAGGATCCATATTCTCCACGTCTTAACGGGACCCTGGAATCATACCTGCGATATCGATCCAGACAGCCGGACGAACTACCTGAAAATGGGCGACTGACCGGCGCAGTTTAAGTTGGTACTGTATACATGCTGGTCAGCCCGTAGTATAGAGCCTGAAGAATTGAACTCACAAGATGGTACAGGCCCCCGCCGCCGTGATCCATGGCATCGCAGCATTCGAGCCCGCATTTACCAACACGTGGTTGGCCACGATTCCGCAAACTAGGAATGCAGGTCAGTGAAATGTCGCCACCCGAGTCCATGCCCAGGATACTCGCTTGTCAAGCCAACTACGGAGAGCGTCGGAAGTACCAGTAACCATTTGTTGCCCCAAACCTCCCAAACCCGATTTATCTAAGGAATCGTTCAAGGTCTGCACTTACATGGCAGTACCTTGACTTACAACCATAATGTCGGATACCATGACAGAGACCAGGAGCCACTCTGTCCGACGGCGGCAATTCGAGAGTAGTCCGTGTAAGCTTGAACAGCATTCTCGGCGCCCGCGGGGAGAAATGCCGCGCAAAATAGTTGGCTGCTGTGAATGAAATGCTGGAGTGTTTCGGATAAGCCCTTATAGACGATAAAATTTAACTGGCGCCGCACCCAGATGACCGCCAACGCGAGTAGGCTGTGAATGAAATGCTGCATTGCGTTGGATAAGCCCCTGCAGAGGGTAGAAATTAACTGGCGTCGCACCCAGGTGACCGCCAACGCGAGTAAACTTCGGCCCGAGAAGAACCCGGGGAGACGCAAAGACTTCCCTGGGTACTTGACCTGGCGGTGTAGATCAATAATCACAGTTGCACCGACGAGGGCGATGAACAGGCCGAAACACATCGCTTGGATGAAACCTGTAACAAGCATGCATATTCGCAGAATTCACGTTTTACTGTGGGCCAGATAGGTTATGATGGGGAATGGGGGAAAATAGATAGGTGGGCCCCACTTTTAACCTCAGACGCGGCCATCTTCGGTGGGCGCAACATCGAAGATCCGCCCACCCCTGAGAAACGGGGATCATGCCAAAAGTATGGTGTAGAATGACATGCCTCGTTTGGGAAGAACGGGGAACACTGCAGCAGACATTATGGGCCAGAACGTCGAAAGCAGAAACGGCGTTCAAGCCAAATGCACCGAGCTTGCCGACCGGAATCTATACAGAATGATTGGCCGTTCGAATGTTTCTGATGTAGATATCCAGAAGACCTGTCTGTCGGTCTGTGCGGGCAGGGCAACTCCAAACAAAGTCCAGTGTCACGTTCACCTATTGCCTCCTAGCGCGCGTTAAGTTGACAAAGGAAAACTGAAGTGCCCGCAGAATGTCCAACGGAACTGGAGAGGAGGGGTGCGATGCAGTAGCAAGGGACAAGCGGCGAGCCCTCTATTCAAGCACCGTCTTGACTCACTGCTGGCCTTTCCCAGTCAAAAGATTTCTGCGCAGACGTGCCCTCGAGAGCATAAGGACAATTCAAACTAGACAAGAGACACGAGTTAAATCACTTGTTCATTCCTTGAATCATCAGCTCTGCAACATCACCAGAGTTGTCCCCGCCACGGCACTCACATTGCGCGCAATCTCCTGCAGTGCGGCACCGCCCTGGGTGCGTTGATACACCGCCATCCCGCCGCTCACGGCTCCCAGCGCGACCAAGTACGCCTCCCCTTCGTCTCCCAACCCGAGCTCCATCCCGCGGATGTTCACCAGGCCGGTGTAGGCCTGGTTCACCGGCGCCAGCTCCCCGGGGTCAAAGATACCGATCGTGTCGCCGCGCGGGTCGGGCGTAGCCCCGATATTGAGGTTGGACACGTAGATGTAGGGTGCGGGAATGCGATGGAGGGTTTCTGCCGCGGCAAAAGTGGTGCCCGTGGGGGCGTCGGCGGCAAGCGTGCTGACATTGGCGAGGAAGGAGAGGTGCCGTTGGGATACGCCGGGACAGCCTGCTTGGTGGTCAAGTTGGCGGTTTCAGCAGGACGTACATGTTGTCGTCTGCGGGTGATGTCACGCTCAGCAAGACGGGAGGAAGAGGCATCAACGCACCGAGAACAGCCATGTGGCGTGGGCCCGTGCCTTTTGGATGCGCAATGAGTTCGTGGATACTATAGTTACCTGGGGCATCGGTGTCGCCGATACGCCAGATTTTGTCACCACCCTAAATTGCTTCGTTTGCCAAATGATGTGCCAAATAGTGGAAAGGCTCACCAGGTCAGGGACAACTGTTTCCTTCTTATACCCCAACGTCATGTGCGGGTTCGTGCGAATGTCATCAGGACGGAGGTCGAGTTGTCAAATTCGGTTCCCCCGTTAACGGTAGGAATAAATTCCCCGTTACCGGAGCCGTACCGAAATATCGAGTAGGTGAGTATTCAAAAAGCTCACGTATAGGTATGTACTCACGTTCAGGATCGCGATCTGGCCCGGTACAGAATGCGGGTCCATTTCCTCCAGAACTCACCTCATCCAGCGGGTGAGCCCACCGCCCGGCGAGGTCGCGTAGGATTGAAGTACGTCCGGGGGCCCGATCTCATTCACGTAGTGCCTCAGCACATGAAGATGAATTGCGTACTGTAAACTTGACCATTTTAAATGAGGGTGAGGACGGGAAGAGTCGGGAAGACGGAACTTGAGGTGTGGAGAAGGTTTAAAGCAAGGAGGATTTACCCATCATGGTGCGGAATCAGGTGCATGGGTACTTCGAAGTTGCTTCGAAGCCATGGGAACACGTAGGCAAAGAAACCACGTGTACATACCCCGGATTGGTACAGATCACTTAAGACGCAGCGATCCCGAAAGTCAGAAGAGGCGCAGGAGAGAGGCGGAAACTTGAAAGAGATGACACGAGGGAGTACGCGAGACGAGGGTGAGACGGAGCAGTTGTCCGATTAACACCGCCGGCTGTCACGAGTTCGGTTCTAACCGAATAGCGCCGAGGGCATCTCGGCCAAAGACTTTTTTATGAACTGCTTTGCCATCGTACAAGGATGCCGGCTATATTGCGATACCAGGATTTACCAGACACCAGGATTTACCAGACTTCCAACACAACGCTAGGTATGTATCCGAGGTTGCGGAATATCGGTCCCGAAAAGGTTAGGGAATTCCGATCTTCGACAGGATCGACGCCAAGCGAAAGATGGGGCAATCGGCACAGCTCGGCACACAACGCTTCGCTTGAGCTGCAGGTTCTTCGTTTAGTTCCATGTTGTTGGGAGCTATGAATATGGTCCGCGACAAAATAGTAGAGGCCCCAACGCTACCAATTTTTTGCCTTGAGAGGATGTAATCTTGCGCCACATCAACAGAACATCAGCCAATCAGATCACAATTCAGTCGCTAAACGGCGGATAAAACAAAGGGCATGGTCATTTTCCCAGATTCCTTTTTTTCTGCTGTGCAGGTTTTCTTAAATTCTTTTCACGCCTGCACTTTCCTTTTAATCTTTCCTCTCCTCTCTTTTCAATGAAGACCTCCGTCATTCTCTGCGGCCTCTTCGCTGGTGTAACGCTCGGGGCCCCTGCCGCAAAGAGATTGCGCGTCCGCCAAGAGGGGGATTGCACAAGCCGACTTGTCAACGTCAGTCTCAAAGCCCTTCTTCTCGATAACATGCTGAGCCCATATCAGTTTGATGATGCCCAGTTCGATAAACTCGACCCGAACGCACTCACTCCGGTGCCGGATGGGTTCCAGGGCTTCAACTGGCCCGACTTCGCTCTTACCAGCTGCCCCGGGGACGCTTGCAAATCGTTCCCTGCTAACACGACACAAATATTCACGGGACCCCGTCTTGCCATGGCAGAAGGTGTGTACTTCAGTGTCTCGCGTCTGTTCACATATCTGAGGACCTGCTGTATCAGGACTTGTTGGTGGAATTTTGACTGATCAATTCGTACCCAAGACCTCGCCCTCTGCGCAATTTAACCTCGCAGACTCGGCAGGCTCTTTTGATCTCAAAGATTTTGCGGTCTTTGACATCATCGACCTCCCGGTGCGCGTCTTTCGTAGACCGGTGACCGATCTGTCTACGGGACAAACTGTCGGTAGACAGACCGGTCGATCTGGCTTTAAATTCAGATGACGAGCGGCGGCACCGCCACATGGCGTCATTCTATGTGTGAAAGTCACGTTTGATGCCCCGGACTTTGCCGAAACACATCCAAAATCCATGCACAAAACACAATTTATGGGCTTTCAGCATGATTACAGGGCCAAAACAAATATACGAGGCATTTCCTACCAGTCACAATTTTGTCGAACTTTTTCAGCCAATTTCATATGCCTCTACCCAGTATTTCACGTATTTACATCGATATTTCAGCAGTGTCTCAGGATAAAACCTCAAATAAAATCATCATGATTAATATGGTGTATATCATTGCAGCTGCAGACATTATCTCAGTCAAATGAATCCTAGAAACCTCAGAACGTGCGTTTTTGGGTATCTTCGGCGAAGTCCGGGGCATCAAACGTGACTTTCACGCACAGAATGACGCCATGTGGCGGTGCCGCCGCTCGTCATCTGAATTTAAAGCCAGATCGACCGGTCTGTCTACCGACAGTTTGTCCCGTAGACAGATCGGTCACCGGTCTACGTCTTTCGCGTACACAAGCCCGTGACTAACACTAACATCGATGATATCTAGGAACAAGTCAAACTTGGGGCGAAAGAGGACATGCGGGTGCACCTCGATTGCACCAAGGCCGGATCGGCCAACCACGTCACGAAGACTATTAAGTTCGATAGGAATAAGGATAGCGCGGGTTATCAGGTGACGGCCATACACAATTATGTTTGATTAAACTGACGATTCGCAGGTTACCGCTGACCAAGTGACCGAATTCACGGGCCTCGCGGGATGCAAGATTAGCACTACGCAAGTGTTTTTCCCCGGGGACTTATTGGAGCTGGAAATCCCGACCGAGTCGATGGGGCTTGATAACCTCAATGTTTGCGTGCGGTAGTGTCTTGCTTTTCTAGGTCGTAGGCTGGACGTTGATATTTCAATTTTTAATTTAATGGAATTTCTGCGGGGCGTTCTACAGGCCGAAACATTTGTTATGGACGCCAATCTGCGCGAGGATCCGAGACGGTGCCGCATAAGTCCGTTAATTAAACGGAAAGTGAACGCATTCAAGATGACGCATCTGTCGAAGTGTCGACTCTTCTGACGTTCATTAAACCAGGAAGCGAGTTAGGTTCTATGCATAAGAGAACAGCTTCCGAGGACTCCTAGCCACCACCACCATGCACCTCAATCTTTATCTTCTCATTTCCGTGTTTGCCAGAACCATTTTCGCACTCTCTCCCTCTGAAATTATCGGTTCTCTCGATACCCTCACCGTCGCTGCAAATAAAATCACCCCACTTCTCAACGAAATTGTTGCAGATACCAAGAGCCAGGACATACTGGTATGTTTTTTCATTCTCGCGCGTTACGTTTCTGAGGTCTTGTGCAGAAGAGCAAGGAGCTCCTCGACCAACTCACCACCAATTATGTCGCCTTTGCGAATTTGGTGGTTCGTACGCGCAGCATTATGCATGATCATCATCTGAACCCCACTACTGTACTTAGGCCACAAATCCCGGCGAGATCGTGTGTGACCAGTCCGTGTCAAGCCAAGTGTGCCAGGTCGCGGATACTGTACGTGACTGCCCAATAACTCTCGTTTCGGTATGACCTGACCTGCCTTTTGTAGCATAGCAATGCGTTTTCGACAATGGGTATCGCCGTACGTCGCGGGTTGCCAGCTTCAACGACACATTTTCATCTTCATCGGTAGCTCGCTCGCGTCCTCACCACGTACAACAAGTATGGGTATTATGTCGATGGATGCAACGATGGGGTCGCAATCGGACTTCATGCAATTGTATGTGGCCCCACAAATATTGCGGGCTTGGGTACGTGAATACTAATGATCTCCAGACGCTCTTTACCGATCTGGCGGTCATGTTTCCGCGCGACGGATTGGCATTGCTTTTCAGCGGGCTCTTGGAGAACCTACGTGTTCCTCTCGTGGAGCTCTCGGCGGTAGGCTGTTTCGTTCCACTTCTCGGACCGTTGCCGTTGCGCTAGGTGATCCCGTCAAGATCCAATGTCGTCCCAAGTCCCTTTCCTTACCGCATTCACATGTAATCTGTTCCTGCACCCAAAACTGATACAAACGGCTATTACGTGCACCGTGTATTTCACGTTCAACTTTGAGTCCGAGACTAGGGACCAGCGTCACATCATTTTATAAGGGAAACTGTTACCTGGTTGCCCCCTCGACTGACGCCGGACCAACCAGAATAGCTGAATAAACTTCGGCATAACAGTGCTCTACTCAACAGGATCGATTTAGTGATTTCGGAACACGGGTTGATTCACCTACGGATCATCTGGGACAGTGGTGCCAAATGGGACAAGAAAGATAGGAGCGGTTGAATCTGGGTCGCCCCTTCCGGAAAATTGGGAAGATGAGCAATATAGAAGTTGCATACGGTCGATATCAGCGGCTGCACGATCGAATCAGACAAACAAGACAGCATAAGGTTGGTAACACTCACGCCCAACACCGGATGCGGAAACTGCCACTCCAACAAAAGGGCTTCGTTCACGTCAGAGACGACTCGTCCGGCGGCCATGCGCGCCTTGTCAATGGACTCGTCGCCATGGGCGTTCCGTGGCTCATGCAGCCGTATTATGGCAACATTTGTCAGACAGCGGGTCAACAGCGCTGTCTGATATTCCGCCTCGGCGGTAGAAGTGAATCTTGCAAGATTTGGAAGGCGAGTTTGAAAGGTTTCCAGTCTGCCTTCAAGCATCCTAAATTGGTCAACATTGGACGAGCCTGAATGCGAAAGAGTGAGGGGAACAGGTGCAATGATGAGCAAACTTTGTACCTGGAGTTAGATAGAACGCGATAACACGCTCCAGTAGGACGGAAGACTTCACTACCAGAGCAAAGGCAGAGAGTCCATCCGGATGATCCTCTCCGGACAAAAACTGGGCGACGGTTGGACGTTCGGAAAACGCCGGCCTCACACCATCCTATGAAAGATCATCAGATTGGGCCAAATCGATATCTCCAGGCTAACCGTTGGCCATGGTGTAAACACCTCGATGATGTGGCCTGGAATCCTTGATGGAAGTCCCGATGCGGCAACCCACAAATTATTCAACATTAAAAGACCCCAGAACGCGTTGATTCTTTCTGTTGCCTCCAACTCATCGGCTGGATCGATGAGCACTCCGGAGAATGGAAATCTGGGATTGGAAATTCTTGGCGGTGCCCCAATTTTATCGATGCCTGCGCACGAGGCCAGCGAGACTGCGGCCCCGCAATGGTACATCCCGTCCAACAGACGCCCTGCATTCATGTAGTAGTAGGATAAAAGGACCTCGGCCTGGATTGTGTGGAGTATGAGGTTAGGGTGATGAACTGCCGACAAATCGTGCGCCAGATTTTGGATAGTGAGCGCGAGCAATTCTGCTTCGGTGTATATAAATTGAGACGAATTCGAGGAAAGATTGTGGATCCAAATATACACGGCTCCCAGGAGTCCTGGCGCAGGGCGATCAGGATGCCCGAACGGTTGAGGAAGAAGTAGAGACTCTCGGAATCGCAGTGGTTCCAGAAAGAACAGTCCGCACCGAGAGAATCTGTACAAAAACACGTCTAACCTATATTGTGCATCAAATTGTGAAGTGAGGATTCTCTGGGTTCGCACATTGATTCTAGTACTGCCGACGGCGGTTCCTTTGGATGCTTTGAGTGAAGGATCGAGAGGGAATGTGAGCGCGATTTTCACCTGCATCGGATATTGCGCTATCCAGGGTTGTGCGTAGGATGCTGAACCACGTCAAATTAACCAATCAGCGGTGAAATATCAAGAGTAAAATACCAGACTGAGAATTTCCGGACGGTGAATACGGATCAGAGAGCAATATCTCGCTGGGTGACCCAGAGAGCAATGTATCAGTGTCCACAACCCCCGCTAATTCTTCGGCATCTGTGGTGGGGCTTGGCTGCCTGGTAGTAGCGGGAATGTAGGAATATTGACACGGTGCTAGCGTACGCGGGGGACGGAGGCGGCATTGGTTGCACACTGGCCGCATTCCATCACATCCCTAAGTTCCAGTTAAATCGAGGGAGAGGGTGAGCAAACTCGAGTCCCACGATTTTACGTGTTCTGCGCGGCATATTCAACATGAAATCGACTTGATGCAGTGTTGGTTATACACACCTGCAGTTTTTGCACGCTTTGTGAAGGTATGAAGAGGGTCTACGACGGAGGACCGAATCCGATGGTGAATGGACAGGATCAGCCATGCGGAGAACCTTGGGCATCGACTTTATTATATCCCTAGCTCCAGCGTTTGTTGCTTGGGAATATCAGAGTTCTTTTCTGAATGCAGCTGGGTAAGGGATGTTTCAAGTTCCGACTATGGCCACGTACCGAGTTTACTGAGATCAGGATGCCTGGCATGACCGTTCGTATCATTCATTTCGTAGTCCGACAGATCTTCTCAAGTCTATTTTGTCTGCGGCGGACCGCAAGACATTGATTTCATATGTAGGCGTTTAACCCTAGTATACCATTCAAATTCACATTCGCCGGACAGATGCGCAGTTCCATACCCTGGTCCACTACCCCCATCAGAATTATCGAATCATTGCCGCCGATGTATCCTGTTCATGGACTACCTACTCAATCCGCGCAAGAACAGATGTCAGAACTCCGACACCCTATGGTGGTTGAATTGCAGGAGGCTGCTATTGTCGTTATCGAATTTTTTAAACATGGATTTATCTGAACCCACTCAGATCCTGCTGGCTGGCGACAAGGACATTTATCACCCCCAATGCTCCACTGCTGTATTGGTTTCGTAAAACCGAGGTACTGCCTATCTCTTCGGCGGTTTTGTATGCGATGTGTGTCATGGGACCCGTTGCCTCGCGGCAATGAACTTTCTTCGGAAAGTGGATATCCGCCCAAACAAAGCAGTGAGGTGAACCCGACCCGCGTTTATCCGTTTGTAAACTCCGAGCCTAAAACAATTCTGCAGTTTGGCAGCGCTCATCGTCTGGTTCCCCTCTCCGGAGCAGAAATCAATAAAGTCCAAATTTAAAACCTGTGGGATTCCGGCATGAGGTTGGAGCATGTTGCCTAAATCTGGCTTTCTGCCAGAGAACTGTCAAGTTCAATCACGGATTGCCTATAGGACAGATGTCAATCCCATTGACAGATGTGGGCTCACTTTGACATTTTGAGTGCCTGGTAACAGTTCAAACTCGATCTTCTACCAATTCATGTTTCATGAATCCACAGCTTCTCCGTGACTCACAGATGCCAGTTTACTATGACTCTCTGACTTTCGATTACTGAAGATGAGTTGGTCTACTGCCAGTGGCGGCGCGATCACTCTACTTGTGTTAATATTGAATGCGCAGATATATCTAGAGATTCTGTTCAAATTTTGAGCGTGCCACTCTTCCGTGAAAACCAGATGGCAGATGTTTTGTAAGCGATCCGATCCTGGCCTCGCTTGCTTCCTATACTACTACCATCCCGCGTTTATGCGCAATAAGTAAGTTTCTCCGGAGTGGATTTGGTGTTGGCCCGCAAGCCGGACACATGACTGCCACTTTCGTTACCGATCCTATTCGAGCACGGGTTTCCTATGCCCCTACAGGGTTGGAATCCACCCACGCTGGATTACCCAACAGAAACTGCACATTTTCCTCCATCACGGCACACCCACCCTGAATTTAGAGGATACTCGCAATCACGGAATCTAGATTCCTACTCTTTCCGTCCCTTGGTACCTTCAAGGCTTGCAATGACGAGTACTATCGCATTTTATGAGATATGCAGCCTTGGATCGCCGATCACTGCTTGAACACAATGTTGACAGCTGTTTTCAACGTCTTGCATCTTTTATTTCATAGCATCGCTCCCCCATGTGATATATGTGCCACCATTATTTTACGCACGCATCTGATGCGTAAACTTGTTATCGGTGTCTTGTATTTGGCTCCCCATTTTGACGCGTTTATATCACGTGCATTAATTAGCACAGCATTCCGTCTTGGATCACGACTCTCACCACGACCGTACCTTCGGGGATCTGCCTCAAATTTGCCTTCCTTCTGTTTGACTGAACCTCACACTGGAACCATGTCGCTCGTTGACGAACCTCAGTTGGACGGACTGCATGACCTCGAGGACTCAGACTCGGACGCAGCAATTGACGATATTCCTCCCAATCCCAACTACAACGAGAGCACCAGTTTGTCCTCGGGGGTATCCGAGTCCACCTCCCCATGCAAAATTCACCTTACATCTCATGGCCACCGCTTCGGACCGTTTGCCCCTCCGACTCGTGCAGATTCAGACTCGCCGCCGAAAATTCTTCAATACGACATCCGTGCGCTGCCAAATCCACCCAAGAACGTCCGCACGCAGCAGACAGGTCTACATAAAGCCCTCCGCGAGTGGTTTTTCTCTCGCCCCGAAGCGGTTGCAAAGCTAGAGGAGGTCAGCACCGCGATCGACAGGACAATTGAAGAGGTCCAGAATACCACTGGCGGCGCGCAATGCGCGGAAATCCATGTCGTGGTGTTCTGCGAGATGGGGAAGCACCGGAGCGTCGCTTTCGTGGAGGAGCTGTCCCGTCGCGCTTTCTATATCGAAACGGAGAGCGGACGGGAGAGATGTCCCGTTGTTGTGCAACACAGAGATATCGCTCGTGGTAAACATGATCCACGCAGTAGACGGCAACGCATCGATCGTTCGGATTCGTAAATCTTGAAAGTCAGGTCAGTATTTCAGATCGACTTTACCGCGCGACTCTGACACCTCTTATCCGCCAGAAATCTCCTGTTCATTTGCGTCTAGCTAGCGTGACTGTCAACAAGAAATATTGTGTCTCTTTTGCACTGCGAATTAAATAAACTTCGTCTGACGAGCCAAGGGGGACACCGATTGCCTGTAAACATCCCAGGAATATCCACTGCGCTCTCCAACATTAAATCCAACTTTGAATTCGAACAGCGTCTTCGGAACCCGCCATCTGTTAAGTCTTTCCCCATTTTCCTAGAGTTACGGACGTCCTGGATCTGATTTGGCCAAAGAACTTGCGAAAGACGAAACTCGGAGAGTCACAGTAAGCGAAGATTATTGCGCCACCACAAATCCCTCTGGCAATTCAGACAACATCCAAAATCTTTCGGCTCCATTCGTTCCGGTTGGTACAAACTTCAGACATTGATCTAGAATTCGCCACAATACCCGTTGCGACCTCTGATATCACGGGCTTTCACCCTTGGGTTCATCGTTGACTTTTTTGGAGTCGGCCGGACATCAGAAACTCAAACGTTGTTCGACTTGAAACCACGCAAGTTGCGGCTTCGCGTCACTCAACGGGCGCGGGGCAACTGAGATGGCTCGACGTCGGCGGTGTACGCACTTCCTTCCAAGTTTTCTCCACCCATGGCAGTAGACGCTGGTGGGAGATATATTTGTCTTACGGAATCACTGCAATTTATCTTTTGTCCGGGACGTATCGTTCAACTTGTCATAAATTATCACGACTCCTAACGACTGTCCACCACTTCCCCCGCAACGTCTCGTCCTCGCATCCGTAGCCAAGTCCTGGGGCCCGACTCGCCCGAGCTGCTGGCATATTTATAGCCACAGTCCCGGCTACTACTCATTCGCCGTTCGCCATGAGGCTTGGGCTACGGGAACATCATTTAATTACGCCAGCACTGACGTTCGCGCTCGGAGCTTGGGCAAGCGAGATAAGAGGAACGAAGGAAAGGAAAGGTGAGACGGTGGGCAGGGCCATGCGAGGCCACGTCGATAAGCCTCGGATTGGACAGTTTTGGGGGCGGCAAGAAGGAAGGAAGATGGAAGCGAGGACGGAAAGATCTTCGCCCCGAATATCGACCAGCACTGGGGTGCGTGACGCAAGGTACTGCAGTTCTGATACTATTAGTAGGGCTCGCACGAATAGGGTCCTCATTCTCGAAGGTTCTTTCATTCGAATTCAATACACACAGGCGGACAACACATTAGCACGCTATTATCTGCTACCTCTACGTATTACTCCGACTATACACTAGAAATATAGCCAAACACTATTTAGGGCTCGCACGAATAGGGTCCCTGTTCTCGAAAATTCTTTCATCGGAATCCGACACACACGCAGACAACACAATATCACTTTATTCTCTGCTACCTCTGCGAACTCCTCGTAGAATATACCAGAAATATTATTCGTAGGGCTCGCATGAATAGGGTCCAGGATTCTCTCATTCGAATTAGTTAGACACACACGGATTGACAACACTATCACTTTATTTCTCTGCGGCCTCTACGTAGTACTCCTACAATACACCAGAAATATACACCAAGCAGCAACTGTAGAAACAAGAACGAGGGGCAGTGGAACGCGTGCGCGGGAAGTCCATCTCACTCCAGCACAAGTAAAGTACGAGCGAGAAAGAGTCCGAGTCCGGTGAGGGATCGAGCGCGCCGCGCAGAAAGCAAAGGCAAAGAAAAAAAGAATGGGATAAATGGAATCAAGGGATAAAAGAGCGGCAGGAGTCTAGCACTAATAGATAGGTAGATCGATACGGGGTGGGTACGGTAGGGGGAAAGTGTACAGAGTAAAGTAAGGAGCGTGGGTCGGTCGGCGGGCGGACGCGACGGGGCCGTAACAGTGAGCTCGACGCGGTGGGGGAAGCCGCAGCGCGGAGAGAGCGCGAGGTGGAGTCGAGGGAAGGGGCGTCGAGGGTAGGATGGACGCAGAGTCGGGTGCGGTCGATGAGGCCAACAGGCTGGGGGAAGCAAACAAGAAGTCGTGGACGCTGGAAAGTGTAACGTCGGGGGCGAGAGGAGGCAGAAACAAGCAGCCCATCCGAGGGCGATGAGCGATCGAGACGAGGAAAAGTCCGATATTGAGTGGTGGAACAACAGGTACGGAACAAGAAGCAGGCAAGATGGGGAATCAAACGAGGCCGGGGGCATATCCGAGACGGGGGGTATCGCGCCTGCGGGTGGGGCAGGCGGGGCGGGCGTGAGTGGCAGACATGGCGTACGGTGAGTGGTATACAGTCGAGGCGAGTCGATAGGCAAGAAAGAAGGGGTCTGGAGGAGACGAGGCCGAAAGTGGGCGGAAAACAGATTCGAAAGCGAGGCCAGAAAGCGGAGCAGGGAGAGCGGAAGGGACGGGATGGGACAAGAAGACGCGGGCTCACGCAAAGCGCGCAGGCTGGTGCAGATACTGTCCCTGCGCAACGCCCGCAACGCCAAACGGCACGCCCATCCCCATCCCCATCCCTGCTATCGGCATCTGCATCCCCATCTGCATCCCCATACCCCCGTCATGCCCATGCCCATACCCATCCCCATCGGCACACCATCCCCATCCCCATCCCGCTCGCCAGCATCGCCTGCTGCTGCTCATACACCTCCCGCAGCCGGATCGCCTGCTGCTGCACCTGCTGCTGCTGCTGGTGGAACGCCGGGTGCGACGGGCTCGCGCCCGCCCAGCCGCCGATCATCCCTCCCGCACCCACGCCGAGCCCCGACGACCCGAGGAGCAGGCTCTCCTCGCCGTCGAAGCCCAGCCCGAGGTCGTACGCGGCGCCAGCAGCGCCAGGCGCGTCGTAGAACCCTTTGCCGTCGTACCCCTTCATGCCTCCCATCGTCGTCGGCAGCCCCATCGCCGGCAACGGAAGCATCATCGGCCCCGCCCCGGCGCTGGCAGGCGGCGTCGCAGGCCCGTCCCACCCGCCCGACGCAGAGCTCGCGCTCGAAGGGGAGGGCGGGCTCGGCGCATCAAACGCAAAGCGCCCGCTGTGCGCTTGCTGTGCTGTTGTTGCGGGGTCTGGCTTTGGCGGTGAGACGGTATGGGCGCGGGGCCGAAGAACCCAGCGTGCCCGTGTGACGAGCCAGGGTGCTGATCGTGCTCGCGCTCCGTGCGCGCGCTTGCTGTCCGTGCTGCTGCTGCTGCTGCTGCTGTCCTTCGGCGACACGGGCGACTCCACACCCTCGTTATCGTTATCGTTGTCCTCCTCCGCGCCGTCCTCGTCGCCCTCCTCGAGCTCGAGCCCCTCCTCGAGCGTGAGGTCAAAGTCCTCGAGCTCGGCGCGCAGGACGGTGGCGTGTCCTTCGGAGCGGACGGGCAGCTCGAGCTGGGGGACGCGTGCGCGGGCGCGCCATTCGTTTACTTCCTGGAGGTGAAGCAAGGCATTAATATATGAATATCGGGGAGCGGCGAAGGAAGAAAGAGGAAAGGAGAAAACAAGTGGAGGACGACGCAGCGCGCAGCGGCGAGTCCACGAGAGTCGGCCACACTTCCCGCCCACAATCCCATCGCCAAACGCAAGACCTCGACCAGCGCGAGTTAACGCAAAAGCGCCGCCAGTGTTAACCCTGCGAATCCTTTGCACGAGTCAAGCCATCCAGCACAAGCCCCGCCCCGGGCACCCGCGCGCGCATACCCCGCACCAACACCGGCCGCATCGTAAAGCCACCCCGCACAAGGAGGGAACGAAGTGAGAGACGGAGGGTGAGTCTAGCAATCCCCCGCACGAGTACGAGTCGAGCCACCCGCGCCCGTCCCTGCACGCACGCACACGCAAGCGCGCACACCCCTGACAAACCAACCCCGCCCGCATCGCAACGTCGTGGTCGTGGATGGGAACGAAGGGCAGGAAAGAGAGGAAGAGTGACGTCATCGCAGGCGCAAAAATCCGAAAAAGGAAAGCGGCGACGAGCCCAGGGTGCGTGCGAGGGGCGCGACGAGCCAGGAAGAAGTAGAGGTGGGGAAGAGAACAAGAAAAATCGGGAGGCGAGTCAAAGGAGAAGAAAAGCATAGCGAAAAGCGCGACAAGGGAAAAGGAAGGGAAAGCAGAGAAAACGAAAGCAGAAAAAAACGCACCCTCCTCAGCCCCTCCGCCTCCCTCGAGAGCGCGCGCAGCGTCTGCGCGGCAAGGACGCGGTGCCGGCGCGAGGCATGTACTGTTGCGATGCTGTGGGAGTGTGGGTTAGCGAGCGGCAGCGGGTTTAGGTGTACGTGAGAGAGCGGGGGAGGCAAAGGAGGGGGAGGAAAGCCAAAAAAGAGGAGAGTCAACGACGGCCGTCGGAGAAGGGGCATAGGCATAGGCACAGGCACCCGCGTGCACCCGCCGCGGATCCACGCGAATCTCCTCGTGCATAGAAAGACGAGCGTTGACGACGAGAACGGGCACAGGCACAGGCACCTGCCGACAGCGCAAGCGCACCCGCGCGCGGATCCATGTCGATCTCCTCGTGCAGATGCGGAATGCCTGGGTTCGCCAGGTACGCGCCTAGCGCGATCTGTGCGGGCGCGTACTCCGACTCGTGAGCACCGCTCTCCTTGCACAGCGCGCAAAAACCCGCGCACTCCGACACCAGACTCCTTGCGCAGCGCGCCCAAAAACGCCGCGCCCATACTCGCACATGCGAACGCAGGGGGAGGAAAGAACAAGAGAAAAGAGGGAGAAAATAAAGGAGAAACAGGGCGAAGGACACGCAGAAAGAAAGAAAAATGCAAACACACCTCGAACTAACGATCGCAGCCTTGCTCGGTCTGCGGAGCGCCGCAAGGGGCGGGAGAAGGGAGGCGAGAGTCTGTCAAGTGCCAAGTCGTCAGTTACTCCGTTTCATTGGTGTAGATGGAAAGATAGAGGAAGGAAGATGAAATGAAAGATGGCAGGGGGAAAGAGCGGCAGCGGGGAGAAGGGAACGGAAGACGATCACTCGCACCAGCGCCCGCGCGTCGATCTTTTCGCACAGGCGTGGGTGTGGGAGGAGACGGACGGGCGCTCATCGCACCGCCTCGCGAAAAAAAAGAGGGTGCGCTCCCGCAAACACGCTCCCCACCAAGTGGGAAATAACGAAGGAGACGGAAAAAAAAAGAAAAGTGAGGAAGCAGACAATACTCACCAAAAACCTCCCATTCAGCGTCTCCCTGCGCATCCTCTCGACGGCGTTGTGCGTCGCGCGGCGCTCGGCGGTGTTGGCGCGGCGGGCGGCGCGTCGTTTGGGGGCGGGGGCTTGGCCTCCGTTTGCGTTGGCGTTGGGTGCGGCCGCGGAGACGGGTGCGTCGGAGGTCTTGGAGTCGTTGGTGGTGGTGGTTGCAGGGGAAGAGGAGGCGGGAGAAGAGGGCTCCGCCTTGACGGAGGCCAAGTCAGAGACGGAAGTGGTGATAGCAGTAGTCGAAGCCATCGATGCAGTCAAAAAAATCAAAAAAAAAAAAAAAAAAGTGGTGGTGGTCGTTTGTCGTGCGGAGGAGAGTAAGGGGTGGCGAAGGGACGAGACGATGTCGCGATCAATAGAGTTCAGCGGGGTCGTGCGCGTTCTTCGGGTGTCTAGCCGTCGAGTCGACTAAGACGAGGCGGTGGAGGTGGATGGAGCGGGATTGCGAGTGCGAGGGCGAGTGTCTGGTCCGGTCCAATTGTGCGTTGGGCGCTGGTTGGCGGGGCTGTTTCTCGAGCGGCAAAGCAGCGAGCTGGGCTCAAGCGTACTTTCCGTGTAGCAAGTGGGTAATCTCTGGGTTTGCAGGGGGACTATTGCAGGGGTTCCTTCGTCAGGGTGGGGATGGCTTTGGTGGATGGTGGAGAGGCGGAGAGTAGGGACTGAAAAGGGTCGCGAGATCTGTCGGGACGCGTCAGTACTGCGCTATGCGTCGTCCAGTCATCCATCCTCCACTGCGTTCTCCACATTTTCGACTAGCCGAGATGAAGAAACGAGACTCACTCCAAGCGGGATCCTTTAGCAGTGGGGAGGCGGGCGGAGGGCGGGAGGCGGAGCGGGAAGAGTGGACCGGGGGTGCGTCAGACAGCGGGCATGGGTAAAGGAAAAGGGAGCGATGAGGCTGCTTTTTGCTGCTTTTGTTCGGAGATCCCCGTCTCTCCGATTCGCTGCGTTCTAGCCTAATTTAGGCAGGCGTGATTGGTCTGATGTCGCCTTCCCATTCGATCGTGGCGTGCCAAATGGGGTTTGGGCGGCAAATTTGCCCGGATTCGACGATGCTCGCCTCGTTCCTCGAGTGTTTGATCGGCCTTGATTGTACTTTTCTCGATTCTTTGGTGGATGACCTCGATCAACCGTGGCGTCGGAGTCAGCGCGACCACAACCACTTGCCTAGACTGGAATCTGACTGGACTAGCCTAGACGCACCACACCCGACAGTCTCATTGCGACAATTTTCCATTTGCAAGTACATTCAAAACCCAGTTGCTCGCCGAATTCCGAGTTGCCCACCGGTACATTCTCCACCGAACAGCGTCGCCGCCGCCCAGCCACGTCGTCATCCGAGTCGTTGTGCTGTGGAGTGCTGTGCCGGCTCTCGGTCTCTTAGTCGCCGATACGTATACGTAGTACCAACGCTGTGCGGGCAATTTCGGCCTTGTCTCGGCTCTCTCACCAATTCCGCCACTCCAACTACAGTATACCCGACGGCTGCGGCGAGGATCTGTGAGTACCGTAGGTGTAGTACCTCGGACGCTGTCGGATGCCGCCCGCCGCCGTATGTAGCGCGTAGGTGCGGATCTTCGTTCTACCTCTTGTTTTCACCCGAAATCATTCTTATTTCCGCCTTAAATTGCTGGCCATAGCACGCACAGGTATACAGCAACTCTGGATGGATCTGCACGGTCAACTAGTCCCTTGGTCAATATATACAGCCAAATGCAAACGTTAACTTACTATTAGTACTGTATCAGCAACCGACCTGATCCCCTTTCACTTCAAACTCACAACTCGACTCGCGTATTTACCCCGGATCGACGATCCACGCCGCTCTGTCAGCTTCTGTCACTGCGAATCTGCGACACTGTCAGTCCGGCGCAGCCAATCCCGAATCCCGAATACTGTGATATCGAATACCTCCAGGTCTATGGATACGTGCGCTATTGCGTTCTTTCCCCGGGTGACTAGATTTATGGTGGACGTATCGTGCTAGGTTATTGGTGTCACTTCCAAATATTAATTCCACCAGCTTCGAATTCAGTCCGTCCTCTGCCAATTAACCCCATCCCCCAGCTCAAACATATCACTCCCAGTCAAACTGTAACATTGCCATCCGAGCCTTATCTCGCTTGCGCCTTCCCGTCAATCAGACACCTCGGACGTCGCTAGCGCTTCGAGTACGCGCTTCTTCACCTCCGTGACGGGTAGAGAATCACAGAATCTAAATAAAAGAGGGTATTTATAGCAGAGTATCCCAATGGTTTAGTCGCGAGTGACGACGACGACGAGGGCTTGGGTGGGCTTGGCAGAGGAGGCGGGCGCGCTCGGCGTCCGAGTCCGTTTTGAATCGTATTCGTAATTGAAGGTGCTTTCGTTTGCGCTCATCTCTTGCCTGGCGCTAATTCTGGTTCGAGTTGCGAAGGAGGCGTGATAGAGATCACTCTGCGAATCCAATGAATGCGCCCCGGGGCCGGTATCAGCAAACCTGCGCCCAATCCAACCGCGCGCTCAACATTATGTAATATATCGGATTCTGATTCTGGAGTACCATACCCTTCCGCTCGTTGCGTTCTTCTGAATATTAATATGTGTCAACGCTCTGATTATTCCCAGACTGCGACCCAACATCCTATCTCCTTCTCTTGCGTTCCGCTCTGCTAGTCAATATTATAATAATCTCGACAGACTCGGATAAGCTCTGTAAGTTCTCTTGCGTTCCATTCTTCTAGTCAAATATTATAACTAATTCCGATAGACAGATCTCATTCTGTTCCCTCCCGCCCTTCTGGTCAAAGATTATAATTATCCACAGATGCAGATCACTTTAGAGTGCGAGATCGCCTCCGGGGATGATTGCGTCGCGGAGTGAACCTGATGGTTTGCTAGATACCGCCGTCGAACGTTGGTCTCCGCCGTGAATGACGTGCGCGGACAGGAAACGTTGTAGCGAAGCCAGACCGCACGCAGTGGTGAGCATTTCACGTTCACTGGATTCACATTAAAATTAAACAAAGTTAAAATTAGCACCCCGAGTCCTGTCACGATTTCAGGTCGACGACGAGCTTGTAATTACGGGTGCGGGCTTTCCAGACCGTTCGGCTTCGTTCCACAGCGCTCGGGGTGAAGATATTTGGATTTGATGATTTTCATGACGGTATATTACCCGCTATTTCTCCGCGGTGCGCTGATTTCGCCATCAGACTTCACCGGCAGCAGAATCACCGGCAGCGCGAGTTTACTTCCAAACCCCAATACGGCTCTCCTCGAGTGCCTTTCTCATCTCACCCACATTCGATCTTACATCCTTCATCCTCCCACATCAAGGGTGAGACCTACTTATACCCTCTGATAGGCAAGTGGACGATACTTATAGGCAAAAGGTAGATGATCAACGGAAGCAAAGCGCCCGCTGATGCATCACGGCGGAGTGAAGGGTGCAAGTAATAATTGGAACGCCGTTCATGCCGAGCGCGGCGATCGAGTTCTCGAGACCCAAATTGAGAGAATGTGCTGTTCTTTGTTCACAACGAGAACAACAATCTGATATCGTCTGCAATTGGAACTCTGACTGACTTTCCGATCGCCAAAATTGGACGGGCTTCTTTACCTCGCAAGGAACTGTGTACGCCATGATCTTCCTCTCTACCGCACATCCGATGATCATCTGACTATCAGAACTTCTCATACATATCAGAACTCGATGCTCGAACTGGCACGGATCCCAGGCTGGATGGATTTCCTGGATGCGCGCGCGTTCGTCGAAGTGACGCGATGCTGATATTGCTGATATAAGGCTTCGAGCCCAGAAGACGTCACTGGGCATGCGAGGTGATCTTCGTTCTTGATCATCCATTCATTTAAGTCCCATTATCCTATATATTCAATGAAGAATAATATACACGCAGCCCCAATCCTAGTGTCGACACCTCGCACAATTGAATTCCGGGTCGCAGCTGACCCTCGCCAATTCAACGGCCATCACAGCCTGCGTGTTCCCCGCGCCCAAATGGGTTCCGCTCACAATCCGTTAGGCTTTCGCATCGCGTTCCCCGCGCTCTGATAGGCTTTAGATCCTGCCGATCGTGCTGGCTGTCGTCCGATAAGGTTTATCTTCCCATAGCGTCGTCCTCGGGATCAAGCTTAGTGAGTGAGTACGCACGTGCGTCTTGGTTGACTATTCTCAATCTCAGCTGCCCGGTTTATTTCATTCGACCTGCTCGCATTCTAGAAAACCCGTGCCAGGTTCATACAATGCTGCGCATTGAGGATCGTGTTGAGTAAGTCTGCCTATATCTCATTGGCAGTCCCATGCAGAAATTGTAAGCCCCGATGAATGTGCAATCCTCGCGGTCAGATAGGCTTTAGATTGAAATCTCTGATAACCCATTCGTCTCCTCGACATCACGATAAGCCGTGTGCGTTCTCGGCATCACGTCAGGGGAGATCAGCTGGTGCTCCACGTTCCGAACTTAAAGGTACACGAAAACGGTTCGCTCAGCCTGCTGCGATGGCATAATGCCGGCTGGGCCACAGTCGAGAGCTGCAGCGCGTGGAGTCCAGGTCAGTTTAATTCAGGATCGTGCAATACAGTATATCAACTGATTTGTCAGAAACTCGACTCACTCAAAGATTTAGCAGACGAACTTCAAGCATCATGGTACATGGCCTGTACATTGTTCAACTTGAGTGTGGTTGATCCTGCAGACCGCCGATATCACATTTGTATCACATCACCAACTTCTTCGACCGAGATCATCTAGCCTCAACTTTCACCTTCCTCCGAGTCAGCGATGAGTGAGTTAACGTGAGTGAGTCCAATCACGTTGAAAGACACATAGACACTTAAACTTGGGCTGAAGTATATCTCGGAGTTAATCAACTTACAATAGGCTGTGTCGGCGTCTACACACCCGATGCTGCGCCTCTCGCTCCCTCCGCATTTTTTCTTTCTTCCGTTCTCTTTCCTCCGATGAGTCCGCCTCCTCTTGCTTGCCTACCGCGAATCCCCCTGCCTCCGCGCATAAAGATGACTACCATTCCTGATCAAGCCGAGCCCAAGAATTCGGCATTGTACACCGGAATTTCACGTGCGTGTGTTCACTCCAAAAAAATCGCGAGACAGGTGCATATTTAATTATAGGAATTCACATGTTTTGCGTTGTACCGCTCTGTACCGCGCCCACCGTCCCCACGTGGGCATTCCGTTCAGCGACAAGGATTTGCGACCCAGTCTATCATGGGCTTTCCAAAACATCGCCATGAAGCCTCACACTACTCTCAACTCATTACTACTACCGGAGAGTATTTTTTTAAATATGATTTTATTTCAATTCGTGTTGTTGCGAATTTCCTTCATCGCGCAGGACGTGGCCGAGATTTGACATCTTGTTTACTACTTTACAGCTATTGGCAGTACCGAAAGCGCGGACGAAAAATTTCCTGTTTGGTATGTTTTTGGAAGAATTCCCGAGATCTCAGTCAGTTTTGCACCGATTCAGATGAAACCTAGCCAGATCTTCCAGGCTAATTCATACGCAATTAGTGATAGAGAGAAACTGGCGAAAATACTTTATATTGATTGGCCTGTGATTACAGACTGTTTCCGCGATAAATGATGTCTAGCATAGTCCAAACATGTTCAAATGAGCTGATTCTTTGCAACAGCAAACTAACATACATTTAGAAAGATTTCATAGAGCCAGAATCCCAGATAATTCAGTCTATGATGCCTGTAATCCCTTCTGGACGATGGGCAATCCACTCTGATTTCGAAATATTGTGAGAATTGAATGTAACCATGAACGTTATGAAGGTCTGGATCTATGACATCATTAATAATCCATGTAAGCCTTCTGTCTCACAAAACCAGGCTATTTGAACAAGTTCCAGGCTTGCTAGAGGGTAGACAGCACCCAAACAGCCTGAAATCCAAGATTATCCACTATGAAGTATTTTGACAGATTTTTCTCTATCACTAATTCCGCATGAAGTAGCCCGAATTGTCTAGCATGATTTCATCCAAATCCATGAAGAACTGACCGAGATTTGAGGAATTCTTTGAAAACATCCCAAACAGGAAAATTTTCATCCGCGCCTTCGGCACTGCCAACAGCTGCGCCTACAACTCCTGCACAACTCAGATTCAAATGGTTGAAAATGAGGCATGACCCAAATGGCCCCTGTAAAATTCAATCCGCTTGCAAATTCAACAGAACTTTGAAGTTGTACCTGCTGCTGATGGACCTCGCCCTAGTATTGAAATAAATAAAAACTGAGATGAGAGATTTTGTAGTACATTGCCATGGACTGCACTTCGCAGTTGAACGAACTTGGTTTCAACATATTGAGCCCAGACGGAGGGAATGGGGATACATTGTTTGCGAAATTGAGTCGGTTGCGGGTGAATTGCGAGTTGATGGTGGATGATTGTCGGAGTGCAGGTGGTGGTTGAAAGGAGAAGACTCACTGCCACCTGTCACTCCTCTCTCACAAGACAACGTATTGACACAGCACGCGTGTCAATACTCCCACTAAGCGGTATTTGCATTCCTGGGCGCATTTCGGACCATCCACCCGCGCAAGAAACCGGAGCAATGCAATAACGCAATTAAAATTAAAAAGAGGCACGAACAAAGGGCGCATGCCGTCGCGGGGACTCGAACGAGGTCTTTCTGGTGGCATTAAAAGCTAGAATTTAGTAGAAATATTTTTAGCTTCTTCAGAAAAAAGAAGATGGAAAAGATCAATGGCAGAACCGCGAAAGAGGATGCGGAATCGAACGAGGCACTCCATATATTGAGGCAGCTGGAATATCTATGAATTGGAGCGGACGCACCAGCGCCACAGGTATTGTCCGCCCATACTCTGCTCATCATCTTGCGCAGATCCTGAGCGCCGCATTAAATTGAGTGAATTAAATGCAACGCACCACCCACACGGAAGGGCTGCGTCTCCAACCAGAATCTGAATTGGATATAATCAGTTCACAAGAAAAAAAGAAGAATATCCACCGCCTTAGCTGCCACCCGCCCCCGCATCGAACAGGGGTACCGCTCAGAATTCAGCGATCCATGTGAATCAATGCTACGGAGCGGACGCGCCATGCGCCGCGGGTCTCTGGTCTTGTGAAAAATCGCTGTCGGGTAAATTTTCACTGCGTGGCCTTAAGGACTGAACGGATTATCAGTCCGTGAACGAAAGCAACAAAAAATTACAAAGAAGCAGGAAAAATAAAAGCGAAACAGCACACACTGTATGACCCGCTCCTGAATTGAATAGCGTTCAAAATCAATCAAGGCTCTGCATTCCTGAGGTGAAGGGGATATACCGAGCGACAAGGTTTGTTTATTACTCTTCTGCGCTTCAATTCACTGAAGCGTGGACCTACTTTCCGGTCATTCCGTCCTTGAACGAGCCCGGTATACTTGCATTGCGGAGTTTCCAATCTCCACAACAGTACACTTATCCCGCCCAACACATGATCCAAATTGTTCTCTGAGAGCCTGGTGGTTTTGCGAGTACCACGGAGAAAAAGAAAGAAAGAAAACACATACGTTGTACACCCAGTGGGGCGCCACACCCGAATCCAACGAGGGTTCTCCTTGAACCTGTGAGAGTAGGCTGCGCCCTGGATCATTTAATTGACTGAGTTGAATCTGCACTTCCTGGGCTTCAAGACGTTGAGTACCTCACAAAGAAAAAGAAACCAACGTTCACGACGTCAATGGCCCGTTCTCAAATCGAACGGGAACGCTCCTTGAAACCAAACACCTGTTCCTGGAACAAAGACTGCAGAGCAGAAGCACCAGCGCCGCAGTCGTTTTTGCGCTCTGTCGTAATTCATGCTACTACGCTACGCTGAAAAATCAGTCAAACATTTCACGATTGAATACGCTGTTCAAGGCTGCTGACCGAACTATTGGTTTGACGTCATGTAGACGTTCATGAGACATCAGTGGTCTTCACGGACCTTGAGAGAATTCAGACCAAATTTAAATCGACCTCCCTCAAGGGGACAAAGAAAAACGTACATGTCGCCTGTTCGTTCACTCAGTGACCCGCCCCGAATCGAACGGGATACTCCTCGGAATTAATTGATGTCCCAATGGTCTTATGCGGCGGGGCAGACGCACCAAGGGTCAGGTCTTCTCTCGTGGTGTTGTTTCCTTGCTTGAATTCATCCGAGCCGTGTAAGTAGTGCCCGAAGGCAAGGTCGACAGTTGAATTCGCTATTTGCAGGATAAATGGTAGCCAAGTGCCGTGATACGCAATACTTCAGAACATGCCGTGCACAGAGTACAGTACAGATAGCACCCCGTCCGTGATGATCGAAGGAATGGTTCAAGCATTAGGAATTGTTCAACTCCCAATACCGAATATGATGTTGAACCCGATGAGGAAAAAGGTAGGGGCAAGTCTCAATATTTATTCGACTCGTAAGAACCCAAAGAGTTTTAAAAATCTCGTGAGCCTTCACTACTAGCATCGCTGGGTGATTTACACGGCTAAATGAAGGATTCAACTGTCCATAGTACTATTTACCGGAGAGTATTTTTTAAAATATAAATTTATTTCAATTCGTGTTATTGCGAATTTCCTTCATCGCGGAGGAGATTTGACATTTTGTTTACTACTTTAATTCGCCAACTTGAATCCGTTGCGTGTTTTATCTTTGTTCTATTTTACCTGGGCGGCCTGAAATGGTGCCTCCTCCCCGCCGTTTCAACAGAAGGGAAAGCCTATTCTTGAACCACAGCTATCACCGATGCCATGCGTCACCGTGACGTCAAGTTGGACGTGAGGGCGATCTCTGATTTTCGTCATTATGAGGTGAAATTCTTGCCTTGCCTTCAGGGGACAGTCGAATTTAGGCCTGTGGCGATGGTCAATCAAACCAGAACGACGGCCGTCAGTCGACGGACCAGCCAATCGCGCCCGCCGAAATTAACTGCAGTGAACCTTCCATCTGTCGGAATACCCCATTCGCAGCTATGACAACAAATAGGCGTCAGGTTCGTAAGATGGAAGGAGGGCATTCCCGAATTCTGATCAACACCACCTTTCGCGTTAGTTACTGAGCAGTCCCGGGAATATTTGAGGTCTAAATTCTTGGGCGCGGACGATATCACCCAACCACTTGGAAGTAACTCCCTATGGCTTTCAATCCCAGCTCGCGCCTACCGTGACTGTCGCTCGAATCAGGTCCGGAAATAGGCACCTCTTCGCCTTTTCTCTGGTCCGAGATGCTGAATGTAGTGACGGCGCCGTAAGATGGAAGGACGGAGTTGCCGGGCGCACATAATGCTTTGGCGGTAATTATATTTAGCACAGAATGCGCAATGAACGCGGTGCACATGAATTAAGGTTCCAGCAGAATTCAGCGATCAGTCGACTGTGGATCAGTGTAGGTCCCGGCGTTCGGACTGAATTACCTCCGCGGCTGATTCCGACAGTGTGGAGGTATTACTATATGCGACTGCCTATCCGGCCGAACTAGGTATCCGGCCACTTGGATACTATAAGCCTACGCAATATAAAATTCTTGGATCTAGCACCTGCACGATGTTAGACGACCTATGAGGGCACCGTATGTCAAATTTGGAGGCACGGCAAGCCGGCGATCAAAAGCTGTGGAGATTTCCGATCAGGATGTCAGCGTGTGAACATCATTTCTTATTCTGGAACCGCCATCGTACTGCATTTCTGACTGTTTCTCAACCAAATCTTAACTGATTCAAGACCTTGGGGGCTCATTCTCATCCCCTGAATCTGAGGAATCGCGCATTTTGACTCACTAAATGACAAAGGCTTTGTATCAAGTGCAGGACCCTCAAGGAGAAATTTGATGTGCCCTGAGTTGTGCATTCTGGCCGCCAGTGTTGCGCACACCCGGTACTTGCTACGGACATAAGATTTGGTCAATGCTGTTGCACCCACTTGATGTTTCCTATGCCAAGTTAGCAGGCTTTTATTTCTCCTATTCCTCGTTCACGGCGTGATATGACCGAAATCCGCCAAATTTGTTGGTGCATACATATGGATTTTTTTGAGCTGGTTGTGAGTGTATGAGGGACATTCTTGGTGTTCAGATAAGTCCAAATACATCCCTATGCAATATATACACTTCAACCTGGGACGTCGAGACTTTTTGTCATCTGTAACACAAGCCATTCCGTCCACAACGCAATTTCACCCACCTTCTGTGTCAGAAAGGCATCTGGATACAGTCCTGATACTGCATAGATGTGAAGTTTCTCTGCACATAATAATACATTCATATCCATTATATAGTTTGGCATATCTTGGGATAAACAGCACCGCTCGCAATGAGTGAATTGGGCGGCTGGCCGGATAGCTAGTTTTTGCCATTTTGGGACATCCCCAGAAAAAAGAATTCAGCCAGGCATGAAATCGTATTCTAAATTCCGGAGAAAAAATAGGTTCACTTATAGTATGTGGGACATCATTTGGGACCCCATAAACACGCATTCAAATGTCGCTATGTACGGGAATGAGGCCAAAGATGCTTAGGTGGCCGGATAGCCATCTCAGATAGTACTTTCGCACCGGGATCAAATAGCCCCTCGGCTACACCCGTGCCGCAACTCAAAAAGCGGGAAGAAAAATGCACGGATGTGTTCTGATTCCCTCCGCTGCCCGTCAGTTTCACTATCTCGCCTCTTTCTGCGCTGAAGGACTTGTTCTGGCCCAAATCAAAAATTAACATTGAACAATACGGAAGGTAAAGAAAAATGGCCCCAAATATTCGCGGGATGCGCTGGTATCCCCGCCAGTAGATAAAGTACATCATTGAGAATGGGCATCAGATAAAGGCAATAGAGAGGAGCTTCTCAGAAGACGAGTCGACGAGAGCAGTCTGTCCGGACTCCGCCTCAGTCGGAGAATGTCGACATTTCCCATGTGGAAAACGTAAGGGAGAAGCCTTGGCGGGAGCGGGTAAGATTGGGTTCAGTCGCTCGGGACAGACCGTGAGACCTTTGAGTCACTCCGGCCTCAGCCGCAAACGATTTGATCGTCTGCAGGCGGATGGCATATGGCTTATGGTGTCCGATCCCAATGCGGACGGATTTGGCCTCAAAAATGGCCAAATGTCTCATCACTATGCGGACAGAATTGGCCCACAAAGACCTCTATGTACGATCCACAATGATGGCGGAAATGGCCAATGGGAGCTGAATGTTGTATCCAATATGTGGACGGTTTCGCCAATAAGTTAGGATTTGCCTAGGTTTTGGGGTGCCACGGCGAGGTAGACACGAGAAAATCCCTTGAACAGGCCATCACATCTCCCAAGCACCCACAAAAAGAGCCCTCTCGTGTTTCAACGTCTCATCCAATGTGCGGACGGAACTGGCTGAAAAACGAAGCTCCTGATCCTTAATGCGGACGAATTCGGTGTAAAAAGATATGTACGGAAACGGCCAAAATCCGGATTTTCGATCGACATCACAAGCCATATGCCATCCGCCTTCGTCTGCCCATCATCTCGGACTGCCCCTTGTTTTCTTTCAAGCAGGAATATCCCAATTCATATTGCGAACTCCCCCAAATCTCTGGCTCGTGGTTGTTTTTCTTTCTGCCTTGCAACTTCAATCCTGACGGTTTTCCACGTGAGAATCCAGGGCGGTCTCCCCCAATGCTGCGACGGACCAGTCATTCTGCGGAATTTGACGCATGTACGGCGTACCTGAACTCTCTGGAAGATATTTATCTCGGCCCCTGGATCGACCGCCTCCCTCTTTGGTCTCTGCACTTGTTTCGAGTCTCGACCGATGATCTTGGGAGCGCCAGTCATCAATATTGCTCGAATTCATAATGATCATCGTGAGCGCGGAGAATAATGGGTGCTCCGAGGTCACAACCAGTGCAACAATGTCTTGATGAGATTTCCAGACACGCCTTGTTTAGAACCAGCCTTTCGTTGACCGTCGATAGCCACTCACGAAGTGTTGCGTCTGCGATTTTTCGCACCTCCTTTGCCTTGCAGCTCTCTTGATCATGAAAGTGACAGGATCTTGAAGCTATTGAAGAATGCAAGGTCTCGCCTTTGATAATCATCTCCGGGATGGCCTATTGAACACGGCCTGCCAAGGATTAGTACATCTCGATTCCGCATCAGGGGAACATGTAGTACAACAACTGTGGTACAACAACCGTCGCATCAAAGTATATGTTCCATTATGCTTTTTGCCTCCGCTTATACAAACCGAGCCCTAATATGTCATACATAGACTCATTTGGATCGAATTTTCCTGTCAACGAAAGCAGAAGATTGTTAGTAAGCCATGAACCTTGAGCTCTCCATCCGCTGTTGGTGGTACTTACGCTGATGTTTCAGAAGTGCATTGGGTGAAGGTGTCATAAGGCCCAGCCGTCAAGATTAACTAACCTCATACTTATTGAGTCCAGATTCTCGTGCCTCCAGAACCACCGCGAGCTCCCTGCCTTTGGGATTACCGTGAAACTTCGGACGGGGCCAATGGCCATTTGACTTGAATCCTTCAGATCTGCTCCGACGCCGTGTGTTCCGTTAAAGGCCCGACAACTGCAATTGAAGAGTAACTATCCCCAAATATTTCAAGCAGGTTTGCCTCACGAGCGTCAGCGATCCGCAGCAGCCGTCAATCGACTTCAGTAGCCGGAACCTCTAGGTCAGGAACTGAAGCACTGGACCTTAAGAATCCGGCCGCTGTCAACTGCAACCCATGATCTTTCTCGACTCATCCACTCTTGACTGATCTTCAAGTTCCTGGCTCAGGGCCAAGCAAATCTCAAATCGACTTGGAATCCGAAATATGTTCAAGTGAATTGCTGCTGACACATACCACTCCTGCAAAGTAAAATAGTATCTCGTCGTTGGCTCCGTTTGCGTTTCTAGTAGTCCGGGCCGGGTGGGTAATAGAACCTGAATATTTCTTTCTTGCTGATGTTCAGATTCACCGCCATCACAAGGTCTCCGTGGTTGTCGCAGAAGGATTGACATCGGACGAGGCTGAAACAATGAAGTGCCAAATTTCCTACCCCAACCGCAAGCCTAGAGGAGGGGTGATAATCATCTTGGTTCAACTTAAGCAAAGGCACCGCACAACCCGAATTCAATGGATCGCGAGCTGAGCCTACACTTCGTATATATAAAAGGGATCACTGGTCTCTCGCAATTTTCTATCTGCATCTAGCGGCTCTCCTCAAGATGAAGTGTTTTTTCGCCCTCCTCGTTGCCGTCGCAGCTGTTACTGCCAGCGCCGTCTTTGTCGTATAAAATTTACTTAGAAGCTGCGCCATTCGCATTTACATCTTTACTTATAGGCACGCGACACATGCGGGACGTCCATCGTGCCTCTGTACCGCATGTACAGTGGTGCAAACTTTGATCACTTCTACACGTACGTGCCAGGGATTATCCTCAGCCTTTTATCCACCACTCACGAATTTCCAGAACTTCCGCCTCTGAAGTTATCACGGCGGTCGAGAACGACGGGTATGTTCTTGAGGGCGTCTCGGCAGCGGTGTTTCCGACGCAGCAAGGCACGACCCTTCCTCTTTACCGCCTCCATAGTGCCGGCACGCACGATCATTTCTACACGTCCATCGCTAACGAGTAACAACGATTTTAGTGGGAGTGGGACTCGTCCAGTCCCACTCCAGCACTTAGAAAGTGGCACTCACTCCCATTAATGGGACTCAACCCTGCTACGGAGTGCGACTGATGGCGCATCGGCAGTGCGACTGATGCACTGATGCGCAGTCAATCGCTCATCGCTGATGATCTTGATATCGATCCGTATCTCGGCGCTTCAAGCGGAGTGCGATGCTGGAATCGAAGAGAACAGGGAATCCGTGTAGCGGCAGAAGCTTTTCGAGGCTGAAATTAAATCTTTACAGCACCAAATGACGATTGACAAGCACCGCTCTGATTTGGGGGAGGCGGTGAATTCGTTGCGCACCGAGATTGAGGAGAAGGCCGCACGTCGGGATTGGGCTCTGCACCGCACCGAAATTGACTCCCAACTCTCGGAGCTTCGAAAGGGACCACTGGCCGGTGTCCGCATCAATGGCCGACGACCGACCGAGCGCCCTCTCGAGGACGAATCAGATCTTGGTGAGTTTCGAGGCTCTCTCCCTGGGGCATTGGCAGTAGCTGATTGAAGCCCAGAAATTGAACGTGGCCAAGGCTTCGACTGCAACCCAGGATGTGTCTGACCCCGGGAATGGTACGTCTGGGATTCTCTATATAATGTAATGCTGCAATATTCGTCAAGTTTAGGTCTTCATCTTGACGCTACATCGACTTCCCTGAGAATGTTGAATGAACTCGAGGGTAAGTTCAATCTAGCTGGCCCTTGTTCACCGTTCAATACCAAACCAAAATCAGATTCAACTCCCTCAACCTATTGGCCAGACAATGGGTTCGACCTGAGCACACAATGGACTTCAATCTACAGGTGTTGGGATGAATATTTTGCGAGTTCAGGGGCTGGCTCAGACCCGTACACCACATTGTTCCCTGAGGGCGAAGTCTCTGGCTTTACGAGGGACAGCATGGGCTCGATTTCTGAAACTGATACTGGGGTCGAAAACCATGGCTTCGAATATTTTCAACAGCCAGTACGTGTTTCTGTCCCAAAATTTTGAACAGGGAAGATGAATGTTTTGCACAGCTCAACTGGAGCGCCTCCATGGTGTCCCAGGAACTCCTCGCCCTTTCTGCCCCTCAGCCGTCACCCTCTCCTTCTCACACCGAGCCCGACGAACCAATTTCCGTGGATGGAAACGATTACATTGCGCCTAGAGACATCAATCTCAACTTGGATGAGCGCAATGTTCTTCCCCGGAATTCAAAGCGCCAACGTACGAGATCAGGCCGTGCTGCAGATGCAGATTCAGTCGCAGCAGTGCGGCCAGCGAAGCGGGGACAGGTATGTCAAATGATCCTACACCTGCGACAAAAATGGTTAAATTCTGCACAGCACTAATACGGCGTAGATATGCGGTAATCCAACTTGCCATTACTGAAGCGGTGGACTATTTGGGTGATGGAATTCAACTTCCGAACTTATACCATTGATTTTACTCATTATAAATATTGAATTCAACATTGTGATCTAGACTCGTCACCAGTCTGCCATAGACGGCAGATCTTCGCGCAAGCACGTTGCTGCCTCACGAAGATCTGCCGTCCATGGCAGACTGGTGACGAGTCTAATTGTGATCCTGCACTGCAAACATTGAATTGAGTTTGAGGTTTCATTTACACTGGGCGTAAATTTGGATGACTAGTTGGCATCCGTAGCCGAAACGTCAGCACAGCGTGCGCCAATCTCGTTCCTATCAAGCCCTCGGGTAACCAGTCGCACTCGGGAAACCGGGTCCCACTTTCTGATGGACAAAAGTGCGACTCGAACACCATCAGTGCGACTCGACAACTCCCACTCCCACTAATCTTGTATATACTCGTCGCTAACCGTGATTCCGCTCCTGCTGTCGCATTTACCGACGAGCCCAACCATAGGACGAACCAAATAGAACCACAACATCCTTCCAAATTGGGACGATCCTTGGTAAAACCTATCAAGATGGCCAGAAATGAGGTCTTGGGGACAGACTAAGGTAAGAGACAGTTTATATGCATTTTTGGTCTGCCCTGAGGCCCCTGGAGCCGTAAAATCAATGGCTCCCAGAAATTTTTTCAAGGCCTGACGGCCGAACCAACCACCCAGCATCCGGTCTGGCAATCACAGATCGGCTACCCCTTGGGACGAACCCCGTCGAGCGCGACTTCCTCACAACCAACAACGGGTACAAGTGGGAGGGCACCGCTGCCCTTGTTTACACTACTCAGATCTGCGGGAGGCTTCCGTTGTACCGTCTCTATGCTGCCAGCCACGTCGACCATTTCTACACCAGTGAGTGGTCACTTCGTGCGGTCATTCACGGCATCCTTCGCTCATGATTATCCTTTTTGAGCGTCGGCCACGGAGCGGGCGTCAGTGTTGGCGCTCGGGTTCATTGACGAGGCCATTGTGGCGTGTGTGCCAGCGAAGGGCATTGTGACCGGCGATTCGGTTTAAACTTCCAATTCAAGACTTGGAAGGATGAGTTTGTCTTCGGGAAATGGTTCAAACTTGGTATTGCCTGCCAACGCGCTTCAATGCATTCTATTAAGATAATTACCTGATCTCTGATATGATACATTATCATATATGAGCAAAATGATTTTTGGCGGCACGTTCAACAGGGGCAGGGTGAAAGTGACGCTTTGACGTTGCACTGACGTTTGCACCGGACTTTGGGCAAAGTATCTGCCCATCAATATTTCGGAGATACGCAGAGTTTCGGCGACGTTTCGGAACTGTATTTGCCAAATATTTTCCTGGGCAAATATTCTGCCAATACAGCGCCACTAGACAGCGTATAATTGCAGTATAAACACCCGATCGTACGTATAAATTGGTGGATACCAAGCAAATACACCGCGTATCGACGGCCATTGCAAATATTTGGCTGATAGGTGGTGTATTGGCAGCTTAATATTTCGGCCAAAGTCCGGTGTTGACTGACGTTGTGACGTTTGTCGATTGACGCAGATCAGCGCTTGATTGACGCATACTGTCACACCGGCGCAGTGTCACGTTTGGCTAGTCATGCTGTGGAATTCCGGATTGACGCACGCATTCAGCACCACATCCACTCGAGACCTTCAGTGGCGCGGAACATGAGCAGTGTGAACTCTGCAACTCTGCTCACCTATTCCCGGGCCACCAATTGGCACCAGGCACTGTTTATCTGTAATTGTCCCACAGAAATGATTAGGGGGTTTCAGTTTATTATATGTACCTGACCTAAGGCGAGTCTGAAATGTTACGCAGGAGTGTGTTTCAACCACCAACATCTCGTTCGTGCCGAACTGAATATCTTTTTGTGACAGGACATGGTTCAGAAAATCACGGCAGAGCATAGAATCTCGCGGGATTTGCGCAAGAGATAATTCTTTTGGTGCGTGAGCTGCTCACGGGGCTTTTACGCCATTGAAATACATGTATGCAAAGAACGCGGCAAACCATCCAATGCCACTGATTTTGGTGAATTGACCAGTCACAGCCCTGTCGCTATGAGATTCACAACGACGGATACTCCCATGATTCAACCACCTTCTGCAAATCTCCTGGAATCTAGATATGAAGCCAGGCAAAGAAACAATCAAGACCAAAAGTAATCTCCACCGCGTGCGTGGCAATTTCAGTGTCGATTGCGGCCCTCGTAGCTCATATTTGCATTCCGGCGAGCAAATCGCGTGTGCCACGCCCTTGGCGATGCGCGGGGTTCTCAAAATTATTTTTTGCATTCCCGTGAGCAGGCAAGCTGTTTTTAGGCGTCGACGTGTGTCAAAACATTGATGTTATGTGGAAGTCTTGCGGATGAGGTGCGTGCAAGTCCATGCACTTGATCTGTACTCAGATTACTGTCGCTGAATAGCCCTGTTATCTTTCTCCTCCCACTGCCTTTAAACATTCATCCACTGCATTGATACCCGCAGATCCTGTTTTTCTTTCTAATGGCTGCTGCGCGGGTCAGATCCAGATGTTTTAGTTGCGTGATTCTACGTGTTATTTTGCCTGGCAATTCAAACTGGCGCTGCTTGATACCTAGATCGTGTTGTATACAACAGCCTCAGAGGTGACTACCGCCCTAATCCATACGACATCTTGCATGCACTTCGAAATCTGTTGCGGCCTCATTTCTGTATGGTATGTGCGCTCCCACAAGCTATTACCCCAGAGGGAGCGACGACGCAGGAGTCTGGGATTTTGAGGCACCAGTACACCACACACTGATTAAAATATCATTTCATGAAGAACTTGGTTCAGGGGGAAATTACCGAGTAAAACTGGTCACCAGATATCACTGGAGAGTTGTTTAGTCCATTAATCATCAATCCCAAAATATGCATAAGTCAACGTCAATATGCAACTAACGTTGGGTGGCTATGCACTGACGCAGAGCAACGCACCTACTGACGCAGATCGGCCACACAGTTGTGCAGCCTCGCCAGCACGGCTGGAAGACTTTCAATTTAATGTCTGCTCGCGAGTAATGAATTGGATGAGCTTTGAAGCCGGAAATGCTGAAAGGAGACCTGCAGAGACAACTCAACGATACGACATCCGATTGAGGCCATGGAGGCGGGAATTGTTCATCGGCATATAGAGAGAGTTGCTAACCTGTTGCAATTACGCTGAAATACAATCCGCAACACAATACACCTACAAGAGGTGAGAATGGCTGCCCGTAGTGAGGTTCAACCATAGAAAGCAGGAGTGCGAGAGATGGGCACCCAAAGGGGCCAGACACTGTATAATTTCAAGAGTGAGATAAATCCATAGGCACATGGACAGTGATGCATAGGAGACTGGGCCGAGCGGCCTTCAGCGACGCAGCAATGGCGCAAGTGGCTCATTGGCGGCGCAGGCAGAGTTGAGAGTCATGTTGAGCTGATCAAATTTGACTATCAAATATCGGAGAATACTCAAGTCGGGGACACTATGAATGGCGGACTGAATGCGTACTGTTGGGCCCAGCTTTTCAACAGAATAGTCGGTCTATAGTCCTATTAACGGAATTTAATTGGGCACTTGGAATGCCTGTAAACAAAAGGCAAGGAACCTGGTGTCCGCCAACATATCTAAGGCCTATATAATCTTGGTGAATTTGCAGTCAAATCCCCATCAGCTTCACGATTTTCACGGCCTCGCCGTGCAGTCAATAATGCGTCCGTTTGGCCCGCAAAGTATTCCCGAGCCGAATATCTCGTCAATAACTCATCCTGTGTTCAGATAACAGGCTCTGTATCTTACCAGGGAGTATTTACCCATTGATTTACAATGGCATTGCTGGATGCATCAGTCAGCTTCCAGTGAAATCCTGACGCAGAGTGGCTGTGCACTAACGCAGCGCGACACACCATTGACGCGGGCCGGCACACACAATTGGTGAAGTCCAGATTCGGCCCACAATTGAGCTCTTGGGATAATGCGCATTCAATTTTGGCAAAGTGAAGCAAATTGATACCACTCGAGGAGCTCTCACAGGGTGGAGGTTGACCTCTAGAGGCTAGAAAGTTTCCTGGTGGCTGCCCGACCTAAAGGATGGCCTTCAAGCTGAAATTTCTCTTCTGTATTGACCGTGGTATCATATGGGGCACCCACAATTGAAGCTCTTTTGGCGGTCTGGGGTGTTTTTGGTGTCCATCCACTTGAGACACTATTTCCAACCATATCACTATTTCCTGGATATCTTGGTTAGGGTCGACATTGGGAGGTTGCGGTGGTCACCAGCCATATGTAGAGCATTATTACAGTTGTTCACAACATTAATCTCAAAATTCATCTCTGGATGCGTCAGTCAACGTCAATTGTACAATTGACGCAGGGTGGCTGTGCACTGACGCAGAGCGGCGCACGGACTGACGTTTAGCGGCGCACACAATCCTGAAGCCTTGAAATCGCTGCTCGCGCATTTTTGAGCCTATATGCATACATGAGGAATGAATTGGAAGAGTTTGGGAGCTGGAAATCTTGGAACTAGACTTCAGGATAAATTCAATCAACCTCAACAATACAATAAACATCCAACGATGCAGCGGCGGCGTGAATTGCTGTAACATAGATCGAATGTCTCTGTTGAGTTAGGACAATGCCTTCAAAAGAAGATACTAAGCAGTGCGAGCATGAATCTGAGGCTCGACATCAAAGCTTAGCATGAGACATCGAGTGCAAGACATGGGCGGCCGCGGCCAGAGTGGTGCCAGAGATTGAATAATCCTGGGTATGGGCCCAAGGAAGAGCTGGGCGGTGCCATGGACAGTAGTGCCAGAGAGAGCAGCATTAAGCGACACAGCACCGGCGCAGAGGGTACGTTGGCAACGAGAGAAAGTTGAAGTTGACGTTGAGGTGACGCGGACCGGTCACATCGACGTTGCGTCACGGCGCAGAACCGGCGCAGATTGACGCAGACTGACGCAAACAAAAGGCGCAACTGACGCTGCGAGGCGCATGATTGACGTTGCAAGGCGCTGGATTGACGTTGAAAATCGGCGCAGTGACGTTTGTGACGTTGTCACATTGACGTTTACTGACGTTGATTGACGTTGCACGGAATCTAGTCAAAGGTTTTCGACGACCTCAACGATGACTATCTGTATGTTTTATTGCTGTAAACGATGTACTAAGGACCCTACTAGACGCCTACGGGATATCAGGCCTCAGGGATGGCGGCAAATGTAAGTTCAAACATTGACGCAAATTCAACTGACGCAGACTGACGTTGCATGCGTCAAACGTCAGTGCTGCGTCAAAATCTCCTTGCCCATAATTCAAGGACTTGGATCAGATAATGGTTTGCGCTACTGGAGAGATACAATCACTTTAATGAGCAATTCAACCCGACGAAGGATGTTTCCCCAGAATTTAGTCAACTCCCAAAAAACCTCCGCCTCGAATAAACTTCAGCTTCTGGCCGTCGCTCTTAGCCAGTATATCGGCTTTGCTAGGTATTTAATCCTTCGATAACCTCTCCTGCTCCCTGACGTCACGAAAAACCTTGATTGAGCCACTCACATCCCTCCATCCTTCGTAAGGGCCGCTCCCGCAGCTTAGGGAACAAATCAGACAAAAACGCCGCAACTTTATAGCGATTGGCAACCGGGGAGCCGGCGAAGTCGAACATCCACACGGGGACGTATACCGACCTGCGAGACGCTTCAAGTAATCCGCCGGCAGGGTTGTAGCATCGACAGAGAGGGTGCATGTCATGAGCTCCGTGCAGTGCAGTTACCTATCCATTCGAGAGCATCGTCACGTCTTGATAAAACAACCGGGTTTTCATCCACCATAGCTGGAGTTCCTGGGAATCTGAGTTTAACACTTCCAAAGAAATGAAATTGAATTGAAAGAACTACAGTGACGAAATATTTACACTTCATTCCCTTCCTCTGCAAATTCAAATTATTCAATAAGTCAGTCACTTTTCAGTTTGGAATACTAGGCTCACCGTGCACAAATGAAAGGTTAAAAACGTGGTAAAATGGCAACCCCAAAATAAAGAACGACGCCGACTCTCAGGATCGAAGCCTTTGCTTTCGTGAAACTTACGAAGCCCCCATAAGTACACGGTCGTGACAACTCAGAGATAAATTCGATTTGCCCGCCGAGGAAGATTCACGTCCGCTTCCTCACCAGCATGCAACCAACCATACGCTGCGCCATCGACGTCCACATATCATCGATATCATGAAGATTTCATTTCGTGGCGCGTAGACGCGAGAATTCCTGCTTGCCGGGTCATACGTACAATCTCCGTCCACCGGCGACGAAGCCCGCATGTTTCTTTTCACTCGGGTGCGGATGTTTACTGCATGGTTCGTCGTTGACTGACATCACGATTGCCGGCAACTGCCAAGCAACCGACTTTCCTCTAGATGATCGTAGGCGAAGGGCATTGGCAAAGATAAAGCGACGGTGTGGGCTGAGAGCAAAGAGTCATGGAGCTATATGCGGTCCATTATATCCCTCCATCCCTTTACAAGCCGAACCGGACGAAACTGGCCGCGACGTTCCCGCATTCGTGTGGAATTCAAAGCAAGCACGACATAGCATCATCCCTAGCTGCTAGCCCATGAGATGGAAATTTCCAGTACAGTTAGGCCGACGCTGGTAGGTAAGCAGGAATCTACTTCTCGAGCCTCACGACACCTAGTCGTACAACCAGGAGAAGGAAAGGAATAAAATCAACGCTAATTGAATGTTCATTATGAATTTGAAAGGTCGCGAGACCGGCATTTCGTCATAAAGCCTGGGCGACTCAGTCTCTACGCGTTCTGCCGTTGAATCGTGGTGCACTGATAACATTGAGGACACAGTAGTTGGCTAAGTCCAGATCCACCTACCTTGATCTTCCGTAGCTGAGCAGCGCGTAATCCCCGACTCGTCCATGCGGAGTGCATCCTGATCATCTTCTTCTGCACACGAACCCTCAGCATTCAGTTTCGCATTTGGATTTCGGAAAGGTAGCCTTACCACATACAAATGGAGTATCTATCTCAGAGGCCAATTGATAAAGTGGCTCCCCCAGATGGCGTGCAATGTTCTGACTGTCTGGACTGAAGCCCTTTTCGCGGTGGAGCTGTCGGAGTCCGGCGTAAACACTACCATCGCAGGAGTGTCCTGACCCCGCCATTTTGAACTTCATAGTGGGGAATCCCAATTGTATAACCTCCTCCGTGTTGAGACGTTCAATACCGAATGGATCAAGGCACCAATAGGCGGGACAGTCCGGCCATCTGAACGAAGATGCCCCGCTTCGAAAGTCGGGTGTTGGGCAAAGAAATAAGAAGCCTGTGGGAGGATTTTCTGTAGTCGTCGAAGCCACTATACTTATTTCAAAGTAGAGATGGTCCACAAGCACTTTTTGAACAAATTTTAAACATGTGGCTACCAACGACAACAAGGCCTACCATAATCCTCGAAATTGGATGTGATTTGAAGGCGGCTGAAAATATTGTTCGCTTGGCTGAACCAGGGCTTAGAGCTCCCCCAGTGTGACATGTGTATCCGGAAAGTACGGGCTATTACATCACGAGAGTTGTATCTTCGGCATTGTGCACAATCAGAGAAAACCAGAATGTCGACGAATAGATGAAATAGCACTTACCGCGTCCAGCCATTCACGATGACTGCATCTTGTCGCGGAGACCAAATGCCCAAGGAAATCTTTATATCGGGGAGCTTGCAATCTCAAAGGAATCTTCGAGATGATCGCTGGAAGAACAGTAAATTACTGCCCCAATATTCACTGCTATGGAGGTAGAAATGGAGATGTGTCGAACTCGTGATAAATTCAGAGAACATATTGCATGGTATTGTTTCAATGTCAGAGAATCTATAACCATGGCCTCCGCCTTCGCAGTGTTCAAGAAGAGCAGTTTCTGCTGGGCGGGTGTCTCACTCCTAATCTCATCACGGAGGTGATAAAAGTAGATGCTGTCGCTGGGTAGGACGAGATCTGCGCAGAGGTGGCCGGTTGAGCGACGTATCCAAAATGTGCATTCTCGTGGAGTCTGGAACCATTCATAGGCAGGTCATGCATCCAGACGACTGGACTCACCAGCGATTCTTGAAAAGCGGAGTAAAAATACCGACGGGTATCCTGTAATATTCACAGTATGAGATACATATACAACGGAATTCACCTTCTTACAGTGAACTCTGTGGTCTCCGGGAAAAATCAATGGCCCGTAAGCGGGAAATTGCAGATATACATACGGAATAGCCGTAGATATATACGGTGAGGATAGGCGAATGGCGATAAAGGGCAAGAAAATGTTGAAATGGTATCAGATCTGGTTGAATTATCAAACTCGGTATTACCAGTTCAATAGGACGCACCATCATGGAAAAGTGTGGCGTATATATCCCCCGAACTCGCGGCTCCACAAATCTGAATGATGTTCGGATGCCTGGGTGTATCATTTAGCGAGCTGGCGCGCAGTGAGCTACTGGTTGGAACTTGCCGAACCGCCATATATCTCGCAATATCCTGCCGCCACTCCTACAAAAATCATCCAAAAGCAACGCCAGAAAAGCTGAATGTAACGCACTTCCTCTGCACCGACCCCTTGGTACATGGCCACCATAACAATCGACTTTCGGCCTTCGACTCTGGCAGAGTATATTCGCCTCACACGGGCCGGTTCGCGGTGGCGATCTACAACGCCGGAGTCGCTGTCCAATCGTATTTCATGTTGTAGGTCGATATCTCCAGTGGGATCATTCGGAAATCTGTCCAGCATCTAGTTCTTTGCCAGATAAGTCAGGAAAAAAGTACCGGACGGCACGGTCGGAAAATTGGTGTAATTATTCGTCACATTGAAGGTACCGCCGGCAACACTGAAGTGCTGCGACCCTGAGAAAATTCCGCCATACCTGGATTAAGCACCCATGAGACTCAGATCCGGCACGAGGTCAACGAAAAATCGAATAAGAACTTACGAGGCGGATCGAGGACTGTCTGTGGTTGAGTTATGGGTGAACTCAGCATCCACCTGGAGATCTTTGTCCATAGCTGGTGGCAGGAAGAGGAAGAGATGCTAAGCGCCGGGATAACAGCTTTTGCACCTTATGAGAAGGGTCTAAAATAACGCATCAGCTGTTAGATTCTCAGCTTCGTGGCACTGCAGATGAGTATCATCCCCAACCTCGAGCAAACAGAATTCACGGCCAGAATTCACAGTTTTACTCTGCGGCATCATGTACGCGAGTCGACGATCGAATTATGTTCAAGTTTGAAATTCAACTTCCGCTGCCTCTGGGGCGGCCAAAAGACATTGTGGCGTCTATGCTGCAGAGAGCTGCAGCTGCTAGAATCTAGATCCAGACTCCCCATTCTGTGAACATTATAAACGCTATGAGTACGTTGGATCCTCATAGTCAGAACTACTCCACCTACAGCAATGAAGTTCACCATCGCTCTCCTCTTCCGCTCGTCGCAGCCGCCGCTGTCGCCGCTGAGGTAAGAATCTTCTCCAACCTGAACCATCCGATTTCGAACGATTTCCGTAGTCCATAGCAGCTGCGTTGGTAAGCCCCGGCTTCATCCACCCCCATACACAAATTAAGGATCAATTGGATCTGTAGCCCCAAGTAACCCGCCGCACTGTTCTGTTCAATTGACGCAGGGCTCTCGGGTACATTTGCCACGCTCAGGCTCTGTTCGAAACACCGGTCCTGGGACCTGGTGGCACGCCCAATGCGACTTGCTTGGCTGACTGCGTCTGCACCCTTTTTTGTCGTGAAGATTAATCTCCGTTCTGTGGGCAGGTTGAGCCGGGGATGTGAGAGAACTGTGACGATGGAGGTTGATGTAGACGACCGAAACGGCATGTTGGAATTGCCGAGCGCTCGACCTTGTTGTGTAAAACCGTAATATAATGTTGCTGAACAGCCTGAGTGAATTGACAGCCTTGAAAGTCATCAGGCTGTTTTTATGGACGAGAACTCGGAGTGGCGCCATATATATCAGCCATGTAATTTGAAGTGTTTTCAGAAGTCTGGCGCCGCGGTGGCAAGAGGTCGCAAGACAGTCTATTGTCTTGGATGCCGTTTCAATTTGCACCCGCTTGCTTCAGACGGCGCCGCCAAACAGGCAAATAACCATCCATTCTCCCACGATACTTCAACCTGCTCAGCGATTCACCCACGTCCTTACGACCGTGGGCGTGAGACCCCACGCAAAGTATGACTCGACCGCATCTCCCCCCGCGCCGGACTTAGCACGCTGATAGCCCTCGTGCCTGGACTCCGAAATCCGAATCGGGCCATTCCTTTGTTTCGGAACTGAACCTTGTCGCGGGAAGTAAGGTTTTCCCCTTGGGAAGTAAGGTTTTCGCGGGTCGTTCCTCCATTGTGCCAGTGGTCGTGCGCTGATCATTCACAGCTTTCCGGTTCTTCAAGGTTTTGCTGTCAAAGCTGAGTGGGGAAAACCGAACCAAGCTGACTCTGAGGCACTTTCCACTGTGTTCCGTAACTGACTGAAGCTGTTTACGTGAACCCAGGAAGCTCGGCGACCCAGAAAGCCAGCAAAGTACTAGCCCTGTGAAGAGAGGCTCACCCAGGACGGCTATGGCTATATTTCTTTACGTGGCCCACTTGCAGGACCGTCCACTGGTGGAAGCTCGGCTCGGGCCCTTTGACCATAGGCAAGCGAACCACCCCTCGGGTGCAGATGAAACAGTACGACAATTCCATCATGATTTATCATTTAACTAGCATGAACCCGTGCTCCGCACGGAAGCATCGTCACTGAGTCAGATTGTTCACGCTGATTCAGATGGCATTCAGACTGATATCGTAGCAACTCAAATTGAAACAAAGTTGAACATAAAATGAGTGTAAGAATTATAAGGAGGTCCGAAGAGTGTCGGTACTAAGAAAGTTAGTGCTCCATGCGGTTACATAGCCTACCAATGAAAATTAGACAGCCTACTGTCCTGATATCTCTGGCAGACACTCGTCACCAACCTGCGGTTGGTTCCTCGTGTCCCCTGTGGTATGCTGTCGATGAAAGTGTCCGGACTGAGGGACCTCGTCATTGATTTATGAGATACTTAGAGGCATTACGCATAGATTTTGCCTACTGTACTGAAATTTCTGGCAGACACTCGCCACCAACCTGCGGTTGGTTCCTCGTGTCCCTGTGGCATGCTTCAGTTAGCTTCAGTTGATGAAAGTGTCTGGACTGAGTGACCTCGTCATTGATTTATGTATGAGATTGAGGCAATGACTCGGAGCACAGATTTCACTACTGTACTGGTATTTCTGGCGGACGCTCGTCACCAACCTGCGGTTGGTTCCTCGTGTCCTCTGTGACATGCTTCAGTTGATGAAAGTGTCCGGACTGTGTGACCTTGTCCGACATTTATTTATGAGATTGAGGCATTGAGCATAGATCTCACGGGTCCTGATGGTGAATATATTCAGAAGGTTTAACAGTATTACCTTGTTCCTGTTGACCCACATGCACACTATTGGATTTTAAAAGAGGCCAAGTAGTCAGAACTGTAATGTCTGAGTGAATCAATTTTGTGTTGACAGACTTCACGTTAAGTATCATTTGTATAATGCAAATAGATTAGATACACGTCGTGGGTTGTTGTTGAGGGGAAGAGGATGAGGGGAGGGGAGTAGATGCGAAGAGCGAGGTAAACACGATTTGGTGGTCCATTAGAGCCAGAACTCTTGTAGCACACCCGACACACATTCTAGGACTTGAAGCAACCGTTCAGTTGTCGCACAGTCCCATCGTAGAGATGAAGGTAAAGAATTATTGATTGGCAGAGTACTACAGCAACCTTACTGGGCATCCCAACTATTCAGAAAGATATTGTAGACACGTAGGATAGGTAATAACACAGTGCAGCAAGGTAAAGAAGGTGTGCAGGTGTCACGCAAGCAAAGAGGGAGGGATGTTGTGGGAAGCAGCCTGAGGTCGTGGGAGGGATCAAGCACAGCCATCTGATTGACAGTTGACTCGAGACAAAGACGGTCCTCTTTTGTATAATAGATTCATGCGCGCCCAGGGAATCAGATCCGCCTCTAGACTCGGGGAGCGACGGACGACGGGTGCATCTCATCAGCATGTGTGGCCAGTCACGCGAGCTGTCGACGTCGATATATCATCACTATCGTGAGGAATTTAATTTCGTGGCTCACACTCCCCGAGATGATAGATTCGATGTAAGCACATACTCACTGGCATTGCTGCGCTTATTTCCTGATTTCCTTCCATTCATGTGTAGCGGTGTCGACGCTCATAGGCACATATCATCACTGTCATGGCGATTTCATTTCGTGGCGCAGAACTCACACTGCCCGAGATGATAAACTCGTCCATACGGTGTCTGCACGATGTCCGCTGCGCCAACTTGGGTCACGCTTCCTTCAAGCTTCGTGTCTTTGATAATAATATGTCTGGGCTTGCCGACTTCCTGCAAATCACACGAAAATCATCTGACGTTATAATTTTTCGTTCAAGCGATAATACGATTCCACATAGTCCTCGGACGTCTTCGCTGAGATATCTATGCTGGCCATAAAATGCAGCACCCGGACCACGAGCTGAAATGATACCTATCGCCTCGAGGCCCATCCCATCAAAAAAACAGCTTATCTTATTCCGGGGACGGGACGCCCGCGCTCACATGGACATGCCCTGTGTCTTTCCTTCTCTCTCTCCGACTCGCCGTCTCTGAGTCACTCTGACTGTCCTTGTGCACCTGGGTGTGTTTAGACCTTGTGAACCCGCGCCTTATCACAGGCATTGTATATTTTAAATATAACGCTCCACTGGTTCGGCTCGAAGGACTCGCAAAATGGAAGCCAACTCGACCAGCGGCGGACCTGTGAAAATAATTCTTATTCTAGCCGTATTTATGTGATGCTCGGTTTTGCTTGCTTTGTTGTTCCTTGGAGCGGAACTGAAGAGTGTGAGTCTATTGAATTTGAACTCCTCTCGTTTCCTGGGATTTTTTTATAGGTGGTGTATTGATCAAGACTTGCGACTCAAAAAAATATGCCCTCAGACAGATGGAGTGCGTTTCGACGAGGGCCGTATGCTGTTCTGCCTTGATGCTTCGGACCCAGGCCCCACGTGTCTGTGCTGCTGTGTCTCTCCGAATCCGAATCCGAGCTGCATGGCCGTTCAAGTTTTGTGACTGTGTGCGTCCTATGCTGTAGGCCCGACCTCTCAACGTTCAACATTCGACCCTCAGCCCTCTTGGTTCAAATTCAATTGTGGCGATTTCGATTTCGGTCCTTTGGATTTAACTGACACCCATCGCCTCGAGGCATCACTTCGTGTTATCGCATGCGTCACTGTGTGATTAAAATATATAATTATCATCCTCTGTCGCCCACATGGTCGCCCTTCATTTCCTCCATCTGCACTCTCCGCCGATCCTTGGTTCCACATAGGTCTCCGACTCTACATCAGCGCTGGGCTCGGAACTCAGCGCAATTCCGTGGCCATCCATTGATTCCATTTTATAGTGGTGTTGCGCGGATCTTGGGACATGGGACGAATGGAGACTCGGCCTACGCGAAGCCTAGGTTCGATGTCCGTGTTACTTCGAATTTCGATTGAGGGTAGCTGTGGTCGAGCTGCGGTTCGGTTCGTGACAACAACTTGATCAAATGCGGAGGTCAATCACTCCAAATTAAACTCGGTGTAGCTGTCAACAATTCGACTGCCTCAATGCTTTACATAATTGTTTCTATTTCCTTGAAAATGACGACTGGATGTGGTACGTCTGACTGTCGCGGTGGACTCCGATCCTGAACCATTTTGGCAGATATTTCATCGGTGCAGGCCGAATGTAAAATATCCGCGCGCCGTCTTGCTTGCTACGTTCAACTCGAATGGGATGCTAGTTGCAACCACCCCAATCGGTCTCTGGACCCGTTTGTGATACCGGAATGGCGTGGATCTGAGCTGCGCTGGCTAAAATGATAGATAATCTACCGCCTCGAGGCCGTCCATCACCGACATCGCCCGTCATGATCACGGTTCGCACATGGTTCTCTAGATCTTCCCCGTCTCCTCCCTCGTTCCCACTTTAACTGTCCTCCAATCCTTTACAGCCGAACTCGTACTCTGGCCGTTGAATTGTCTGCTGCGTTGCAACTTGTAAATATTCCAGTTCCTATGTATTCCTGTTGGTCTTCCGAGAATCGTCATGATCACCACATGCGCCGGAAGCCTGGAACGATGTCTACATGTGTCGCCTCGATTCGTTAGCCCATCAGCTGTAATTCCGAATCCGATGGCACACATGGCACCCGGCACGGGAAGAGCGGACCAGGCGTGTAAATATTTTCTCCGCATGGATTGCGTCGCGTCACAATTCTAAATCTACAGACTACAGGCGACTATGTACGTACACACGGCTCTCGCAGTCTGCAAGTGGGCGCGCAAATTATAATCTCGAGGTCTGAACCCCGGGTCCGTGTCGATGGACTCAAGAGTCCGCAATGACCTTAAGGTCTGGATTTTCTTTTTCTCAGCCTAAAGGCAACTAACAGAGTCGCTACGTCGGTAAACTTCTCCCATTGGCAACAAGAATATCACGGGCCATCATCCTCATATTTAAATCACTCATTCCGAGTATCATTGCACAGGGTGTAGATCCTCGTCGAGATCCGGAACTCCTTTCAAGTTACTAGCTTTCTCTAAGTCCTGTCTTGATTGTCACCCCTAGTCCTAGTTCCTCCATCACTTTCTACTTATCCGAAAACAAAAGCGAGAACTAGAAAGAATCGGTGCAATACGACTGGCCAACACAAGCGTGGGTGGTTGAAAGGAGGAGAGATTTAGCTAGTGATGCCATCACTGAAATCCCAACCGTGGGAAGTCGCATGCAATGAGAGAAACCTTGCCAAGAAATCGAATCAGAATCCGCTCGCTGAGGGATATCTTCCCTCCAATAATTGTGTGGGTATTTATTTCGCTCTCGTCCATATCGCAAGTTCATGAAATCATTCTATTATACGATTCTGAGATTGTCCAGTGGGAATGTTCGTGTACTCTACACAATTTAATCAATAGTCAATGCTTCCTTCATCCAACGCATTCAACGATGACCCGTTTTCTTCACGCTCACGAGCCACCACAGTTGAATCCGTCCTCCCGCAGCCAAATATGATACTGGAAGGCGGCGTTGCTTTGAACGTCGGACCAATACGCGGAATAATCCGCGGACTATCAGTGTCAAGATGACCATGAGTCCTGCTAACCAAAATTGGGGGAAAACTACGCACCGGAGCAAACTCGGACGACGTCAGGGTACCCAAAAACTCGTCGTTTGCACCGATAGGCGTCTGACCGTGCCGCAGAACGCGTGAGGAGCTCGTTGTTGTTGTTCACGCTCTCGAAGAACGCTTTCCCGGCTTGCAGGTTGTCGAGCCGCCCCAGGATGATGCCGTTCGTGGGCAGGATGTAGGTCGCGTTGAGGATCGCGCCGTCCGATAGACTGAACACTGGAGCCCCGCCAGAAGCAGCTGGGGTAAGGGACTAGCGGGAGATGAGAGACCGCGCGAAAATCAGGACTATGAAGCTCACAGCTAACTGGGCGATGGCTACATCGTACGCTGCGCTACAGCTCTTGAGGTGTCCTGCATGGCCTAGACGCGCGTTCAAATTAATATCGAACATCACCTCGCATTCGAGGACTACCTACCTCCAACTTCGGAATATCAGGGGGAAGGTGCTGTAGCTGTCCCCTCCGAACGTTCTGGCGGCGTTGAGGAGATTAACCTGCGACACGAGAAAGCTGGAGCCGGGCGCCATGGGATCGTGGTTGCGGCGACGCCGCAGAATGATCCGAGCTGGATAGCTGCAAGCGTGAGTACGCCGAGAAATTTGAACATGACTGTGTGCTCTTGGTGAGAAGGTGGGGGAATAAGATATTGGAATGGCTGCGCAGAACGGCTTATAAGGAGGCAGAGTTTCGCCAGGCACGGAAGGTTAGCTAAGTTTTTTTTTTTGAGGCGGGAGTGGCGTTAAATAGATGAACGTTGGGACCTGAGTGCCATTCAGACGTCGGTTGTCTGTGTGGCATATTGGGCAGTGCTGATATTAATTTCCGGCCTGAGAATACCTTGTATCTTGGGCCTAGACTTGAACAGCTTGAACCCACTGCAGCAAAGTTGGTCAGTTCGTGCACATTTCCTCGTAATATGGCGCCTGAGAAGAGTTGTTTGAAGATAGATGATGATTGGTAGACATCGGTATAATTTTGGCTCAATGGTTGAGCGCTATGACTCTTGAGCGACGTTTATGTTGAATTAGCTGTGCAACAGCACAGTCGGACCTTGATTGCGTTCGTGTTGTTCCCCGTATGTTGTTATTCCTGTTCAACAGCCTACGATTTGTCAGTGTTCGGCTTATGGACGTAGACAGCTTTTACTAATTATACCCGGACTACGTATTTATACCGCTGGACTTTACACGTTAACTGTATATCAACGCGGAGGTGGTGACCTCTTTCTCCTAAGCCATCCATCCCTAATCATGTAGTTGCAGTCTGACTTGATTTGGGTAAATAACTTTATATCAACCAACTTTCGGTGTCTGACTTAATTTTGGGGCAGGCCGAAAATAACTCTGAATTCTGGCCGCTCTCTCTGACTTGCATTAGTGGTGTTCGAAGTTTTACTTTTTGTCTTCCTGGTTGACTTTTTATTTGCTTTCTTTTCGGCTGACTTGGATCCCTGCCAAACTCAGCCGAAACGGAAGAGAGCAAGATAATGGGTATGATAATGAGTATGAAGTTAAAAGGGCTGTTTTTGCCGAACATGAGAGCAAGTAGCTCCTGATTCAACCCTGCTTGCGCTCCTGGTTCCTGGTTACAAACAGGATGATAACCAGGAGCGCAACCAGGAGCGCAAGTAAGGACTATCCAGGAGTAACTTTGAACACCACTATTATTTTGTTCTTTGAACACCTGTGTGTCCTGTCCATGTACTTTCGTACGTGGCGTATAATATATCATCATCTCCTGATTTCAGACTACTCACTGACAGATGAATTTTTTGTCTCCGTTT